>JAWZYV010013941.1:600000-992283 GCA_038373885.1 Cheiracanthium punctorium
AAAAAGTATTCCGAAAATCCTCATAAAATTGAGGATTTTCTCCTATAGATAATTTTTACGTCCTCGTTTGTAGACTCAGGATCTGAAAGGGTTAACTAGGCGAGAATATTTTATGGTCATTCCGGAAATTGTTTATTCTTAAAATGTCTTTGAAATAACATAGTCGGTCAGTTAAGGACTTGCAAGTCGTTAGGTTGTTGTTTAATTTTCTGAGATAGGTCGACGAACTATTAAATTATCTAGAGGGTAGAGAGGTTATCAAAGAAAACTCTTAACCCTTTAACGCTCAGTGTTCCCGCTCTGGGAACACCAAATTCTGACGTTTTGACTGTTGCCAGTCACGAAGAATAGATTGGATTTCGATAAAAATAGTTGCGGGTGACATAGCTCCACGAGAATCCTTTTACTTTTTAGCACGTCATTTCCCGTGAAAAAAATGGTCTCGATTATTTTCAACAGCACTGACATCTGCTGAAAGATGGAAGAATGCGAGAAAAGCTGGATAAATTGCCCCATGCTGGAAAAAGGGCAGCCGTTGCCACCGCTCGACTTAACTACCAGCAAGATGTTGGACGATCGAAACGTTCATCGTGTGCCATAGATCTAGAGACCCTTTTTTGACGACAGCTGGCTGTGTCGTCAAAAAAGGGTCTGTAGATCTGCGGCACGCGATGAACGTTTCGATCGCCCGCCATCTTGCTGGTAGTTTAGTCGAGCGATGGCAACGGCTGCCCTTTTTTCAGCATTGGGAAAGGGTTGCGCCTCAAAGGGTTAAGGACTTGCAAGCCGTTAGGTTGTTGTTTAATTTTCTGAGATAGGTCGACGAACTATTAAATTATCTAGAGGGTGCTAATCTACCCGAGTATAAATCAGAGAGTAAAGTTATCAAGGAACACTCTTAAAAGTTCTCTTAGAAACTTAATCGTCAGATGCGACGGGTGTGAGGGGAAGGGGGAAGAAATTTTATAAAATATCTGTTTTGCCCCCATCGACTACTATTTACTCCCTCGGAAATATAATAAATTTCAGCTCTTCTCAAAAAGCAATTTGGCGGAAGGGACTATAATGGCCAACATCAATTGCAAACTTTATAAAACGCATAAGTCATTCTTGTGGAACAGAAATTTCCCATCTTTCCCGCGGCGGAAACAAGCAGACATTGTAATCAGAAAGTGTAGTGTGATTTAGGATTTTATTTCATGTCCTATCATAAATGTACTGATTACAATGATAACAGACTAAATATTTATTTGGGTATTCGTTAGTATTTTGATTCTGTTAGTATATAATGCTGATTTTTTTAATTCTTTTCTTTAGACCATTAGAATGAATAACAAAAAAACTCTCAAAATAATTGGTGCAGTGGCGGATTAATGCAAGTTTGTCGGTGGGGGCGGTTAGTTAGATTGAAATATACATACATTTTATGGAAGTAAAATAAGATCTTTTACATTAATTTATTTTTTCTCGGAGGGGGGTGGGGGCAATCCGCCCTTGAATTGGTGTTTAAAAGATAAAATAAATAAAAACTTTGTAAAATAACACCATAAAACAGGCAGGCCATTTCTAAGACTTTTTTTTAGGTAGGAGGAGGGGGAGGGTTAACTACGATATCAAATATTGGTTTTTACAAACTTATTTATTAGTTTATCAGCTATATTAACAACTTCTTACTTTAGGCAACTGGGTTTGTGTAATTTTGCCCTGTGAACCAGAAATAGAAAGTAAATTATAGTTTTTGTTGAAGTTTTATGTACCAAGTTTTCCAACTAGGAATCTAATTTTGTCAAGATTAACAGAATTTGCTAGTGTTAGGGGAGACTCCCCCCCCCCCTCCCCACTTTACCAAGGACCTTGAAAAACAGTTATGGGCAACGTTTGGAAGTTGCGGGCCAAATTTTAGGATTTTAGCGAAGTCGCGGGCTGCATAACAGGGATTTATATGGGATTTTGAATACAGCAAATGCACTTATTTTTGCGCGGCTTTAATTTTCGCGAATTTCGCGAGCCCGTCATATTCGCGAAAATTAAAGCTTCGTGAAATCCTTTTTTTTTTTGGCTTCAAATAATAATAAAAAATCAGAAATTTTCCATTTATCAAAATTTAATGATTTATTGCACCGTTACAAACTCTCTCTTGACAACTTTCTTACAACTATTTCTTGAATATTACAACTATTTCTTGGATATGAAACAATAATACAACTAATAGAATGCAGTCAGTGGCGTAGCCAGAAATTTTTCATCGGGAGGGGGGTTTAAGACTCTGCAACTACATATATGTACATGTGTGTGATAAGGGAGTGAAGAATATACATTTTGTGTGGCAAAAAATTCCTCGTGGAGGGGTTGTGACCCCCCTCCCCTATCCCCCGCCTTGGCTGAGCCACTGAATGCAGCTCATATTCACTTGCAGCTTCTTTGAAGCCGTTCAACATGGGGAGGGGGGAAAACTTTTCGGACAAAAGGAAGTTTCTCAAAATGCCTTATGCAAAAGAGGTTCTATGTTTAGGTAATTTCGGTATTTTTCAACTTTCGGTTCTATTGATATAAAACTCGCAAAATCACGGATATCTTCATTCGAAAACTTCGAAGTGCTTTTACAGTACTTTATTGGTAAATTCCGCGGGCCGGATCAAAAACCGAGCCCAGCCACATCCGGCCAGCAAGCTGGAGGTTGCCCATATGCAGGCACGTATCCAGAAAAACAATTCGGGGGGGGGGGTTCAAAAATTTCGGCGGGGGGGGGGTTCCAAACGGTAAAAAAGGCTGAATTTTTCACAAAAAGACCATATGATTATCAATTTAGTAACAAAAATGAAAATTTCGGGGGGTCCGAACCCCCTGGACCCCCCTCCCTAAATACGTACTTGCCTATATGTGCTGTAAAAGTTATTTGTCAGACTATATAGCTGTTTCGATCGAAAAAATTACAATCTTCTTCAGTAGTGATCAAAGTCATTCACAGACCTTCGACCAATCACGCCATTCTAGGAAAAAAACCATTCAAATATTTTTTTATACCCTATGATTAATCGATACAGCTTTAATAGGTATGTTGACAATCTGTAATACTGGGATTAATTGTTATATACCAAGTGCCCGAAATTAACGATCCCATTTTAAAGTTGTCTACTGACTACTTGTCTAACGAAACTATTGTTGAGAAAGTTATGAAATTTTGTGAAGGACATAACGAAGGTATAGGAATTTGTTTGAGAGAATAATTAAAAAAAAAGTTCGAATGTTCGCCAGCAGGGTGCGAACGTCTGGGCCCGCCCTGGTCCCCAGACCTCAATCAATGCGACTTTTGGCTTTAGGGGGAGTTTGAAACATTGCAAGTCGTGATAATCAAAGAGCTTTGCATGATCTTAAAGACATCATTTCACAACCTGTTCGTAACATTTTCCCGACCATACTGCTGTCAGATGTGGAACATGTTCTTTTACGATTCCAGAGGGTAGCTGACAATGATGGCTGTCCTGTTGAACACGTTTTCTGGTAATAATTTTTGCAAACTATCATAAATGTATGCTAAATGTGTCATTCATTAAAACAAACGCCCCCCCCCTGGTGGCGAATATTTGAACTTTTTTTTTTTTTTTATTCGCTCCAAGAAATTCCCCTACCTTCATTATATCCTACAGAAAATTTCATAACTTTCTCAGCAATAGTTTCGTCCGTAGACAACTTTAAAATAGGGTCGTTTAATTTCGGATAACCTGTATAAAAAAAAGTAAAGTAGTAATATGACTAACGCTTATGCTTTTTTTACGGCTGACTGAAAATATGACAGAGCGTTTTGATCCCACAAACAGTCTGAATGTTCAAAATGAGGCGCACTCGACACTCAATTTTACGAAAGCTTGAACTATTTCTGGCTGCTGGAAATTACGAGCATTTTGGGGGCGAGTACAAAATTCATTCGTGTAACATTTGTCATGTTTACTAACCCGATCTTGGTTTTTTTTTTTAAGGAACGAAAATGTAAATAGGAACAAATTAGAGAATACGTAACTTACAACTCTCACAAACTCATTAAAACTTAAAAAAAAAAAAAGAAATGCATAATGAATGCCCAGTTGCATTTCTAAATTTGTAAAATCGTCTGCGTAATAATTTAAGCATATTTTGCGTTTCTTCTGTTCGCTGGCACCGTTAAAAGTAATCCGAAATTAACAGAGGTATTTAGTTTTTTTTTTTTTTTCACTTTTCCCCCCTTCTGTAGAAATTTTGGTTTTTGAGATAAAAGAATGTATTTCGCTGAAACTGCAAGAAATTTTCCATGGCTGGCGAAAGGAAAAGATATCGTGTTTTCTTATGAACTCTTTTCACGGCAGTTTAGGTTTTTCGAAGCAGAGCTAAATGAAAAGCGGATGGAGAAAGCGGCATGAAAAATAAATCATTTAAACAGATTGATTTCTAACGCTTTCAATGTCATTCCATTCACTGAGAGCAGTGGTTCTCAACCTTTTTCATTTGCGTACACCTGGATTCGGGGCCGTACCCAGAAAAAAATTTCGGGGAGGGTCTCAAAAATTTCGGAGGGGGGATCAAACGTTGAAAAAGGCCGAGTTTTTCACAAAAAGACTTCATCACTATTATTTTGTTAGCAAAATTTTAAATTTCGGGAGGGGGGGGACTAGACCACCTGGTTCAGGACCCTGGGTACGGCCTTGCCTGGATTAGATTATATTCAGGGATGTATCCAGATAAAACAGTTTGGAAAGGATCCGAAAATTTCGGGGGGAGGGGTCCAAACGGTAAAAAAATGCAGATTTTTTAAAAAAAGGCCGTAATCCCACAAGAACAACAACAACAGACGGGTGATGTAATGGCTAGCTCATAGTATAACATCTTGCATGTCCAAAGTTCGATCCTCGGCCTGGGCAATGCTGACAGCTTTTCTATCCACTGAGGCAATAGATAAAGTGAGAACTAAGCATGTTTGAGGAGCTAAACACAGGAAGGTATGGTCAGGAACCTTAGCTTATTGTCAAGAAAGTATGTCTAGGTGTCACAGGCCTTGGCATCGGTTTGAAAGCGGGGAGGGGGTCGCAGAGCGTTTCCAGGGGGAGAGGGAGTTAGAAAAACGGGCAAAGAGCAAGTGATGATGCTTGTTTTAAAAAATCATCTTATTTATTCTTTCTTTGACTCCAAAACACATCTATTTTCGCTTAAAATGTTTATTCGAACTTTACACCGAGATTATTATTTTGTAGAAAAGGCGATTAAATGCTAATTATTGGAGAATAAAAAACTGTATCTATATTAAGGAATGTGGAGAAGGGGATTGCCATCGTAAGTTGTTCTTTGTTGGGGGTGGGGCACAATGCGAAAAGGTTGGGAACCGCTGATATAGGCAACTGTGCCACTGAGTCTAGTTTAGCGTATGTATGCATGTACACATATTTATACGAGTGTAACTATTAACTCTCCTGTGTCAAATATTCCAACTACTTAAGAAAAAAAGTAAAAATTAAAAACTTATTTTTTATTTCCCACTTTTAACATCGACAAACTTAAGCATAAAGAAAGTAGTAGTAAAATAGCGTCAAGAAAAAATATTAACTTGATGCATTTAAACAAATATCTTTATGCTGTTAAACTTTCCAAAATTTTCTCGCCCATGCGGCTTCATTAAAACGGGAAGTTATGTCTGCTTGTGTGAAAAGATTTTTTAATTAGGGAGGCAGGCGAGGCGATAATTGGTTAATTTCCTGCTTGGATTATTTTAGGGTACTTGGTGCTGATATTAATGAAAACTTGTTTAATATTATAACAAGCACGTAACCACTTCATCCCTCTCCTGCGGGAAACAAAAGTTGAAGATTTAAAGTGTGGTTAGCCCGGCTCTCGCACAGGAATTTATGCGGAGGCTTTATTTTAAAATACGGATTGATCCATTTCTTAGATCAAGGGGAAATCGATCCGAGTACAATGATAGTATATGTCTGAATTAGTGCGGTGTATTTGTAACTGCAAATGATTATTAATCAAATCATGAAAAAATTCGACTTTGAGATTTTGATGTATTGACACGTGAATTCTTTTATCGTATTTTTACGGTGATGCATGAATGTATGTGTGTATGTCTGTGTTTGTGAGTGAACACGATAGCTCCTTGATGGCGATTTCCAAGGCCGCACCCAGGGGGGTGGAGCAGGGGGTCTGGTCACCCCCCGAAATTTATAATTTTGTTAACAAAATAATAATGAAGTCTATTTGTGAAAAATTCAGCCTTTTTCACCATTTGGTCCCCCTCCGAAATTGTTAGACCCTCCCGGAACTTTTTCTCTGGGTACGCCCCTGGTGATTTCGATTGAGCTCAAATTTGGTACATATATTATAGCCACCCTCCCGATATTGATTCTGGTGTCTCGAGTTCACAGTTTTTTTTTACTGGGTACAAAAATTAACTCTCATCCATTATTATTCATATTTATCCATAATTATTCTTGAAAGTGCAATTGATTGGGATAAATGGTGCATTCGATTGAACACAAAGTGGGTATGTGTGGTCATGGTCACATGACCTCCATAGATTTTGGTGTGTGTATAGCTGATAGTTTGTTCACAGGGTTGCAAAAAGGGATTCTTTTATATTAAGGCCTATGAACGCAAATCAATATGCTAGTGTCTGAACGCTGTATTTGATTGGATACACTTTATTTTGGTACATATACTTTTGCTCTAAGATGAACAACGAATAAAAAGCAAGAGGGCCTTTTTTCTTTTTTCTTAGCTTTAAATCAGTTTTTGTGTTTCTTATCATTTATACACACTGAGGACAGCAACCCCAAATTTAAAATATTCTAAATGCCAATGATTGTGAATTAAATGGAAAATTTTTCTACGTAATGAAATGTGCAACCTCCTACGGTGGTGGTATCGGTCATAACTCTATAAATAACACCACCTGCTCATTGAACATTTAATGTCTAAAGGAGGTGATTAACGTGACTAATCCACGAGTAAATCTCTCTCTCTCTCTGTGTGTTTAGTAACGTTATAATCGACTGTTTAAAAAATTTGCATCAAACACGTAATCAAAATTGAAATACTGCTATTTTCTGCAATTTTAATCTCTCCCCGCCCTTCCCCGCTCTTGAGTAAGTGTCCCGTATTTAAACTTGGAAAAGATGGTAGCTTTAACAGTTGATGACGGTTGGGCTATGCAGGGCGTGAATCCCGGGAAGCGAACGATGATACCGCACCGGGTGCCATTTCTATGGGGGGGGGGAGAAAAAAAACCCCTTACTTTATGCAGTCGAACTCGTTTATCCCTTTAAAGCGCAGTATTCCTGCTCTGGGAACACCAAACTCTGACGTTTTGACTGTTGCCAGTCACGAAGAATAGATTGGATTTCTATAAAAATAGTTGCGGATGACATAGCTCAACGAGAATCCTTTACTTTTTAGCACGTCATTTCCCGTAAAAAAAATGGTCACGATTCTTTTTAACAGCACTGACATCTGCTGAAAAATGGAAGAATGCGAGAACGGCCGGATAGATGGCCCCATGCTGAAAAAAGGGCAGCCGTGTTACCATCGCTCGACTTAACTACCAGCAAGATGGCGGATGATCGAAACGTTCATCGCGTGCCACAGATGAGAGACCCTTTCTTGACGCAGCTGGCTGTGCGCGCAAAGCCGGCTGTCGTCAAAAAAGGGTCTCTACATCTGTGGCACGCGATGAACATTTCGATCGTCCGCCATCTTGCTGGTAGTTAAGTCGAGCGATGGCAATGGCTACCCTTCTTTCACCATTGGGAAAGGGTTGCGCCTCAAAGGGTTAATTTCTCATTTTATCAAAAAATAGAGCAGTACATTTAGAGGTATGGCTTGGAGTATTATCCTGATGGAACTTAACATAGTGAAGATTGTTTGGATAAAGGGATGGAACTTCTTCTTTAAAAATAGGTGTTAAAACATACTTCTGATAGTAATCCGAATTAATTTTCACATTTTTTTTCTGCTTTCCTTATTGTAAGTTTTCCGTTATGAGAAAATCCAGTAATAACTATAAAACCTTTAGAAAAACTTTCCTAGTTTTCTCTAAACCAACTTGTTAAGTTTTCTTCTCTTTTTTTTTTGTGGCAGTAAATCAGTCTTTTTCTATTGCAGTTGGATAAATGCATCCGAGCTTCATCCATTGTAACTACATATTTACATTTTTCACCCGCCAAATAATTTTCATACAACAATCTACACATAGTCTTACGCTGAGAAACATGTTTCGGCGTTAGGCGATGAGCATCGTGTTTTTTTTTTTTTCTCTGATTAACTTTAATCGGATTTTATAATTTTGTTCACAGTTCCTACAGCGATATTTAAAGATTTTGCGATAGTTCTTTGGGTAGTTGGATTTGCCTTTAAAACATGAGATGCGACTTCAGATATAATAAGAGGAGTACGTACCTTTGTTGGGTATGCATTTTTTGCCTTTTCCCCAGTGAAATATAAACTTTGACGTTTCTTTCTTTTCACATTAATTATGTCACTTATTTTACGTGTAGCAATATTAAAATCATGATTTTGATATCTTTTTTTAATAACTGAATAAGAGTATTTCTCATCAGATAGCGCGAAAAAATAGCCTTCGACCCATTGTTTATTTTTCAGCGACATTTTAAATATTCTTTATATTTTTAATGCTGCAGACGATAAATAAGACATAACAATTTGATGCCAATCACATTTTTATTTTCAAATTAATATTTAACTTCATGGAGAAAATCAAAATCGTTACAAAAATGTGTGAACACCCTCTGTATAGCAAGTATACTGAATAGCTCTGAAATGGAACTAAAATTCGACTTTTTAATTAACAGAACAGTAAACTTAATGGAACTATAAAATCAGGTAAAATGGTAGCCCAAAAAAAAATTCTATGCATTCACAGATGTTCAAAGATAAAAATGTTTCCATGTCGATTAGCGGTCGAGTACCTGAGGGGAACATTAGTAGATGCCTAGTGAAATTGTCCAGTATTCTGGCTTACCACGCGGTTGTCGATCTAACGGTCAGGCGTTTTGGGCTGTTTTCTCCGGATGAAATAGGGAGAGGTCGTTAGAACCTCCTTAAAATTCCTTCACTCAAGGCAGGAACATAACCAGGGGATGGGCCATGGGGGCCTAGACAACCCCCGAAGTTTTGAATTTTTGTAATTGGATGTCAATAAACTATCTTTACAAGAAAGTCTATATTTGTCATCTTTTGGACATCCCCCGAAATTTTTTTTTCTAGCTACATCCCTTGACCAAAGCATTCCTCACCGTGACAGAATCCCTAGTTTGTTTAGCCTTAATAAAACACAATAAGATCACAAACAAAAGCCACATCTCTAGAGTTTATTATTTGAATAATTAAAAGCAATGCTTAGTAAAATATCACTAATAAATTACTTCGTCAGATCGGTAGTGAAAAAAAGCGAAAATTAAAACAATATAAAAATGTCCGGAATTTTATTCCAAATAATTTAATCATATTTGCTATGTACTCGACTTCTATTTTTCTGAAAATTTCAAATTCCTTTAAACTTTTATTTTACCTTTATTAGCTTCCAAAATTACGGGAAATAAAGGTTGGAAATAGTTTTTTTTTAATGTTTTAAAAAATGAGAAAAAACGCTTATTTCGTTGTGAAATTTTGCCATTATAATAAAACCGATGTGACAAGAATTTCTCAACTATCTCCTTTGTGATGGACATATATTGATAGTTTGGCTTATAGATATTGAGCTTAGAGTGTTCATAAACAGGCTATTTAAAGGCTGGTGAACTTGGGGTGTTAATAAACTGATTAACTATAGGTTGGTAGATTTATAAACTGTGTACAGTAAAGATAAAAGGTGTTCATAAACTGATTAACAATAAATGTGTTCATAAACTGAGAAATTTTTCTTGGTTGGATGAAATTTATAAGATTGGAGTAGTTCATAAACTGAGGTTGATTATAAATCATGCAGTTCTATTAAAAAACTGGGCATTCAAATAGAGGAAGTTCGTAAACGCAGAGTCTATGAATTGGTGTGTTTGAAAACTGTGGATGATACAGGTGAGAGTATTTATAAACAGAGGTTACATATAAAGTGAGTATTATTATAAACTGAGGATTACTGCGCTTTTGTTGTTATATCTTTTACGATTGCCTTGGCAATCCATGTATTGAAATACAATTTGAAATTTGTTAAAAAAACTGTATCTCTGTGGACACATTGTCGATAGATTAATGCTTAAATAAGCATTTATATAAAAAATAGGTTCATCTTTAAGCCCATATGAAATTGAGCATAAATATATAAATTGAAAATTAATCGGATAAGTAGAGCTTTAAAATGTCACAGGGGTCATCGACACTGAACCCTTTGAGTAACATTCCCAGAAGATTTAGTGTGTCTACATCTGCGGCATCGAGTGGTTCACCTGGCGTGGGAAGGGAATTTAAAATGGACATTGGGCTAAAAAGTATAATTCAATTAAAGGCGGTCTTACCGACATTGAAGAATTACAGACATAAATACTTGGGTAAATTTTGTGAATATAGGGGAACTAAGAAGATCTTTACTGCGGAGGTGATTGCAGAGTTGGAACAGATGACGAAAGCATATGAGAACTTAGCTATGGTGATGATTAGTTAATATAATGCTCATGGGCACCGGCAGCATAGTGCAAGGGGGGCAATGCCCCCCCGTGGATTTTTGTGTGCAGTGTTTTCTCTTGCTTTTTTGCTCTTTCCAACGTGGTAACCATACGCTGAAGTAGTCTTTGCGCCCCCCCCGGGACATATTCTGCCGGCGCCCATGAATGCTGCTGTCAAGGAATTAGAATATTTAAGTAAAACAAAAAACTACGCAGAGACTGTATTGCAATATATGGAAACCCTCAAAGAACAAATGGTTGAAATGGTGGACAGACAAAAAGATCCTTTAAAAAAGGAATTTTCATTGGTAATGCAGCCAAAGGCTGATGAAGTGGGGTGCTGGATATGCGTAATGAAATAAGATCTGAAATGAAAAGCAGGGTAGGAAATTAATGGCGCAAGACATCATTTTAGCGGATAAGACTCATAAGGTGATCTTAGTGACAAATAAAAAAAGACAATGCTAATAAAATTTACGATACATTAAAAGAAAATATTACAATTTCAGAGAAATATAATATGATGAAACCAAAAAAGGGAGCTCAGAAGTTATTATTGTTAGGATTGCCAAATGAGGTAAAGCCAAAAGACGTTGAGCAGGAAATAAGGGAAATGAGCTCTGATTATGAAGTTGATGTAATTAGACAAATAGGAAAAATAGAATTTGTTAATTGGTTAATACAGACAGATCAAACAACTAAAAAAAAATTAATTAAAAGAGGAGGGAGGGTGAGCTCGAATTAAAAGTTCTCGGGCTTTAACCCATTTATGCCTAGCGTCCCTTTTTTGGGACGGCAATATCGCTATCATTCGAAAACGTTATTTATTTTTCCTAGCCTTTATTCGCGAGTATTGAACCCCAATTCCACAAAATATTTTAATATGGCAAGTAGGATGTTGACATTTCAATTTTTATACATAACGATTTTAAATGAAATCATCCCTTGTTCAAAAAGTTGACATCAGAAATTTATCAATTACTTCTGGTGTTAGCAAAAATCGAAGAAAGTCGCAAAAATATCCAGGCACGAATGGGTTAAAATGAGCCGGAGATCATCTCTAGTCTACAGTACACCACGGAGTATGAACATGAGTTCTAGAGAATATGGGCGCTTTGGCATTTTTTTTTTTTTTTTTGATAGAAATTAAGCCTTGCACCACTGGACTAATGCCCTAATTTAAACTGAACAACTTCCCACAAATATATACCTACGGTAAATGCTTAAACAATGTTTATATAGTAAATGCTTGAACAACATCAAAATTTAGTGTGCGTGATAATTTATTTTGAGGAATAAAATACCAATTTATAAACTGTCTTTCAATTTTTCATGGTGAACATTCATCCACGAAATGTTTGTTGTTTTTGTCTGCAGCCCGCAGGTGCAATAACAATCCGAATTTTTTTCTTTCTTTTTCTTTTAAATTAAAACTGCTTGCGATCATATCGTTTCTGATTGCATCTGGGAGTTAAGCAGATTCACTTCACTGAAAGATGACGTATCTGAGTGTCATCATTTTTTTTCTCATTTTTGATTGGTTGTTCAAAGCTGCTTTGTGAAACAGCATCAAAAATTCCGCCACTTCCTAGAACAATGTCGCGCCGCTATTGTCAGGCGTACTTTTGATTGAAATATTTGATTTCTGTTGATTCAACAGTAACTTAAATTTAGTCTAGTTAAATTTAATTAGAAAGAACTTCATAACACGTGTGTAACGCGCCCTAATTGTGCAAGGACTCCCTTCACAGCAAGATTAACTTACATAAAAGTGTGTGCTCTTGGACTGGTTGCTGATACGGATTTTTAAACATATTCAGAGGTAAAGTTTTGTTGCATATATTTAGAGGTATTATGTTGTTTATGAATATGTGAAGAGTGTGTTAAATATAAAGGTTTAATACAGGGGGTGCCATGGGGGGTCTGGAACCCTCCCCAAATTTTGGATTTTTGTTAATTGGATGTCAATGAATGGAGCATTTTTGCCCTTTTCACCTTTTGGACCCACGCCGAAAATTTTTCTCGCCATGTCACTGACAGGCCCGGACTGGCCAGGTCGGCTATCGCCGAGGGCCCCCTGCTGAAAGGGGCCCCGGAGAGCCCCCCAAAATGGATATACTACTTTATAAGTAGAGTAATTTGATATATTTATCAGAGTATATAGATTATTATTTCCCAGTAATCTTGCGTTTTTACGCAGTGGTGCAGTGGAGGACCCCGAGGAAACCCGCGGCTCGAGGGGCCCCCTCGAAGAGTCAGGGCCCCCAAAAGCTCTAAAATAGTGAAGTGTGTTTTTTTAGGCACGGAAGGATAACTTCCAAATATTACATATCCTAATATTCTTATCCCCCTTAAATTGATCAGTGAGGGGTCCCTTTCAATCTCTAGGTCCGAGGGCCCCCAAAGGAGCCCGTCCGTGCCTGGTCCCTGGTTTAATATCTTAGTTTTATTAAGTGTTATCGATAAATCAATTTACAGTTTTGAATTGCTAGTTTAGTGTTATTTATGCCCATTTATAATAAAAGAAAATGTTACATGCTAATTATTATCCTGGTTAAAGTCTTGAAATGCATTATGAATTGAATATTTATTTACTGTCACTAGAAATTTAGAAAAATGCCTGTGATTTTATAATCTGAAATGCGAGCTTATTTGCGTAAAGCTACTTTACATATAACTATTATAATTAAATTGAGTTGGATTTTTCTGCTTTCAAATGAAGTTGAGGTGTTAGAATTTTCTTTTTTTTTCATTTGTCTGTTCGCTCGTTTGAGCTCGAACTGCTGTAAATATACTTGAATTGCCAGAAATTTATAAATGCCGTGTATCAAATTAATTTCTATTATTCACACTTCCAACGCTCTCTTCCGTAATAACGTGTAATCTTTAAAGTTTCATTTAATGTTTAAAATAAATTGTATATTATTGGAAATTATATTCAAAATTGCGGGTGTAGCATTTATAATGATTTTTCAAAATCAGAGGTAGAAACTTCTAGTAGGGGTAGGTTACAACATGACGGATCATCGAGATATGGGAGTGGAAACATTGTCTTCATGTACCTGTTAATAACTACTTTAGAAGTAGTCTTCAGATTTTAGATAGCTATGTCATGATTTAGCTGTTTTGTAGAAACTGTACCTGTTGTTTCTGTAATTGAGGTAGAAAATTACAATAATACTTAAATTTTTTTGCGATTAACAGTGAAAGAGCTGGAATTAGGTGGTTTCGCAGCACGTATTTAAAGGGTTAAAAAGTATCTTAGACACTCATCTGTTTCAAACAACACAAAATTAATATGTCATTAAAGATTGAAAAGTAATGCCCCTCATCGAAAATAGCGTATGTAGCGCTTATCAGTCAGAGCTTTACAGGAGCACTCAAAAGAATTCTAATACTGTACGGTCCACGGATGAATGTCTTTAATGGCAGTTTAAAGACATTCATCCATTTCAATCATAATAAATAAATGCAGATCTTTTTAACTGCTTGAACGTCACTTAAAGGATGAAATACCATCTAATGCTCTTTTACAAGGTCTCGCAAAATTGTATTAATAACAGTGTGTCCGTTGCCAGCTCAAAATGAGACTTTTGCTACAAAATTTATGATTAAGTAACTTAAAATACTTTTTTCGGATAATATAAATGCAGTTTTCATATTTTCAAATATTTGTTGACTTCTCCCCTACTTCAGTCAACTAATTTGGTTTCGAAGTTATATTCCGCTATCAGAGTGACTCCTGGAAGCAATCCTGAGATTGTCTGTTTGCATGCCACAGCTATTCTTGGGAAGCAAAGTGATTTGGTTGTTATAAGTTTTTTGTGTTTATTGAAAATAGTAATTCTGTTTGTGAATGAACTAGAGAATATAATATAAACAAGAATTAAAAAAAAATTCTTTTTCTTTAACAAGATTTAAAAAAATCCATTCTTTTATTTTAACGTAACGTCACTAGAAGATTTATAATGTTACTTGTATTTAAAAAGTGTATAATGTGTGATAAGTGTGATTGTATACATACAAGATGAAACAAAAAAATACCTTAAGCAAGTAAAATACAAAAATGAACTTGATTAGTTCAACTTGTGCATTTTTGTAATGTTGCAATATCAATAATGTATTATTGAACTAAACTTTAGCGAAAGTGCTGCTGTTTTGGCTATTAAAAATTAAGAAAAAAGTATATGCTACTTTGGCAACATTTTTACGTTTGTGAGGCTACTATTGCTACTTATTTTTGACTCCTGACATTGGTAGATAATCTTGTAATAATGATACAGATTTTATTTTCTAAAATGCTAAAAATATGACCCAATTTCACACGTTCATAGTTTATTGTCATTGGCAGATAAATCGTTAAATTTGTTGCTTTAACAGTCATGTTAGACAGTGTATATTCGATGCGTTTGACATGGCTTATCTTTCATGTTAAAACGACTTTAAAAGCGTTTTATCACAATGTAATCCTTGCCATAGCATGGTCTTAGCCAGTTACTCAGTATTTGCAGCGTATTTAGTTACTTAGGAGTTTTTTATTTACGTTTCTGCATGTTCATGCATCAGTCATTTCAGCTTTTGGCTATTCATAATTTCACTAAAAAAGCTTCTCATGTTCCATGCCTAATATGCACTGACTTCAGGCAATTTTAACAGTATTAAAACTGTATAAACACAGTTTTAACGCGCTCGTGTGCGATTATTTTTGTTTGTAAATGATATACCACAAGGTTACAGAGAGAAAACTAAGGAATAAACATATGGTTTTTAACCTGTTAGTCGCTTGCAGGGTTAAATTATAATGGCAAATTAAGCATTTAAATAGTCACTACCAAGGCCGTACCCAGGGAGTCGGGTCCCCCCCTCCGAAGTTTTGTTAACAAAACAATAATAATGAAGGCTTTTTGTGAAAAATTGAGCCTTTTCCACCTTCTGGTGTCCCCACCCCCGTAATTTTTGGCCTCCTCTGAAATTTTTTTCTGAGTACGGCCCTGGTCACTACGGATCAGACATGGAAAAGGGCATTCTTTTTTTTTATACCAGCATCCCTTGTTGGTGTTTTTAAAGTACTGTTCAAAGAACCATGCGAGGTTGTTTTTGTACGCCTATAAATTAATGTTAATTAGAATAAATGTTGAAGTCCTTTTTTTTCTGCGTTGCAGGACAGTGCATCCCCGACTTCAGATGCAGCGACATAAGATGCAGCCCAATGCATTTGAAGCATTTCTTGCAAGGTATGTGTCATTCAATTTGATTACGTTATTGTAGTGCCAGAAGAGCTAACCATGGGCGTCCATGCCTACTGGCAGTGTGGGGCAATCGCCCCCCCATCTCCCTGGAAAAATATATTACCGTAACGCCGTGTGTGTGTATTTACCGTGTGTGTGTATTTACTTACTGGTGTGACATAGAAGTGATTCAACATTAAAATACTGTATCTTTCTGGGGCATGCCCCCTGACTTGTCCCTGCCTCCCGTACAAACAATCATATGGGCGCCCATGGTACTAGTGTCTGTTTTTCAGGATGATCAAACGCAGGCGTCGCATTCGGTCCTATTTCTAAAACATTCCCAACTCTATTTATAGAGTAAAATGTTCTGCTGCTTCAACAGTTGTTAAATGTTCTTTTAGATGTTAAGGTTTCGCGTATCAAACCATTAAAATATTAGGATATATAAATAAAACTTTGATGAAGGTAGGAATTTAAAAAAAAAAATAGGACTGACTGCGACGCCTGCAAATGTTAGTATTTTCGCTGTCAGTCGCAAAAATTTGTTAACATTATTTAATTTTCCTAGCCTTAACGATTACTAAATCCGAGTTCCACAAAATTCTTTAAGACGACCAAGAGAGATGTAAAATTTTCATTTAGTGTCTTAGTTTTTTTAATGAAACTGTCACATGTTCATGCAGTGTCGCATGTTGATGTCAGAAAATTATCTATTATTGCTGGCATCAGCAAAGATTTGAGAAAGTCGTGCAAATAGTCTGTGCACTAATTGGTTAAGTGTTACTTATTCTAAGATACTTTTGGAATGGTGGGCAGTGCGTTAATCTTGTTTCCAACTGATTTATTCCAGTGTTTGAGGCTTAGATTTTAGTTTCATTTTCTCTCACTCACTCTCTCTATTTATCTTTATTTTTTAAACACTAAATTCAATTTACCCCCTCACTTAAACAACAAACGCATAGCTTATAAATTCTAAATAAATTTTACAAATAAATAGGAGAGGTGTATTTAACTTAAAGCATCTTCACTTGATGCACCAAAACGGACCTCTCTCCACCTGACCTTTATTTATTTATTTATTGAAAAGGAATAATGTGGGAGACAGTAATGATATAACTAAAATTCAGATTTTTCTTTTTCATAAACCATCAAGTGTTTTAATTTGTAAACCTAATTGTTTAAACTTTAGATTTTGTGATGGGAGGTCATACTTCACTGACACTTATATTTAATTTTCATACTATATTATTGCACACACGCACACACTTTTCCCACTAACGCTTTAACGAATCACGCATATGGTACAAGGTTTTTTATCTTTAGACTCGTTTAACACATTGATTTTTTTTAATTTTAAAATAATTAAGTAAATTCTGATATATTATTATTATTTTTAAATAATTTTTCTACTTCTGTCTGGTTTAGATAAATTTCGTTTAAACAAAGTAGTTTAAAAAATATATTGGTTTAAATAATTTTATTTCACCCAATTTTTTAAAACTGAATTTTAAAGATTAATAAAATTAACAAAATTTACTTGGCTAATTTAGAAATTATGCTATTTAAGGCAATAATTAGATTATCGTTGTGGCAATAAAATATTAGTATGGTAGTATGCATAGCTATGTGTATTTTGATTTCTACAATTTTAATTTAGATAAAATAGTTAACATATTAATTTAGATAAAATAGATTTTAAATAGTCAAGCACAATTTCTACTCTTTTTGTATGTAGTTTTATCAGTATGTACCTGAAAACAATAGAAATTCAGAAACTAAATTCAGTAGTGTTTATTTAAATTATTTTCGAATGTACTATACTTGACAGTCATAAGCATTCTTTTAATAACCTGCAATGTCTTTTTTATTAGACTAACAGTGATATTCAATGTAGGAATAAAGATCCTTTTGGAGTCTTTTAATTGGCCTTAGGTGGCAAGGTTCATTTTAAAAATTGTAAATACATTTAATACAAATGCATAACTGTCAAACTTTTAGAGAAAAATATTGATTTTTAAAGTGTGAAATTTTACCAAAAAATATTTCTTGTATTTGTCTCAGTATTACAATAGGCATTAAATTATTAGTACATGTTTAAATTATATTATCCTAATGCATGATTGAAAAATTTTTTGAGAAAAATGATTTTTAAAGTGTGAAATTAAAAAAAAATTACAATTTGTTGTATTTGGCTTAGAGTAGATATTGAATTATTATACACGCCAAAATTTGACATTCTAAAAAATAAGTTTGTCAAAACTATTTTCTTTAAAAAAGGCTCTTTTTTTTAATTCAGAAATTAAAATTTAAGATTACAAAATCAAATACTAGGATAATTTTCTAATTAAAAAAATAAATATATTTAATATTTTTTTGTTTAGTGGGAGGGATTAATATTATGACTTAAATCTCAGTTATAGACATTCTTAATTTAAGCATTGTATTATAAATTTTTAATATTTCCGGTATTAGAAAAAAATTTGAGCAAATAAAATAATTAAGTTACAAAAGAGTGTAGTTATTGATTAGTTTTATGTAATTTAATTTAAAAATAATTGCTTATATTAGTTTTATATTTAATCAATTAATAAATTCGTTCATTTCTTAAAAAAAAAAAATGGTTTAAACCAGAGAACAGAGATTTTCCCAACCCTTTTAATTTTTTTTTTACTGTCGCTGAAAAAACCCCAAAATTCCTGATTGTATCTGAAGTACCTGGTTTTTATCAAATGTATCGAGACAGGATGCCTTTCCAAACACACTCAACTTCCGAAAAAGTAAACGCGTTTATGAATATCACTTCCTCTTCTTTTTTCTTTTTCTCATCTGTTCCTTTCTCTCTCTCTCCGTGAAAGTTCTCTTGGGAGACGAGAAACATACGCAATCGGGTGCGTCCTTCATTTCTCAGATCGAATGCGCTATAGGATGGTATATTCGGATCGCCCAATCGGATAGAATCGGAACACGAATCGAACGAGTGAGCTGTTGTCACGCGGGTTTTTTTTTTCCGAAAGGAGCATTTGCAAGGCGGAAAGGCATGCCGAGGAAAGGGAAGAGGAAGAGGGGTAGGTATTGCGTTTAGGAGAGCAAAGACTGCAGAGGTCTCCAGAACTTTCCTGGACGACTGCTCGTGGAGGACAGTCTGTTGCTGATGCAATGGGGTGATGACCTTCACGAAATGGACCAGTACTCCAACGGACGAATCCGATTGTTTTATTAGGTTGTAGATGAGCACTGAGGTAGTTTGTGCGAAATGATGAAAAAAAAAAAAAAAACTGCGCTTTGATACTGATCACACATTTATTTATTATATGCAATCTTTTCCCCCAATTTCCCGATTTATATTACTTTCTGTGTATGTTAATAGCAGACAGAGCCCACTTCTCTTACAGATATTGAGTCAAATGCACACAAATATAGAACTTTAGATGCAGCCTTTCACCGCAGATTTCTCGCATTTTCTTTTTCAGGAAGTCGCGGCAGGTTCTGTAGGAATTAGGGTATTTGCAGGCAAAACTTCAGTTCAGTATATACACATACATATACTTACATGATGGCAACTTATTTTTTTATAATTCTGATTTTAAAATAATGTCCACCAAGTAATTGTTATTTCTGCTAAATCTAATGCAAATGGCTTATAAAAACGATGGGAATGTTTTTTTAGTAAATGAATCAAGTGTTTCTTATTAAAATATGGCGTGAAAATTCGTAACAAGCAACACAGATAAATAGTTGTTCTATTACTATCGTCAGGAATCGCACCATGTAGCGCTTATTTTGATCCCCCTTTCCACAAAAAAGAAATCTTTTAAATTACCTGGTCTCTAGGACGAGCACGCATTTGTAAGACCCCAGATGTGCCAGAGAATCAAATTATGTCGCTATGTTAACTTATTAAGTATCTTAGGAGTGATCCCATCGTAATTTGGTCAATTTCTGGTAATAGGATCAATGACAAATACCGGGGGAAGGGGTTGGTGCTGAAAGGAGCCGGCTCTAACTGTTGAAGTTTTTCGAAAAGCTGTAAAAGAAACGTTTGGGGATTCAGCACAAGCGGAACAAGCTAACAAGCGCAACCATATTCACCTTTTGAGTAACACAAGGACGGACAGTCGTTCCTTTTGTTATGGCAACCCTACACGAGGGGCCGCGGTTGCCTGGTTGGGAGAGGCACCTCTCTCGTAGTCGAAAGGTTGAGGGTTCGATCCTGGGACCAACCATCCTAGTTGGGAGAGGCGTCGTTCTCAAAGTTGAAAGGTTGTGGGATGGATCCTGGGAAGCCCCGCTAACGATCGGTAGTGCTGACATCTATCGGCTCCTGAATGAGGTAAAAATGAGGTCTTCGGGATCTTGTGGTAGAAAAGAATACCCTTGGGCGGTACTGCCGCTATCAAACTAATCTGGATTTGGGGTTGGTACAAAATGCTGTAAAAGCAGAAGTGCCGAAGTCCCCATAATCCAAGAAAAAAAAAAACAGTATTATTAACCCTACACGAGGGGCATTTGCCTACGAGGTGGGCTGCCTCGGTTGGGGGACTTTTTAAGGGATTCTAACGCGTATTCCCGTTACATCTATAAACCGATCAGAACTCAGGACCTTTAGAAAGCCGCGCTCGTAGTCGAAAGGTTGAGGGTTCGATCCTGGGACCAACCATCCTAGTTGGGAGAGGCGTCGTTCTCAAAGCCGAAAGGTTGTGGGATGGATCCTGGGAAGCCCCGCTAACGATCGGTAGTGCTGACATCTATCGGCTCCTGAATGAGGTAAAAATGAGGTCTTCGGGATCTTGTGGTAGAAACGAATACCATTGGGCGGTACTGCCGCTATCAAACTAATCTGGATTTGGGGTTGGTACAAAATGCTGTAAAAGCAGAAGTGCCGAAGTCCCCATAATCCATGAAAACGAGACAGTATTATTAACCCTACACGAGGGGCATTTGCCTACGAGGTGGGCTGCCTCGGTTGGGGGACTTTTTAAGGGATTCTAACGCGTATTCCCGTTAGATCTGGAGGAAACCGATCATAACTCGGGACCTTTAGAAAGCCGCGCGATCCTGCCCTGTTCAGTGCCTTATCCATTGTGGGGCCGAACTAACGATTGGAGCTACATGATTTTAGTGTCAAACAAAGGCGTTTTTCTTATTTTTTATTTTGACAATTCAAAATACTTGTAAATCAGGTGCCAATGCGGACGAAAAATAGGTCCGTTTAGGGACCTGTTTGCAAAATTACAATCGATTAAAACGGACTTTCATTGGCATTTTGCCCATTAATTTTAATTGGTTTTATAAATTATTTTAGCAAAAAAGTGACTTTCATTAAAAAATAGCACGAGAATTCTCAAAAATACTTAAAAAAAAATTTCTGTACATAATCAGGGGTTAATGCAGACTGCGTCCGTTTCGGGGGGGGGGGGCTTCACAAAATTACAGTCGATTAACACGGCCCCTTCACAAAATTACAGTCGATTAAAACGGCCTCTTCACAAAATTAAAATCGATTAAAACAGCCTTTCACAAAAATGCAGTCGGATTAAAACGGCCCTTCATTGGCATTTTACCCTATATTTTAATTTGTTTTATCAATTCTTTCAACAAAAAAATGACTTCTATTAAAAATTGGCATGACAGTTCACAAAAATAAGTGTTGAAATTTTACAAAATTAAGTATTAAAATTCACACAAAATCGGCAATTTTCACAAAAATTGGAACCCTCGAAAAAATTTCTGGATCATCCCCTGAACTCGAAATTTCTATGGGATGGCGCTACCTTTTTCCCCCAGCGAACCGTTCAGTTCCGAGCGCTTAAACTATACTCGAGCATACCTCTTCGGGTACCGAAGATATATGAGTTACCGTGATGTCGTAATGAAGTAAACATGAAAACTGGAACTCAAGTAAAAAAGCAAAGTAAAAATGCAAAAATAGGCTCAAGTAAAAATGCAAAAAATAGCAATTTACTCTTTAAAGTTAAGACAACTACATATTTTAGCCATTTGGAAAAATACTGATGAACAGAAATATCAAGATAAAATATAGTTTTGAAACAAACTATCATCATTATTATTATTATTCAGAACACTTATGTTTTTAATTCAGAATTTTCCTTCGTTTTAAAGTTGACCTACTTCTCAAAAGCTTTGCCAAAACTAAACATTTCTCGTCTCTGTGCCTTCACTGTTCATGATGAGGATGTTCTTAAAATGACAACTCTTAAATCTGCTTCGAAATGCAGATATCGACACGAATCGTTCGTATTCGTCAGGTTTAATGAGCTTTAAGGGAACTCGGCTCCCCACATTTTTAAAAAATGGACAAAAAAATTAGATTTTAAAATTAAGTTTAAAAAAATAATTTCTAGTTATTATGCGAATGTTACAGTGACATGTAAAAAAATAAATCAAACTTTTTTGGACATATTTTTTAAAAGGTTACATTTTTTTCTACTCATTTAAAAATACAATTCTTTTTTTTTAATATTTTGCTTCAATTTTTATATTCTGTGAACGGTAATATTTTGCACAAACTTAAGAATTGGTTTGTCGCTAATTGCATTAGTTCTTGAGAAAAAAAAATAATTGACAATTATTTACAAAAAATTGCATAGCTAATCCGATCCTTAAATCTCGAATTTGTTATAAGGTTCATCTAGAAAAATTGTCGATCAGTCTTTTCAATATTTGGCAAAGCCTCAGCATTTTAAAGGTGTGATAGAATTTCAAATAAATAAATGGAGATAGATGCAATTAAGGATTTCGTTCAGTTATAAGTTATTGAAAAACAGGTGTTCATATAAACAGCTGCAGCTGACGTTGTAGTTGAAATATGGTTTAGAAATTTCATTAAGATGTACTTTATGGTATATAGACTCTTTTATTAGATAAATCTCAAAATCGGCATTTTCAACAAATGTTCTTAATGTTGGGAGATGCGGAGTATGAAAATATGTGAGCATTTTAGCGAAAGTGACTTCTATTACATTCGCATTTTCAAAATAAAAAAATAAATATAAATGTGGCAATAGTTAAATCTTCAAATTTTTTATAAGTGTTAAACAAAAAAAAATTTTTTTTACATTAATTTTATACGAATATTTTATTAAGAAAAAAACTTGATCTAGTTACTAATTCATTTTATCTGTATCTGAGCTTTAGTACATTAGAAACGTTTATTGCTTCTAGTTTTCTTTTAATATTTATGTTGAAAAACAAATATTGTGTTCTAATCTTCTTGCCTTGGTTGACAGTGGAGTTTTTTTCGTAACTGAAGAGCGGTGGGCATTTTGTACCTCCCGAAACTATCTTTTGCGGTACCTTCTATCTATGTGTTATTTTTTATGTGCAAATTTTTAGTTAATTTAAAACATTCGAGCTGTTAAATTAGCATTACTTACTGACAGCTGTTAATTATATGTTGTCACAATGTATCTTTTTATTCGTGTAGCATAATTAGTGATTAATAGTTATTACACTTCGACTATCACGTTAAAATACATTAAAAATTTCACTTACACAATGAAATAAAAACTTACCTCTTTTATTTACCAAATGCCTATTGCATTAACAGAATTAAACCTGCACTGAAATTAAATTAAGGCATATTAAATACCATCAAAATCTTTACGTTCCCTAACAAAAATCCGATTTTAATACTTGAAAAACTTGTCTTCTAAATTCAAAACAGACCATGGGTTAGTGTCCTAGATTGTTGATGCAAAAGAATGGTCTTTCATCGATTGTTGGACTGCTGCCATGCCATGAGTTTACCTGGTTTTCTTCCATTTGATACGCAAGTGCGGAGTGGTTTCCCAATACAAATACCCGGGTAGGCAGAAACCTAAACATGTTTAATTCATTTATTTTTAGTGGTATTTTTTTAAATAGACAATCTTGCAATGCGATCCAGGTGTTTAAAGATTGACTTCCGAAAATTTCTAAACTCACATATATCGTTGCAGCGTTAGTAAGAATGTGTGATACAACACACGAAAGAAACATTCGGAATTTTATAATTGTTTCACGCCATTTATTTCACGCGTGACCACCAACATTCAAGACCCACGCAGAATAGTTAAGAAATATGTTGTTTTGTAGTTGGCAATCTCAACATAAAATTCCGTTTGTTGAACAAGTTTATTTCTATCCCATAAGTTTAAATATTTTTAAATATATACGTTTTATATAGTGCAATGTACTTTTTCTTAACATTTAATGAACATTAATTATCTGTTGAAGTCTTTATATTAAGTCAAAATCACACATCTGTTTAAAAAGAAATGCAATAAAAATAATGTACCAAAAGGCTCCACTGCTATTCAATAAAGTTGTTCCAGCTGAAAGGCGATCGACGTCATAGGACTTGAACAGCTTTAAAAACAAACCAATGATGTGAAAACACTCGGGGGGAAAAAAAAAAAAGAATAATGCTTCTTCACCCGATGCACTATCAGGGGTCGATGCAGACGTAGATGTGGTCCGTTTTGCGGCCCCTTCCACAAAATTACAATCGATTAAAATGCTCCCTTCACAAAAATACAATCGAATAAAATAGCCAGTTCATTGGCATTTTAATCTGTTTTATCAATTATTGTAACAAAAAAGCAATATTTATAATGAATTGGTATGAAAATTCACAAAAATGAGCGTTGAAATTCGCAAAATTAAGTATTAAAATTTACAAAAGTAAGTTTTCGCAAAAGTGGGATACTGGGAAGGCGGGAAATTCCTGGATCGACCCCTGACTATGGACTTGCTACTAACAGTCAAGCTGTGTGTTTCATGCAACTTTCAGAAAAAATTCATAAGCACAAAATTTGCCTTCACAAATTGGCAAAGGAGTTTACCTGTTTAACGAAAGACTGCAAAATTCCGTATGTTTAGCATTTTTTCCTGAGTTTAACGTAACTGCTGTAAGTTGATTGTTTGTAACAGTTCACAGCACAACTTGTGAAGAGACACTCTAAATTTTCAGTCTCTAGTGCAATTAATTAAAAAAAAAAGCTGTTCAAAAGCTGCATGATTTACTTAAAAGAACAGCCTCAATTGCCATAATAACAGATGCATACTAGAAGACGCATACTTAATTTACTTGATTTCTGTGAATATTTAAGGGGCAAACAGAATAATTTTTAAAAATAGAGAAGAAAAAAAAGAAAAAATACAAATATAAAGAAAAAAAATAAGTTACAATTTGAGACTGGTGGGGGGGTGAAGTAAAAAAAAAAAAGCAGGCAAAATACAAATTTATTTTAGTATTCACTTAACATACCTGTTGTTCTGCAAAGTGTTTAAAATATCATTAAGCAATACTTTTCTCTTCCTTAAAGTGGCAACTGATAACACAAATTTTCAAAACGTATACAAGCATATTAAAATGCAATATGTAGAATTTTTATTCTATTTAGAGCAAACTCTCGATTATCGGAAGGCACGGTGTCCACAAATAAAGCATGTATGACACGACAAAAAGAAAAAAATGAAAATTTTAAAAATGCATGATTTTTTTTCTTATTTTTCTATGACTATATGACAAGAAAAAGAAAAAAATGGCACAAACTTAAATAATAAGGGCTTATGCAGAAAAGAAATATTTCTGTAAATTATCTTCTGTAAATTATCTTTTTGAAATTCAATTTTTGCATAATCAAGGGTTTGCTTTTCTAAATTTGTGTTTCATCATAATGTGAATTTTGTGGTGATTTTTTTTTTTAATGATAGAGCTAAGGCATTTCTTCACGGTCTTATCTATAAACTGGGAAGGAAATGAATTAAATGTATTAGCAAATATTTAGTGTTAATGTAAAACCATTTCAAAAATGAATTTTAAAAAAATCATGAATTGCTAAATTTGTAGAAATATTCATTAAATTTATAAATGCAATAATATGTCTAATGCTGTTAATAATTCGATGAAATTAATAAATTACCAATTTACCAAAAATTGGAAATATTGAAAAATATCAATTACTAATGGCATTAAGTATAAAACTTGAAACACTTTGTCCTGTTATCATGTAGTTTATGAACTTGTTGCAGTCGAAGCCTTATGACATATTATGATTAATATATTATATAATTATCATATTTGATTTAATTGAATTCTTGTGCTAAATTAAAAAAATATCGCTGAAATAAAATCAATAAAAGCCAATTTAACTTTTTTTAAAATCAAAATAAAAATTTGGGATACAAACTTTCAAAGCAGTAACAATTCGAGGAAGTTTTGCCTTGTTTTAATTGTAACTGTAAGTTATCCTTCAAGATGCTTGGCACACTATATAAGAGTGGTCTGTTTAGAAGTCCCACTAAGATGAAAACCGAAAAACAACTTGAAATGAAAGATCACATGGAAATTTAACAGATTAAATCTCCGTGGATTATAAGACACGACGAAAAGTCATACGGATGGAATCTTTCTTTATGAATTTCAACTCACTTTTGACTGCCAAAGCATATTCAATACAAATTAAGCGAAATTCTTTTGCGATGCAAATAAATGTACGAAAATCATTTGAACAGCAAAACTATGAACTATGAACAGCAAAATTTATGTTGAAAGTTATGCCTGACAGTTTTGTTAAAGAACGTTTCTTCGCCTTTTTAAGCTTACTTATTGTTAATTGGAACCAGAAAACTACAGTTTTTCTACAAAATGATTGAAATAGAAAGTGGCAAACAAATATATTTTCCCAAAAATTTGGTTTTTGTGTACTTGCTGATCACTAATTGAACAGAGGAACGAACCACTGTTCATCTACAAAATGATTGAAATAGGAAGTGGTAAACAAATATATTTTCCCAAAGAATCTGGCTTTTGTGTACTTGCTGATCACTAATCGAACTGAGGAACCACTGTTCATCTACAAAATAGCTGAAAAGGGAAACTGTGAATTGATAGCTTTCCCATGGAACTCATCTCGTGCATGACTGGCTCCAGACCTGAAATGGATAGCTTGAGGCATATGCTACCAACCCACAAGGCCTGTTTTGACTAGGAAACTAGGACTGGTTTAAGTCGCACATCCATTGCGAGCTGAAGAGTTGGCTCACAAAGAAAAAAAAAATGTCGGCGCATGAAGAAGACATGCACAACATCGACAGCTGTCGGTGGTACACCAGGATAGAAATACTACATAAAAACAACAAAACGGCAAGAGCCAGACTTCATCGCAGAAAGCATCAAAGCCAGAGTAATCCTGGCGAGATTAAAATGCATAGTTAAATCATGTCCTAGTGATCATCACGGTCCAGGAATACATGAACAACCCCGAACGAGTGTCTTCATTTTTGGAGCAGCCTGCAGTCCATGACTTAACAATATATACTCTCTGAAGTTATAAGTTCAGTGTCTTCAAAAACATTCACGAATTGACCTACTGATACACGATGGACTTTGAATCTCTGATGTTGTATTCTCCCCATCATGCCCCCAGGGGCCCCTCACTTGTGAGTGGGTACGGGAAGTGGCGTTCCCGGGGTACCCGAGCTACCCAGTGTTCGGGGGTATAGCCGAACTCCCCCGTCTCCTCGGAGGCCTGTTCATGCAGGTAGGGGGTTGAGCGTGGGGCAAACAACCTCACCTCGTAAAAACACTACTTTTTCTTCAAAGGGAGAATTGACTGTACTGTCAACAAGAAGGGAACAGGAGACGAATTAAAAAACAAATACTGAAGTTTCGAACACGGACTGACTACGTTGAAAAATTTCGAAAAGACAGAAGCATCCTGATGGTTAAAACTTAGAAAAGAGTTGCATAAAGAAAAGATGCTCCGAGAAAACACCTGAAGAAGGCCAGGACCCACCCAAGTCTGTCTAACCAAACGAAGATATGTCCTCTCCGTTCGAGCTTTGATAGAAATTGTGTCATCTGCACGAGTGGTCTTCACTTGATTTGTCTCGCCGGATTTTAGACAGCTCTCTGAACATTTTCTGATCGTGCGCGCACTGAATCCAGTAGTGTATGTTTCAGGCTGTGAGCTCCTGTATGTATAACAAGGTGCTCCATCGAGTGTGATTTACTGCTGTACAATGCAAGCTTTGTCTCAGCGGCTGTCTGACTGTGGAACTGATGAACTTGTGATGATATTACAGGAATTTCCACTGAAGTTTACCTGAAAGAACAGTTATTAACTATATTACAGGAACTGTCACTGAAGTTTAACTGAAAGAACAATAAAAAATCTTTTACCTCTCTACTGCTCAACAAGTAGCTTGTGTGTCAAGCATCTTTGAAGTGTTATTCGACAAATTAGTACAGTTACATTTCTCTCGGATTTTTTTATTGCTTACTGCGAAAAGCAATAACACTGCAGTAAGCTGTAAGTATGTGAATAATAAAAAAAATATTTTCACAAACTGAAATATAAGCCATTACCAAACTAAATTATAAGCCAGTTTCACAAACTGAACTAAAGGTTACCAAAATAATAGTAAAAGCTGCAAGTAAATGCTTCTGTTAAAATCTGATGGTTTGCTCCGATGGCTAAACACTGATTTAAGCAAATTCATTAAGCTCAGTTTATTTTTTCTGTATGATCTTTATGTCAATTTAAAATGCTTACTATAAAGCTGTTACTTAACTGAGAAAACCACTCTTTAAAAAAATTAATGATTCTAAAAATATAGTGCTAGTACCAATACAAAATACAAAGCATTTAGAATGTTGCGCAGTAATTATATACTGTAATTTATTTTATAACTTTACATTTGATTTCTCACCATTGTTATTGAAATTTATTTAAAATTTCATAGTGTAAAATCATGTTATTCTTCCGTCGCTGCAAAACAAGTTCATAATTTACTATCGAGATTTTGTGAATTGTTGGAAGAATATTTTCTGCTAATTATTCTGTTTTCTTGGTAGAATTAAGCTTCTAATAGAGTTCTGTATAATGTCTGAATTGAAAAATGTCTTTATAAAGGCTTTTGAGCACATTAGGTTTAAATTAGAAGGAGGGGGGATTTTTTCTTAAAAATTTAATTCTGCCGTATAGATCTGCCTCAGCTCTCCATTTTAAATCCATTGGTGTTTTTATCTGCTGAAATATAAATTTGTATCGCATCTTGCAATATGTAGTTATCAAGCAATATCTTCAGAAAAGTTAAAATTATAATTTTATGCATATAACATTTGTATAAATTATAGCCTAAAGGATTTTTAAATATGCAACAATTTTAATAGATGCTTATAATGTACTATTTTCAGTTTGTTTAAATAATTGAGTCTCATTAAGTAGACACCATTCTTTTAATGCAATTTGTGTGCTCTTTTTTGAAAAAGTGATTTATAATAGAATCATAAATATCTAAGAAATATGTTTAAAGCATAATATAATGAAGTGTGATCTTTAAATGTGTTAGCAATTATGCGTAATTTCTTAGACTGTAATCAAACACCAAACCCATGAAATATAGTCAGATATTTTTGGACTGTTTGTTAATTCTTATAAATTTAATATTTTATTGTTTGACTAAAGTCATATTATTATTGTACTGTGTTTTTACGCATACTTGCATGCGTTTTGGATTGCTGTTTTAAATTATATTTAATGGAACTCTAGACTATAAAAGAAGAATTACTGATTAAAAAAAAAATAATATTCTGAGCATTGAAACTCATTGTATTTGTACTCGTTGTTAATAATATGTATTGAAACTCGTTATTGATGCATCAAGTCAAAGTTTTAGTAATTTTTATAAGAATAAAATATTTAAAAAGACAAGACTGATGTCTGTGTACGATAATTTTTTGGCATGTATTTAAGAATGTAGTTTTCAGTACCTTAATAAAATAAAATATTTGAAGCAGGCATGTAACCCAAGAAAAAAGAAACGGTTGGTACATAAACAAGAGAAAAGGCGGAATGTTCCATTCAAAAAACATATTATTCACAAAATCTAAGTTCCTTTAAAATGTTGAATAACTGAAAATTGTAATGGGATCAAATCCTTTAGTCCTTTATCAAGATAGCTGCAACCCTGACTTATATTAAATTTCATGATCTTTCACTTTGATAGCTAAATTCGTTATAATATATGTTGTTAAATATATGAAGATGTACTTACAATGTGTTTCAATGCATGTTATTAAAAGAAAAAAATATAACTTTATATTAACCCTTTCAGACCTTGCGTTCACAACTGAGTACAGAAAAAGTAGCTGTACTTTCGTACAGCATGGATGTTCCAGTTGGTGCACATAAAGAAAAATGAACTTTCCTCAAAAATTTAATAATTAGAATATTTTATTTTACTTTTTAACCATAAATTTAATATCTATCCTCAAAAGAAAAAATATTTAATTAAAAGAGAACTTACTTAATCGAGTCTGAAAGGGTTAATTAAAAAATAAGCGTATATTAAAAGATATTTTTATCAGTCTTAGTACTTTTTACATAATTTTTAAAGAAAAAGTAAAAAATAATAGGAAAATTAACGAATCCCCTTAATACTTCTGAAGTTAATACATTTAACATTGAATACACCTGGCAAAAACATTAACAATTTATTTTAGAATGTATAAAAATTAAATAAATAAAATAAAACTACTTCAAACGGGATTCAAAAAATGAGTATTATTTTCTTTCTTATATGTATATTCGTACAATGAATTATTAAATAGTAATTAAGGAAGAAAAAATCGAAGTTAACATAACAAATTTTCTTATTACTTTACTAGGATACTGAAATATGAATTGTTTCTTTATTTAAGCTTTTGCTTTGCGCACATAAACAATTTTTTCTCTATAATTTTAACAATGTGCATACCATAATTGTACAAATATAACGAGGTTTATGTTTTAATATGAAGCATTAACCTTCGTTTATGAAATAAAATAGCATTGGAGCCTTTTGATGACAAATGAAGTGAAATTAATTTTACAATAAAAACCTCATCCAATGGGAAAATAGGCTGAAAGGATTAACTTTCCCATTCAGCTGATTTGACAGTTAATCAAAACCAATAACTCCCTCTCCCACTGATATTGAAAGCGTCACTAACCGTAGATAAATATCTGGCATCTACTTCAAATTTTGTACAAGTTCTATAAATATTTCGGACTTTTAATTAACTTGCTTGTATCAGTTAAAAATTGCACGCATGGTGGAAGCACAAGAGTTTTAAAATAGTTTATAATCTCTCTTTTTAAGTATAAACAGAGTATGAGATTGCCAACAGAATAACCGCTAATTGAAGAGGTAGCAAGAAAATGGGGTTTTCTCACTGCGTGTAGTATTGTGTCAAGGCAAACCTACAAGAGGGGTATCAGCTTGCGGGTTGTGATTTGGGCGGAGGACTTTTTAAGGGGTTCTAACGCGTATTCACGTTACGTTTGGAGAAAACCGGCCCTAGCTCCAGACCGATAGATCGACAGCCGCGCCGTAGGCTAGAACTCTGGTCTTTCACTCCAGTCATCTACCATGTTGTCTCACTATATAATTGCACGAAAAAAAAAAAAAAACCTTTCGCTTGCTAGCTCTTCAATTTCGCCTCCGTTAGATCATTTGTGCATCTGTCGCAGAAGTTACAGAAATGAGAGTATCGACAAGGTGATAAAATGAAACCCTGTAATTTTTGTGGTCAAGCGCGTTCATTAAATCATCATTAAATAAATTTCAAAAATTCCTGGGTTAGTAATATCATTTAAAAAGTTTTAAAATAATTCATGGGAGTACACAAATACTCAAAGTTAAAAGAAAGGAGTATAATTTTAAAATCAAAGTTTTTCCGAGATGTCTTCGTGTGGGAACACTCTTCGATGGAAGAAAACCTTTCAGGGAACTTACTAGGCAATTCGACAATCGAATCGAGTCAACTTTGTCACAATCGAGACTACCAGAAAAAAAAAAAGAGAGAAAATGCGAAAACCTGCAGACTATGCTACCTACCATTTATACGACTAGAATCAATATTCATACTTTAAAAACTGGTGTTTGAAGATCAACATTGATAAGTCTGCAAAATGAGACACATAAATAAGACACCACAGTACAGTAGTTTCGGGTGTTACAAAATGTCTAACCTTTCTCTGCTGCAGAAAGCCCATCTACAGAGGCAAGAAGATAAGATCTCAATAAAATAAACATCGCGTTTACCATTTGTTAGAAGACTTATTATTCTCCTCATATATTAGCTGATATTTTTAAAACCAGCGGTCCACATTAAATTGAAATTGACATTCGGAGATTTTAAAATTATTTTTATTAAAAAAATACGCCTACTTAAAAAAAAATACTTTTTTTAAGTAGGCGGGATATCCAAGTCTTTCAGTCGTGGAACATCTTATATTGCTTTTATTAATTTTCCGTAAGTTTGCGTAATTTTGTGAAACTTTCTGAGATTTTTAATGAACATCTTCAAATGTAGGTTTTTATTTACCTGAACGGATTTACCTATCTTGTTTATTGAATGCAAGTAGAAAATGTATGAATACATATCCATTGCCTTTTAAGCCAATTGTTGCAGTCAACTTACGTTACCTACTACCTAAATGCGGTTTTCTCGCTTAATACTTCAGAGAGAAATTTTGTTGGGGTACGGAAACGTGTTCCTAATTGTTTACTTTTTTTCATGCAAACCAAGAACTAATCTATAGTATTTTTCGAAAAAGGCGAAAGAAAACTTTAGAATGAAAAAGAAATAGAAGCCACTTTTACTAAAGTGCACTCAGATTTCAGTGTTTAAATATAGTTTGAATTAATATTCCAATTAGTGGGTGTATTGTGTTAAGGTAGACTGACACGAAAGGTATCTGCCTAGGATGGGTTGACTTGGATCGATGACTTTTTTCAAAGGTTTCTAACGCGTATTCACGTTGCAGTAGGAAAAACCCACCCAAAACTCCAGACCGTTTTCAGGGGTCGGTGCAGACGAGGATTGGATCCGTTTTGCGGTCCCTTCAAGAAATTACAATCGATTAAACAGGCCTCTTCACAAAAATACAATCGATTAAAATGGCTCTTCATTGCCATTTTATCCTACATTTTAATCTGTTTTATCAATTATTTTAACAAAAATTGTGACTTTTATCAAAAATTGCTCTGAAAATTCTCAAAAATAAATGTTGAAATTTACAAAATTGAGTATTAAAATTCACAAAAATAAGCAATTTTCACAAAAATCGAACCCTGGAAAAAATTTCTGGATCGACCTGGTTAGATCGGCATCCGCGCGACCGGCCGTGAACATTCCAAATAGAATCAACTTATGTCATTTTAACAATATGGCATAAGTTATACCTCATAAAAATTGGAGGTCCAGAAAGAGAAAATCGTATTCGGCAAAGCTTTTAAGGAGAGGAAAAATTTTAAACACAAAATATTCTAAGTGAAAATGGCTACTAAACTGACGACATTTTTATGTCAGTGAGGCTACTAATGATACTATTTTTGCTTTCTGACATTAGTGGACACCCTGCCATGGCAATTTCTTAGATGCAGGTGCTGAATTTAGATTGGGTGGCTAATGGAATGTTAAATGAAATTCAATCGGAACTTTACCATATCATTCTGTTACAGTTATAAACGTTTTACAAAATATACAGCAAAATTACGTAATTATACTACATTTCTTGAAACTATTTTAAATCCTAATGGCAAGCAATGACACTACGCATGTAAAAAACAATCAAACAACAAAAAACAATCAAACAACAAAAAACAAAATATTAAAGTGGCATTAGTTCATCCACTTATGTATGTTTATCCAATGTACCGCTCCCACAAAAGAGTAAGGCAGAGCAAGACAAGAAGCAAGTTGAACCATAATCGGTACATTATATGAAAAGTCGGTTTTTGCAGCATGTACATTTGTGCAGCATACATTTCTCCGAATTTACATTCACAGGGAGTTCCCCGATTTCAAACACAAGTTCAGTTTACAGAGAGGTAAAAGTAAAACGGACATCAAAATAGATTAGGAATGAGGGATGGTAAAATGTTGAAATTCGCTCAAGGTTTACAATTTTTGATAACTGATCGCCAAGTTTGCCGCCAAAAAATAACTTCAAAAACCCATCTTGGCAATATCTTCTGAATTTGGCTGGAAGCTGGCAATTTATTATTACAAAGGAAAAGTATAGTTAGAATATGCCTGGCGAAGATAGGTAAACAGATTTAGTAGGCGATTTTAAGATACATTTCGATTCCAAAGATGTGTTTTATGGAACAAGGGAGAAAAATTCGGCAAACTCATGAATAATGATACACTTTCCAAATTAATTGAATAAGGAATGAAAATAGGGAAGACGCATGGGTTATGATACACTTTTAATATATAGTACTTTAGTGTGTATTTAAAATCTGTAAGTGTTTCAGATTTTCTTACTTTTTTCTACTTTTTTAATGTCGTATTTTTACTTGAACGTGCCGCATGTCAAAGAATTTTTTTTCCACGTAGATCAATAGATATGGATTTAAACGTAAGATGGTAGAAGAAGCATACATACGGTCCAGATGCAAATTAAAAAAATATATATATATACAACTCATTAAGGTAAAGTGCACGTATTTATTCAAAATACTATTCTCATGACCATAAAATGAAACAAAAGACTTGGTAGAAGGCATTTGTGATATTTTTTTTAAGCTTTAAAAAAATTAGCACCTCCCAATTACGCCCCCATTTACAAAAGGCGCAATTAAAAATCAGGAAAGCACCGTTTTACCCAGATTCGTTATGCAGATACCTTTTATGTTCAACTGTATTTTTTTTTTAAGAAGAAAAAATTATTTTAAGAAGAAAAAATCGTTCATAAATTCCCCTGATTGAGTGTCTTCAACAAGTTCTCGAGACAGAAACCAATATGAAACCTCGTTATGAGGAAATTTCTTTCGAATCGGACCTTAGAATAAAAATACTTCTAATTAAGAAATTTTTAAAAATTACTAATCGACACGTGCGTGTTATGTCCAACAGACATACTGAGTTTTAATATAATTAAGCACTAGTATTAAACTTTTTTTTTTTACTCCGTCAATAATATCCCTCTCTACTAGGAAAATAAATTGGCATACAGGAAATAATTTTCTTTTACCCCATGATGACATAAAAATACCATCTTCAAATTTGGCATACGTATTGATAAAAAAAAAGGGTCAATAGCCAATATATTTTTAAAAAATTCAAATTTTTAAATTATTAAAAATTTATTCTTTAAATGTACGTAAAAAAGAAAGTTATTTAATTTACATGGCCAAGTTATATATACTTTGTGAAAGACCTCAAAACACTGAACAACGTGACACAATTTTCAACTCTCTAGGTCAAATAGGTCTTAAGCTCTATCCTCTTAAAATTTAACATTCGATGCTAATTTCCCACATTTGCAAGGATTTATAGCTCTAAAAGAAATTGTTCAAAAATCCAAAATAAGCAGTGTACTTCTTGGTAACAAAATTACTGTTCTGCAGACATCTCGAAATATTTATTAGTAAGGCCACGCTGGATTCTTACATTTATCGTTACCTGAAAGGCTAATTATTTGTGTTACCTTGCTGAATTTTCTTTCTCAAATTGGAACATAATGTAAAATCTTAAATTTAACACATGTAAACTAATGGTGCAAATAGAATCTAAATATTTAGTGGAACGGACAAGAATTTGCTGTCACGTAACTTTTCTTCGAACTTTCTCGCCGAACTTTCGAAACTTCGTAAACAAATTTTGAAACGTTTTTTGGTCGCATCACCCTGCGACAATACTACCCTTTATTTGCATACCTGACATAAACAAAAGTTCTCAAGTGCATCTTGAACTGCAGGACTTAAAGGTGTGGAGGCCATGGGTTACAAAGGAGGGGAAATGCAAGTGCGGGTTACGACCAATTATCTACGCGAGGGATCTAGGCCGGGGGGGTGGGATTGTCCTCGAAGGGGTCCTAACCCGTATTTACGCCAATTTTCGGAGAAAACCACGGAAAACTCCTAACGGTTAAGTTGGCGGACGCGACCGGGTTTCGAATCGCGTACCTTCAGTCTCCAGTTCGAAACGCTAGCGCTTTGCCACTGGTTGGGCTACAAAGGAGGGGAGCCCCCCCCTCCACCCTAATTATTTTTCAAACTAGTAAAACAATTTTTTCGACAACTTGTGTGGCGAAGTAGGTCAAGCGCTATCTCATAGCCTAGCGGTTTTGACTTCAGCGGTCTTTGAGATTTCGTTTTCGTAAAAAATACTGTACTTCTTATCTTGTTGCGCTCTTAATGTAACATCAGTGTGGCTCGCAACTGATCACGTTGAATGTCAGCAGTACGCGAAATCTGTGCCAAGCAGCAGCTGCGTTGCATCTGACCCCTTTTGGGATAAAGGTCGTGACGTTATATTTTAATTATTCGCTATTCCGAAAGAAATTTTAAGTAACAATGTGTATTGAAGAGGCGCCTCTCTTGTGGAAGCCTCGGTTTCTCTCCTGTAAATCAGGCCCAGCATTTTGGGTCTCACAAAAGTAAGTCCCAAGAACCGGGTAATTAAAAAAAAATATTTATATTTTTTGTGGGGCAAAAAATATAAAATGCTCACTGGTATAGTGCGATCCTTGCTGATAATAGTAAAATAATTGTAGCAGTATATTTTGTTTGTTCTGAGTTCCCATGTCCCATTTCCATAAACAAACATTTGATTCGTTATATAAAAGACATTCTCATCGGCTTTAACCATTTAACTCGTAGTGTTCCCGCTCTGGGAACACCAAACTCTGACGTTTTGACTGTTGCCAGTCACGAAGAATAGATTGGATTTCTATAAAATTAGTTGCGTGTGACAGAGCTCCACGAGAATCCTTTACTTATTAGCACGTCATTTCCCGTAAAAAAAATGTTCACGATTATTTCTATCAGCACTGACATCTGCTGAAAAATGGAAGAATGCAAGAACAGCTGGACAGATTGCCCAATGCTGAAAAAAGGGCAGCCGCTGCCGTCGCTCGACTTAGCTACCAGCAAGAGGGCGGACGATCGAAACGTTCATCGCGTGCCACAGAGCTAGACACTTTTTTGACGCAGCTGGCTGTGCTGCGTAGCCAAGGCTGTCGTCAAAAAAGGGTCACTAGATCTGTGGCACGCGATGAACGTTTTGATCGTCCGTCCTCTTGCTGGTAGTTCAGTCGAGCGACGGCAACGGCTGCCCTTTTTTCCAGCATTGGGAAAGTGTTGCGCCTCAAAGGGTTAACAGCTATTTATATTAGATTTAAGAGAAATAATATTATGTAGACTATTTTTTAAGTCGGAGAAAAAAAATCATTACGTTGGTTGAAATAAAGGAAACGAGAAAAACTGAAGTTAAATAGTTAAATTTCACCTGCAAAGACCGTTAACTCCTTTATTTACTCGGGGGGGGGGATAATACTAATGGCACAATTTTCTTTCCCCTCCACACTGAACACGCTGCTTGTTACAAAATACATGGCTTCTTTCGTCAAAATGGATACAAACTGGTTCTTTTAACAAACGAATCTTAACTTTTCAAAACCTTCATTTTTTTCCCCTACGCACAAAAGGTGTACAATTATACCCTTTTTACAGATAGTGGTGTCATTTTGAAAAAGATAATGGTCAGGCCTGTCGTTGAAAGGCTATACATTCGAAGTTATACAGCTGTGTTTAATCTACTCAGTATCTGAAAGAGAAGTGAGCTATGCCTGTTAATACTTACACCAAAGACAATACAATATAGTGAAAAAAATCAGGGCGAAAAAATGAAATATAAATAAATACAGTGGAAACAATGTTTTATTGAATCAACAAACATTTTTCCGTTAACAAGTTATCCAGTTGAAATAACACCAAACCCAAGTTTTCTTGAAAAAACAAAGTAATTTTGTTAAAATTCAGTTATTTAAAAAAACAGTTTTATTTTTTAACCAATAAATATTTGGTTATTTCAACCAAACTATTTTTAAATGGTTTATCTGGTTGAAATCACATCAAGTTTAAATCAACCTTTTGGTTAAAATGAGTCGTTTGTTTTGTTCAATTCAACGAAACAATTTTTATCGCGTATATGATCCAGCAGCAGCAATGAAGAAGTTCATAGCGAATTAAGGGGACCAGAAAAGCCCTATCGCCGCAATGTAATTTAATTGTATTTTATACATGTTTCCCTCAGTAATTGTATTTTATATATATTTCCCTCAGAAGTGGCGAAAGACACAGCTATGCAATTTTTTTTTACAGCAGTCAGAGTAACATGTTTTGCATGCTTTAACACGACAATTTGAGGATGTGTCGAGAATTACATTCTGTCAAAAAAAGTTCCGGGAATGGGTCATTTAAAAAGCTCGCTTAGAGCCATTGTCAAAATTCGTTTTGCCGCCAAGTTGGTACAACTGTCTTCTATACTGACGCGGAGTTTGAGCGTTATCTTTCATTTAGTTTGTTTACAGTGCTCGATTTCGTCAGTTCATTTCAAGTATGTTTTGCATTCATAAAACGCATTGTAACAGGTGATGAGATGGGTTTTCGAGTTGGACATGCAAACCATTTAACAAGCCTCGGGATGGCGCCTTCAAACTGAGCCAAAACCGAAAAAAAAACCCTCGTCAAAGTCGATTAAAAGTCAAGTTAATGTTGCCTGTTTTCTTTGATGATCGCGGTGTTGTGCACTCGGAATTCTTGCCAGAAGGTCAGACGGTCAATAAAGAATATTATCTGAGCTTTATGCGTAACGTGACAATTTATTTTTTCCTTCAAAACGGGACATCTACTACTTTTTTGGCGATAGTGTATTTATTTTCTTTCTCAAAACGGGACATCTGTTTTCAAGGTAATAGTATAGGGAGACTGAATGGACAGGTCTGGGTATCTTTTAGTTGTTAAGAAAATGCGCAAAAAGCTTGTGTTAATGTTAATATCAAAATAAAATGAAAAAAAAATCTATGCTAAAACACACATATGCTAAAAAAAATAGTACAAGGCGTACGTTTCGGGTGATACAAGGGGCAGGCCCTTCTTCGACTTCAAAATCACCATTCGACGCAAGGCAGGAAGATAGGAAAGTGAGAAATGTAAACAAAAGGACACACAGTAAAAAGGAAGTTGCCATTCGGAAAAAATAAATTCTTAGAAAACCAGAGTGAAAAGGGAAAATAATGTGGAGATCGGGGAAGGGAAGAAATGAGCAAAAGAGGAACATGACTTTAAAAAAAGACCCAGCATTCTCTTTGCGTTTTGAGAGGGGAAGGAAGGAGGTCAGGCTTTTTAACAGACACTGTCGTTGGATGATTTATTTTTAGCGGCCTTTATTGAAATCGTTACGTGGGTTGCTCTCTTTCTAAAAGCGGGACGTTGCAGGGGACATTTTCTAAAAACGGGACATTCATTATGGTCTCCCAAAGCTGTGCTTGGGGACAACGGGACAAGCCACCTAAAAACGGGACTGTCCCGTTCAAAACGGGACGTATGGTCACCTTAGTTATGCGGCGACTAAGAGAGAAAATTCGTCGAAAAAGGCCGGATTTGTGGAAAGAAAACTCTGACTTTCGATTCCGAAAAATGCGTTTAAAATGTTTTGATGATAGGATTATTCGTTGGCATAAGTGTATTATTTCGAAAGGGGCCTGTGCTTTATTGACCAATTCTCGGAACTTTTTTGACAGGATGTATTTACCTTTTCTCTCCAACTATCTCGGTGCACACCTACAACCAATAAAATAATCAGATTCGTCCGTCAGATTACTGCCCCGTTTCATGAAGAATAACACTCCATTGCATCAACACCAGACTGTTTTCGTGAGCAGTCGCTGTGAAAGTTCTGGAGACCTCTGCAGGCGTTGCTCTACTGAAAGCGTACCTTCCTCTCTTTCTCTTCTCTTTCCTCAGCATGCCTTTCGGCCTTTGCAATGCTTCTCTCGGGAAAAGCCTGCTGCAGCAGCGCACACGTCGATTCGCTTTCGATTCTGTTCGATTGGACGATCCGAATACCATCCTGTCGCAACTTCGATTCTGGGGAAAAGAGAGGCACCCGATTGCAAGTCTCTTCGCCTCGCAAGAGAACTTTCTTTTGAAAAGAGTTCATACACTCTTTCACTTTTTTTTTTCCTCCCTCAGGTTGGGAGTGTTTGGAAGGGTAGTTTGGAATTTCAAAGCAGTTGATAAAACTGGGGATTCTGAAAAATCTATTGATACAATGCGTATTGATACAGGTTGCCAGATTGGTCTTTTTTTTAAGGCCAAATGAAAATTTTTAGATGTTTATTATTTTAGTATTACATGAAATATGTTAACAGCGGTCAGGTGTCATAGAAGGATTGCCAGATTGGCTTCTTTTTTTAAGGCCAAATTCATCAACGTATTTTATGTAATATTAAAATAATAACCATAAAAAAATTCATTTGATCTTAAAAATAAGCCAATCTGTCAACCCTGCATTGATCTCATCAAGATTCTTGATTAGTAGAGCAACTGTTTGCCATTTCAAAAGTATCACTCTCAACCAATAATGGTGAACCCATGGCACAAAATGCGTAATAGGTCTTGTGCCCTTTATTGGCATGCGACACAAATTTCGGTGTCACGCGCGGGCACATATTCATTCACTTTGATCCTTTGAAAACATTTCATTAGGAGATTTTTCCTTATCTAAAAATTAAACAGACTTATTTTTAAAATATTGTTCCTTCAGTAAATATATTCTAAAAATATGATTTGACAATTTGAAATCAATGCAAGGGTTTTTAAAGAAGATTAAAAAAAAAGAAATATAACTAGTGCCAGACTGGACAACTGAAAGAATAAACCGTAATTTTTAACTGACACAGAAATCGGAAAAGGTTCGCCATCATTTCTTGTAAACCAAGAACGTACATCAAACTTCTCTTCCCTAAACAATTCAACACAGTTCTGCGGATAAATTGTAACAATTTTAGTAGCAAACTTTTAAAAAAATTCGGCGAAAATTAGCCAACGATTGTTACAATTAAGTTCTGTTATTTTATGCAGAAAATACCTCTAAGGTTAAATTAGATTCGATAAGAAAATGTGAAATACTTCATTACAATAAGATGTGATCTTTAAAATTGTAATTAGACAGTTTTACTACAGTTACAGTTAATTTTTAAAATGCTATTATTACAATCAAACAACCCAAGTCTGTTTTTAACATGTTGAGTACATGGGAAAAACCGAAGTCATAAGTATTTCTTAATATCACTAGTGTCATCATGTATTTTGTAATATTTTGTTCCAATCATTTATTAACTTTTTTTTCTTACTCTCCATGCACTACAATGGACCCAGCGGAAGTTTCACCGTTAATTTGAATATCGGAGACTACCATTTGTCTGTCTGAGTGGTAAGTAATATATCTTTTTATTATCATTGCTTAATTATTACTTCTGGCACAGTTTTGATGCGCGGTAGGCTTGAAAGATAGAACTCGCGATCTACAAATGCCTTTAGACAGGCACTTAGCCGGAAATAAAATCAGGGAGGGCCTAGAGCAGTGATTCCAAACGGGGTCCAGGTGGACCCCTAGTAGGGATGGACGCGAAACGAAAAATAGGCGTCTCGCAAAACAGCCGGAAAGCTTTATCTCGTCTCGCAAAATCCCTATATCATAATGTTATGTCTGTCTCGTCTCGCAAAAAAGCTGTAAATCTGTCTCGTCTCGCGTCCATCCCTAAATCCTATAGGGGGGTCTATGAAGCTTTTAAAGGGGGTCTATAGTGCTCTAGTCCCATTACTGGGGGTCGATGATAAAATTGTCTGTTTAATTTTTAAGGAATTGATAGATTGTTACTAATAATATCCGTTGTACTATCTATAAATAGAATACAGATTTGCATTTGCGGTGTAATTCACGTATCTAAAGCCGAGGTGGGTCTGCAATTTATGCTGGAAGTTATACAATACGACTAGTGAAGCTCTTGGGTCTCCATTACTTTAAAAAGTCTTCCAACATCCGTAGTTTTCACTTCCAAAACTAGGTTTTGTCGCAGTTCTAAATAACTTTAGAAAGAATAGGCTTCGAAAGTTAATCTTACAAGGAGAGGACGCGATTTTGTAATCACCGATTCGGAAAAAATTTTGTGGAAATAAAGTTCACAAAATGCGTTATCATTGACGCTAATGGTAAAGACGCAAATATACAGGCATTCCCAAGGAACTTAGTCCTAAATATTCGAGAATCGGCGAGTACAATTCAAAGAATGTTTAGCATCCATGTATAAACGATAGTGGGGTAATGAATAAGATCCCTAACCTCCTTGTACCTTACTCCAGGCAACTAATTTTAAAATCAGATTTCGGTTCTTGTCAACTCCCTTTTCTTTTTGAAATTGGGATGGGACGTTCATGAGACATTTTAATCTGTTCTTTTTTATCGTACTATATAAAAATAAATGTACTATATTCTCTGTTATAAAACGCATGCAGTTTTTAAATTTATTTATCATCAATATTCCTTTTCAAATGAAGTTCCTTTTTAAAATTCAAAGGTTAACCCTTCCTTTAAGCTTTAAAATTTCTTTTTTAACCCATTTATGCCTAGTGTCCCTTTTTTGGTACGGCATTTTCACTATTAGTTGAAAACGTTATTTATTTTTCCTAGCCTGTATTCATGAGTATTAAGCCTCAACTCTACAAAATATTTTAACATGACCAAGTAGGATGTTGATATTTCGATTTTTATGCATAATGATTTTAAAAGAAATCATCCCTCCTTCAAGAAGTTGACATCAGAAATTTATCTATTATTTCAGTTATCGGTAAAAATCGAAGAAAGTCGCAAAAATATCCAGGCACAAATGGGTTAAATGAAGTTGAAATTATCATTCCTTTTTAAATGAAGCTAAATGACGTACACCCTCCAAAAAAAGTATTCGAGCAAGAGAGAAATTTCCTATTTTACATTTGCGAATAATAATTGAGTTTTTGGAAAACGCACAACTTGATAGAAATATAGAAAGTCATGTTTATACATAGCCTGATTCATTTTCTTTGATAAATAATTTTTAATGTACGAAACCAACGTAGGAAATTTCTCTCTTGCTCGAATACTTTTTTTGCAGAGTGTACATTTTATTTCTTAACTGCAAAATCATGCAAAAATGCTACTATTTTGGCAACTAAAATTAAGAAAATGGCTACTAAAATGGGGACTTTTTTTTTTTGTCGATGAGGCTACTAATGATACTATTATTGCCTCCCGACACTGGTGGACACCTTGATAGATGAAAGGAGCAAGGCGCATTTTAATTTTGACTATTGGGGACCTAAGTGTGGTGCTGTCATCAGAGCTACAATTTCAATCTTACTCTATCATCGTATTGGTCCCCCCCCCCCTCCAAACTAAAACCTACCTTTATTCATATTGTCGCGAGGTGGTAGGAACAACTAGAGGAAATGAGGACTCAAATCGAGATAACGTAATTTATTGACAGACTGCTAGCAACCACAGTTGGCTGTAAACTCCCTACAACTGGCGGGAGCTCAGCTTTTATACAATTATCGAATATTCGCGAAACAAATAATTTGCATATTAAAGAAACATGTAGAATAATCTAGAATTAATACGAAGAATAATTTAAAATAACTATTTACAGGAACATGGCGAAATGATTCCGGCCGGTTCCGAACCCGGGACCTCTTGTTTCGAAGCCCAGTGCTGTACCTCTGAGCCACCGGGACTCGGGAGAGATGCGGCAATATTTTAGAACTCCAATTGTGAATGTAAAGAAGTAAGAAAGGTGCCAGAGTTAGTTGTAAAGGACACCAGAGAAACGACACCACACGAGGTAATTTCGCCTCTATCACCAAAATAGTTCTAGCAAGAAAGTTGCGATAAGTGCTGTACGTATACCGTGCAGCATGAGAATAGTAGAAAATTCTGTCTTACTTTATTTCGTTCTAATTCCCGACGTACAGGGTGTCCCATGATTATTGGGTCAAACTTTAAGGGGTGTTAGGCCACACAATAAGATTTCAAATCAAATCGCTACGTGGTGTCGAAAACGTCGTCTTCATGTATCTATTAATAATCACTTAAGAACAAGTGCTGAAATACTAGTGAACTTTTCGACCATTGTCCGTGGAGAACTAATGTATCTCTCACAAAAATCGTGACTAAAATGGATAGTTTAAATATTCTATTTCATTTCAGTGATGGAAGTTTTGTACACAAGTCCATCGTTTATGAAACTTGGTTAAGAAATTAGACGAACACTTAAACACTTTAAAATAAATTAAAATGTTGTGAAAAAAACACACATAAAAGGTTACTTCAAGGCGTAACGATCGTTTCGACCGAAAATTCGTTCAGTCTTCGTCAGACAAACCCTTCCGTCAAACAGAGCAGAGGGAACTGAAAAAGATCTTTTTCAGTTCCCTCTGCTCTGGATGAAACGTTGGTACGCCTTGAAGTAACCCTTTATGTGTTTTTTTTTCAAGTTTTTTTTTTATTTTATCTTTTAACACCAGTTTTTTGAGTGTTTATTTTCACTTCAACACTTTTTTCCCAAAGGGATTATTAACAGGCACGTGAAAACGGCATTTTTGACCCCACATCGCCACGTGATTCCAATTCCTTATTATGTGCCCTGCCTGCCCTTAAAGTTTGCCCCAGTCATAATGGGACACCCTGTATACAGGATGAATCAAAACTTTATGTCAAAAATGTAAAGGGTGATAGAGGAGACCAAAACGGTTCAGAATCGTATAGCAATGTGCGGTTGGAAACGGCGACTTCGTAAGTACCTGTTAATAATCACCTTGGAAGAATTGTTGGCGTGCTTGTCTAAATTCTCACTCGAGTTTCATAAGCAGTGAGCTTTCAACAATGAAATGAAATAGACTTGGTAAACTACCCATTCTGGTTGAGTGGTTGCTGTGAAAGATGCATTAGTTTTTGACATACGATGGTCAGAAAGTTCTCAGTTACTTCAACACTTCTTCCAAAGTGGTTATTAACGGATAAATGAAGACAACATTGGTCTCCTCCATCACCCTTCTGATAAGAAGTTTTGAATCATCCTGCATAAATAGAGGTGAATGTCTAAATTGTAAATCTGCAATCAGTTGATAAAAAGTTTTGATTATCATAATGAATTATCAAGCTAAGTGTCAGTTACTGACGTTACATGTACCTACCCTATTAGGCAGTATTTCTTTCTGTGAATCTCCTTAGAGCGTAACTTATGACGTATTTTAGCAGCTTTATATTAACTTTTCGCGGTGAAAGTGCAGTTTTGAATCCGAGTAACAGGTATGAATTTTATTTTGTTTGACGAATGATTAACGCATCTTAAAAAGAAGTTTAAATAATGACTGGCGCAGTACCCCTTAAAAAATCTGAACCGAAAGGGGGGAAGGTCCTTAGATATCAATTAGCTCTAACAAAAAGTTTAATTAATTATAAACTTTGTAAAATAATTCTCATAAAAAATATAATTAGCAATACGGTCGTTTCGCGGGGATACCAAAGATCCACCGTTCCACGGTCGCAAAAAGGTTTCCCCCATTCAAACAGGGAGAAAGAAACGAACAAGTTCCCAAACTTTCTGCTTGTGTGAATGGTGGATTTCTTGGAATCGTGATCGTATTGTTAACCCATTTGTGCCTGGATATTTTTGCGATTTTCTTCGATTTTTACTGATAACTGAAATAATAGATAAATTTCTGATGTCAACTTCTTGAACAAGGGATGATTTCCTTTAAAATATTTTGTAGTGTTGAGAATTAATACTCATGAATAAAGGCTAGGAAAAATAAAAAACGTTTTCGACTAATAGTGAAAATGCCGTCCCAAAAAAGGGACACTAGGCATAAATGGGTTAATCCTACTAGCAATTTTGCTCGGACCGTCATCGGCTGGCTACGTGGCCGTTGGTAGCCCGAGCAAAATTGCTAGTAGGGAAGTATCTGTCATATGTGTGTTGAAGTCCTTAATTAACCTTTTGCGGTCGTTTAAATTTGGTCATGGGTGTTACTGTTCGGATATTAATTTCCGTTGAACGAGCAGCGATATATAATATGCAAGATTATGAAGGATAAACAAGATTTATAATTTTTTTTGTGAACTTTAAATATGTGTTTACACAATCGTGTTTCAATGCATTTATTTTATATATAAAAAATATATTTTTATAGTTCTCCATCGTGTGGTATTTTTCAAAGCGGTATCCATCATGAAGTCCTGATTTTCGACTTTGTGTCGCAAAAATAGTTTGGCTTCTTCCGCCCTTGATTTTTCTGTTTGAACATGCAGCACAGTCTTTACTCTTCACATCTTCACTGCCGCAATATATGTAACTCTTCCATTAAGTCTTTTCCCTTTACCTGATGGTCTTCCTGGTTTTGAAGATGCTCCATCAAGTAAATTTACCAGTTTCAATACATAAAAGTCGAAGGTTTACTCGATCCATTTAGTCCATCAGAATCATCCAAAAACTTAAGATCCTGTAAGTAAAAGAAAGTGTAAAACATCCTATTTTAAATTTCATACAATGGATGTGCATGGGAATTATACCGACTAATCGCCCAAACCCAAAAATTGCACTAACCCAGGGGTTCCCAAACTTTTTCCCCCCGAGGCACCCTTGTCAGGCTAAAAACACTTCGCGGCACCCTTGTCAGGCTAAAAACGTTTCGGGGCACCCTTGTCAGGCTAAAAGTCATTTCGGGGCACCCTTCTCAGGCTGAAAACGTTTCGGAGCAGGTTACCTTTAAAGCAATATGAATATGAAGGTTAGAATGAAACAGTTTGGATAAATTTTTCATTGTTTCTTTTATGTTTATTGGGCTTACAAAACACTATCTTGGAAAAGGGATATATAATTTTGACCCCCCCCCCTTCCCATATTTCAGGGAGTTCCTGTAAAATAGAGGCGACTGGACACCGAACTCTCTTGAACTTGACTAAAATATATTTGTTTCGCCTACTTGATCAGCCGCTTGACAAACTTTTTTGTGAAATATCGGTTCAGAGGAATTTTTTTGATTATGCTCTCCCAAAACTCCCCAAGAAAAGTCTTTCTTGATTATCTCCACGGCACCCCTGGTAAACGCTCGCGGCACCCAGTTTGGGAACCTCTGCACTAACCTGTCAGTGCAACTGAAGCGCTAAAACAGCTTTGGTGTCTGAAAGTAGACATACGATTGCAAAAGGGTTAATTTTATCTCTTAACATATTTTTTGTTTATGAGTTCTTTTTATTAACAAAACGATTTTTATATTTCAGAGTCGGCCAATCGAACTGGAGATGCAACTATTATGGAGAAATATTGGCTCTTTCTTAAAAAGTAGACTCTTGCAGGGACTTGATTTCCACAGCTCCTGCGCCGTTAGGAACTTTTAAAGCGTCTTAGGTTCTCTAGCCCTGCAAATTGTAATTCTGCCTCTGATATTATGGACTGATAAAGAACAACTATATCTATATATGTATTAATGTATATATTTTAAATCATTTTTAATTTTGTATTAAAATATTTTCCTCGTGTTGCCTCATTATTTAAAAGTAGACTTAGGTCATGAAGTTGCAGTAAACTTTGCACATGCTTGCAAGAGATAACGTTCCAATAGCCGTATTCACCAACCATTTAACCTATGAGTTGAAAGCCAGCAGAGAGAGACACTTCAAAGGTAAGATGGAAAAAACGGCTCATGCCATCTGACCCAGGGCTCGAAATAAGTAGCAGTTACCACAGCAAATGCTATGCTATAGCCCAGACAATCGTGATGCCAACAGTGTTCACGGCAAGTTTAGATGCGACTATTTAAAACTTTATTCCTTAAGTGTTTTTACCATAGAGATATGAATACAAGGAGGTGGCATTAGCAATCTTCAGCATTGTAGGAAAAGAAGTAACTGAACTGGTCTTAGTATGGCTGAATACTTAGTTGATTCCTTTTTATGCACGATTTTACGGATTAATTAGACTTTTTATTTTGCCGTTAGAGGTGAAATAGAATTTTTACATATTTCACGATATTCATTTCATTTCATAATATTGATTGTATTTAAAATAAAACTATACAAAATCATTTGAAAGAGATCTAATGCTCCCATAATATTAAGGTTCACCGATTTCTAGTCTAACATTTAAGATATTGTCAAGTTGGGTTAAGTTTACAAAACTGGCTTTTGTGACTTAATTTCGGGATATTCAGCCACGTTAGCGATACTTTGAGGTACGCTTTATCTAAACTTATTTCACTTGAAAAAGATACAATACTGCATTAAAATTGAGGTAGAGCCCTTTCTAGACAAACATTGAAGATATTACAAAGTTCGGGTCAGTTTCAGTTTTAAAAACTTACTTTCTGCTTTTAAAATTTAGCGATATTTCGCTTGTTCGCAAGATTTTGGACACAGCCGTAATGGGGATCGACAAGACTTTTCATGAATTGAATGTATCCTTAATGTATTGAAAGTCTTATGATTAAAACTGTAAATAAGTTACCCAGTCGATTGCATTAAGAAGAAAATATGTACAATTATACGTCACAGTATAGTGCTAAATAAAAATCTCAACTGTACAACTTTTAGCCGTAGAAAATTATGCCCATAGATTTAGGAATACCTAGATTGCTCATCCAATGTTCCTAATCGTGTTCTTTTTGTTGCTACAAACGCACCCTATTTCTGCCACTATCATGGCTGCCGTTGATGTAAAATAGAACATTCATTGCATTACTTCAGAAAAATTAATAATTTAAATCGAGGGAAAATATTTCGATACGAGTACTTTTTAAAATACAGATCGTTCTAAAATGATTGAAAATACCATTACGATTTAAGTTATTGCCATTCTGCGCATGCGCATGCCACTATCATGGCTACCGTTTGAAGGCAACAAGTTTTCTCTCTTTATGCTCAATCTAGAGATTCCTATATCTATGGTTATGCCAAATACGTTATTTTTGGCACCAACTTGGCGATATTTCGATAAAAGTGCAAGTCGATGATTGAAAAATTAAGATTATATTCATGGACTGTACTTCCGTTTACTTAGTACAAGGTAGTAAAAAGTTGTTAAAATTAACACAATTTCAAGAAATAGTAAAGCGGAACTATCGCCACTGAATAATAATGTTTTGGTCAGCTCAATATGGCGGCTCAGTTACAGTTCCGGCTTGCACTATCAGATTGGTAATGTCATCTCCCTGTACCCATAGCTATGTTTTTAATCTCAGAAATAATGTACGGAAAAAAAAATCCCGACACTAGAGGCGCGTTCAGACTGTACTTTTGAGTTACTCGGTGAACTAAACAGCATTCACCGAGTCAAGCTAGCTCAAGTAGTGAATACGTGCCGTCATGTTTTTTCCATGTCAAGTTCTATATCAATCTCCCCGAGTAGCTCGTGTTTTTCTGGAGGTTTACATAAACGTGGTAGTCTGAACGCACCTCTCCCCCCCCCCAAAAAAAAAAAAAAATCAGAGTAATGAAATGCAGGCAATATATTTATCTAGGTAAACTTTCAGTGATTTTATGCAAGTGCGAGAAAAGCTATTTCAGATGTGAAATATTGGTACTTATGTATAACCGACAGAATTTTAAGTGCAAACGATGATGCATTGTGTCAGATGAGGGTATGTGTCTGTTGCTCCTAGTTTGTCGATTCATGAAGTGTTTGAATTAATTTCACAAGACTAGCCTCTTTGCTACAGAAAGCAGTTTTCGTAATGTATTTCAAAAGAGCTGGAAATCCCAAGTCAAAGGTGTATTTAACTAATTCAGTCCATTACAGCAATAGAAAAGTTGGAATTTAATACTTTTTTTTAAAATGTTGATAATCCGGTTTTTTTCCCATTGAAATACATTACGAGAACCCAAAGCTGCCACTTGGAAAGGCTATCCGTCACTGAGAGGCTAGAGCAGGTATGGGCAACCTTCGAAAAGTTGTAGGCCAAACTTTAGGATGTTAGCGAAGTGGCGGGCTTTATAATTGGGATTTATATGGGATATTGAATGGTTTATACGGAGTTTTCAAATATTCCGTGGGCCGGATCAAAAGCCGTTGCGGGCCACATCAGGCCGGCGGTTGCTCATATGTGGGCTAGAAGGTCTATTCTGCCATATTCGTTTAAGTGTTCACATAGGTTCGGATGTGTGACATCAAACTGACATCATTCGCTACCTCCTAACATGTCGATATTCTGAAAGGTACGGTAGAGCTTAAGGTTTAGATTCTTCATACCGAATGTTTACATTCCAGGATACGTTTCGAATCACGTCCCAAATCCGAACTTTCGCTTAAACGAACGTGGCACAATAGAACCCTAGGTTCGTCGAAAGGCTCTATGGTGTCTGAGAGTAGACATCGTAAAGGGTTGAGCCAAAAAGTTCAATCATGCCAAAGCACATGGCACCAAATGTAAGCACGCTATATGTCGGGGTAATGCCACCACTTTGCTTCACTGAGTAACGTCATCGCAGTTGCCAACTCTGCCGGAGAAAAAGTGGTTTAAATCAAAGTCAAAAGTACCAATGTGTAGTACAGTGGTTAAAGCCACCGACAGTGGGCGATGACTCAAGTGAAGGTACAGGTTTCTGTCCTCTCGCGGAGCCGTCGGTCTAGCGATCTGGAGTTTTGGGAGGTTTTCTCCAGATGTGACGTAAATACGAGCTAGATACCCATAAGTCCTCCCCAAGGCTTTTGCCCCCCCCCCCCCGTTGTGTTTGTACTTTCTCAAACGTGGATTTATAAGCGGTTCCTCGTACCCAAGCATCCTAATCCAACAAGTTAAAAGTATCCAGAAATTGCTAAAAATGTTTTCAAGCTGAGAAAAAAAAATTTATTGGCGTTTACGTGCTTGTGCTGCTGAAAAATACTTGTCTGCTGATGGTCTTTGAGTCATTTGGGCTTTCATTTCCGATTTACAAAATACTTCGGTATTGCCAGTTTGCCAAGATCTTTTTCCCCGGCAGAGTTGGCAACAGTGATAGGGTCAGGTAGTAGCGCCAAACTGGCAAAGGAGCGAAACTTTGCTCGTACACAAAATCTCATAGGAGAAACTGGTTTTCGGACAGCCTGTAATTATCTCAGTGAACCATGGTTTATCCAAAGGTGACCACATATTCGAACGTAGAATTGAGGACATTTTCAAAATTCTGAAAGAAAATTGGGGACATTTTACAATTAATGAAAAAATTAACACAAATCTAATTGAAAAACAATGTAATTATAAATTGTCCTCAATTGCTTCTTTACTTTTCGAGGACATATCGCAAGAAAACACAGAAATTGGGGACGTATGGTCACCTTAGTTTATCCGCCCCAAAAAATCGCAATTAGCCTTCAAGATTTGGGAAGGTGGAGCTCTTCCGGTTATTAGTTACTCCAAAATTAATACAGGAAATTTATCTCTTACTAGAATACTTTTTTGAGTGGTTGCAATAAATATTTATAAAGCCTTCTGTCTGTCTGAAGCAAAGGTTAAGAGGAATTTTAGTGCACAGTTTTCAAACTTGTAATCAAAAAAAGGACTGCATCATATCCGATATGGAGGTTTCTAGAACCAAGCTAAAATGTGAAACTTAAAAAAAGACTTTCTGGGCTATTGCGGGCGTGTAGGGGTAGAGGCATAAAATTTTCATTTTAACTACCCAAAGCAATAGAGATTTTGCCAAATCAAAAGAAATAAAGGTAAAATTTCGGTTCTGGAATAAAATGCATGATTTCAGCACCGCATATCCCGTAAAGAAATATATATATTGAAGTCTGGAAAACTGACGTGATGCGAATTGCAAATATTCAGACTTACTTTTGTTTTCAGGGTTGGGGGAGGGGGGGGGGGTGTTTGCTCATAAAATAAGCAGTAGTAGTTTCACATTGAAATTTCATAAGCATGTTCCATTTGCATTCATCATATTTTACAAAAAGCAGTTTTGTAAACGGACGTCCCTTGCATACTTAAGAAGGCGAACGTGAGGTGTGCATATACGCATTCTTAAGCTTTGGTAGAAGGGGAGAAAATACTTGTAGAGCTACAGAAATAAAGGGACTAGAAAACTTTCAATCAAAATAAATACTTGTGAAAAAAGGAAATGAATATTTCATAAACGTCTTCTGAAATAACAAAAATAATACTTATTGCAGAATCGTGTGCAGTCTCTTTTTGAAACCAGGGATTTGCATTTGATAAGAGATAGCTATTACGTGGCATTATGCAAAACCAGTATTTTCTATCATAGTATTAAAATCTAAAAAATATATTTTGTAACGTTGGAAAAAAATTTCCTGTCAAAGAAAGGTCTTTGTATTTAAGTATCTCCATTCCCAGCAAATTTTGATTTTTAAAATTCTATTATCGATTTTCCTAAAAGTGCGTATCCACTGGAGCCGTGGGTTCGGTACGCGGCAAAATTGTTAACGATTAATGTCAGAACGCGGCAAAGATGAATGAAGGTGGATTCATACCTGCCGCGCCGCACCGCAACCATGCCGTACTGTTTCGCCGTTTTGGACCGTTGGCTGTCCGCGCGGCGAGCTTGCGGTGCCGCAAGTAAATACACCAATGCTCTTCTGTAATTGGCTGTAGCTTTGCGGTCCCTGCGGAATATCTGTTCTCGCCAGATATTGCGCAAACCCTCGGCGCTCGCCGCGCTGGGGCCGTGTTGCTCCGCCACGTGACGTCATTGCGGCGCCTTAGCGGTGCGGTACGGCCAGTATGAATCCGGCTTGAGAATCCCGTGGCTTGGCTGAGGACAGCTGCCTCGATGCTTTATAACTGGACTTTTTTGCTACACTTGCACAAAAAAATATTTGAGTGTAAGAAAAATTTCCTATTGCAGTTTTGTGAATAACTATACCGTAAAATACGGCGAAAGCGTCCCGTCTGCTTTTCTCGTGCATTTAGTTTGCTTTTAAAATACCAAATAAACGGCCCTTTAACCCATTTATGCCTAGCGTCCCTTTTTTGGGACGGCATTTTCGCTATCAGTCGAAAACGTTATTTATTCTTCCTAGCCTTTATTCGCGAGTATTGAACCTCAATTCCACAAAATATTTTAATATGGCCAAGTAGGATGTTGACATTTCAATTTTTATACATAATGATTTTAAATGAAATCATCCCTTGTTCAAAAAGTTGACATCAGAAATTTATCAATTACTGCTGGTGTTAGCAAAAATCGAAGAAAGTCGCAAAAATATCCAGGCACGAATGGGTTAAGGTAGATTCATACTGGTTGGAGACTTGCAGCAGGTATACGGTCGTGGGTTTGATTCCCGCACTCATGCCATCTTTGTATGAATTGCTTTTCTCTATGTTAGTAAAAACTTTCATAGTGAAATAACAAATGACACTTGTGAAATCACGCCCCATGCCAGCGAAGTGTGACGTCAGAACTATCGTCTCTGCTTTGCTTTTCTTCGCTGAGTGACGTCATCGCGGGGTCTTACGGTACCGAACGGACAGTATGAATCCAGCTTCACTTGAAGATAGAGGGGGCGCTTGAGCGGTATATTTTCCCTTGGTATTTCCCCGATTTTTACAGTTTATCCGCCCTCATAGATCGCGATTTCACAATAAGATTCGGGGGGGGGGCGACTGAGAGCGTTTTTCCGGTTCTTTTTTACGGTAATTAATTTTTTCGAATAACACACAAATCATAAGAAATAAATACAAGAGATTACTATTTTATACACGATTCACTTATGAAGAATGATATTTTATATACGAAATCGACTTAGGAAACACGACTTGTGTATTTGGAGTATATGTTTTCGGACTTGTATGCTGGTTTAAAGAACCCCCTTATAAATCCTCGTCGATTAAAGTGGACTATACGTCTATACGATGAAAGTTTTTTAGCACAGAGAAAAGAAATTTAAACAGCTAGAGTATAAGAGGGAATCGAACCCACAACCGCGTCGCGTTCGCCGACCTAGCCATTCGGAGCTTTCCGTGGTTTTCTCCGTAGTGTAAATACGGGTTAGGACCCCTTAGAAAGACCCCCCCGCTGAGGGCACCACTCCCTCGTGTTGTCCATTTGACGTGGATATTATAAGCAGGCCTTCGAAGAAGCACCCAAAATCCAAAATACATGTTACAGAGTAAACAAACAGTTAGAAAAACAGATACAGGAGACAAAGCAAAATTAAAAGTTGAAATGGTAGTATTTTTTGGTCTGTAAGAAAGTATTTTTTGGTCTGACCTTGTATATACATCCGTATGTGGAAATTCATGGACACAATTTAAAAATAATTTTGTATCTCCCAAAGCGAATGTTTTCTCTTCAAAAAATGTTTCAAAATTTCGGAGAGATCTTTTTAAAGCATCGTTTCTCAACTTGTGGGGCGCGACCCCCTAAGGGGGCGCAGAGCGTTTGCAGGGGGGGGGGGGCAATAAAAACCAAAGAGCAAGTGGTGATACATGTTTTAAAAAAATCATCTTATTTATTCGAATTTTAACTCAAAAATATATCCATTTTTGCTTAAAATGTTCATTCAAACTTTACTGATAACATTATTTTGTAGAAAATTCGACTAAATGTTCATTGTTAAAGATTGAAAAACTGAATGTATCCTGTGAGGGGGGGGGGCACCACCGTAAGTTAGCCTTTGTTGGGGGGGTGGGGCGAAGGTTAAAAGGTTGAGAACCGCAGTTTTAAAGCTCTAATTGGGTCCAGAAACAATGATCTACAATTAATTACTAGTAGAACAGCTTTTGTTTGTTTCCTTGTTTTCTAACTAAAAAAAACATTCTTTTTTATTATAATTAAAAGCATGCTAAAGAAATTAAACTTTTTAAAGCTACAATATTTTTAGCGAGTGGGTGGAAGTTAGAGGATTCTTGCAAAAAGCTTTAAAACAAAGGAAAACTGAAAATTTCCCCCTTTAATCCTGAACTCATTTTTGTATATTGATTAATTTAATTACTAGTAGATAAAGCCTGTTGTGGAGGGACAATGGGAGAGTTTAAAAAAAAAGGCTGTTTTTTTTCCGAAATAACATTGTTGCCACTTCAGTTGTTAAATTAATTCTAGATTCAAGGTTTCATGCAAGCGAAAATCCGAATAGTCTCGAGAAGTTGTTTTTAACGAATTGAAATCGCAACAATAAAGAATCTGTTTAGGGTTTAGACTTAGGAGGCAGGTTTTAGGGTTTAGACTTAGGTTAATATTTTCACCCTGTTAGAGCAATTTTCAGACGTTTCTAAAAATCGGGAAGATTGTGAATTTTCAGATTTTTAAAGTAGCCCCTTTCTTTTCTTTTTTTTTTCCGCGTATTTGTGCAAATTTGCAAGCCAATTTGTCGTATGGTGTTAATTTCATTGCATTTAGTACAAATTTTTCATAAATCGTAAAAAATTGCGAATATTATGTAGTTATGAGAGCGCTACCTTTTCTACCCTCACTGGATTATTTTCTTGACTGTAAAAAATAGCAAAAGCGTAGGAAGGATCCCATCAAACACACACAGGTTCTCTGAACGTCTATTAACGTTCAGAAGACGTTCCGAAAACGTCTTCTGAACGTTAATAGACGTTCAGAGAACCTGTGTGTGTTTGATGGGATGAGGTTTCAGATTTTCTTAAAGTGACACAAGTTGTTTTTTGTTTCTTTAGATTTTTACACAATTATGAAAAAATTCAAGCCGATCGAACCGACGGCCTGAATTGATAGTGGTGTAAATTTTGTTTCATTTCACGAGCATGACTTTTTATGTGTCTATTTATTTTTTGAGTAGTTGTTGTTGTTGTGAACATGTATATTGGATTAGTGTGCTTGGCTCCAAGACCCACTTATAAATCCTCGTCAGAAGGACAACACAAGGGGGTGGGGTGCCCTCAGTGGGGGCCTTTCTAAGGGGTCCTAACCCGTATTTACGCTAAGTTTTGGAGAAAACCACGGAAAACTCCGAATGGTTAGGTCGACGGACGCGCAATGGGACCCGAACCCGGGACCTTCACACTTCGCCCGTCTACCATTTCGAGTGACATAACCACTGCGGCATGGTGAGGCATGATTTTAATAATGGCGGTACTTAGGAGTGGAGCGAACCGGAATCATTCCGACGTCAGTCATCAGTCATGACTACATATTAGGATTTTTGTATCATTTTTTCCCCGTCAGAGCAGTATTTTCCAAAAATATGCTTATAGATGCGTGGTAGAGATGTATTAGGGCTAATTTTTTTAACCCATTAACACCCAGCGTCCTATTTTTGGGACTATCACAAAATTTGTTGGTCGCAAAAATATATAAGCATTAATTCATTTTCCTACTTCAATTTCTCGAATAATGAATCTGATTTCCGCAAAATGCTCAGCGATGGCAAAGTTTGAATCTTTCACTGTTTCATTCATATTTTTAGAAAAAGAAATGCACTTTTCATACCCAACAAATGTCGGAAATTTATTTATCACTTCTGGCATCAGCATAATTTGGAAAATGTGGTGATAAAAGTCGGGCGCTAATGGGTTAAAGTCCGAACCCGAGGACTTCTAATCCGAGCACGAGCGATATTGTTTAAGTCGGAGCCCGAAAGTTTAACTAATTAATAAATAAAAGTTAATTATCGGATTGATAGTTTTGCTGCTTGTGCGAATTAACGCATTTGTGTCCAGATATTTTTGCGACTTCCTTCGATTTTTCCTACCAGCAGTAATCGACAAATTTCTGATGTCGACTTCTTGAACAAGGGATGATTTCTTTTAAAATCACTATGCATAAAAACTTAAATATCAACATCCTACTTGTTCACGTTAAAATATTTTGTTCAGATGAGGGTCAATACTCGTGAGTAAAGGCTAGGAAAAACAAATAACGTTTTCAACTGATAGCAAAAATACCGTCCCAAAAAAAAGGACGCTAGGTATAAATGGATTGAAGACATCTATGCTGTTGTGGAATTACGGCCAATTAGCTATACGCGGTCTCTAGACCGAGGGGTGCGGTCCATTCCTTGGGGGTCTTCCTAATGGGTTCTGATCCGTATTTACGATGCCACGGAAAACTCCGAACGGTTAGGTCGGCGGACGCCACCTGGTTTTGAACCAGGCATCTTCCGCCTCCCAGTTAAGAGCGATATGCGCTCGGCCACTGGTGGGTCTAAAAAGGTTTAGCTTTAGATACCAGAAATGACAGACAAATATTAAAAAATCTGTATTGACTCCACTAGACATTCTGAACACTTGATCTTTGCCACGGATTTAGTTAAATTTGATTCAACTCAATCGAATACAGTGTTCAGACACTAACACACTTTAAATGATTTGCGTCTATAGGTTTGAATCTAAAAGAATCCGTTTTTGCAACCCTGTAAACAAACTATCAGCTATACAAGCACCAAAATCTCTGGAGATCTTGTGACCATGACCTATAATACACCACCGAATTTGCGCGTGGTCTATAATATATGTATACACCAAAACTGGGCTCAGTCGAATGCACCAGTTGGGAGCTATCGTGTTCATACACATACACACATACATGACCGTAAAAGTAGCATAAAAGAATTCAGAAGACCCCTAAACGGGTCAATACATCAAAATCTCAAAGTGGATTTTTTTCACGATTACAATACTTTCCTTGCATGTTACACGTTCGAAAAGTAATAATCTTTTACAATTAGAAATACGCCGTAGTAACTTCGATCGATTTCCCCCTGATCTAAGAAATGGATCAATCCGTATTTTATAATAAAGCCTCCGCATAAATTCCTATGCAAGCGCCGGGCTAACCCCACTTTAAATCTTCAAGTTTTGTTTCCCGCAGGAGAGGGGTGAAGTGGCTACGTGCTTGATATAATATTAAACAAGTCTTCCATTAATATCAGCACCAAGTACCCTAAAATAATCCAAGCAGGAAATTAACCAATTATCGCCTCGCCTGCCTCCCTAATTAAAAAATCTTTTCACACAAGCAGCCATAACTTCCCGTTTTAATGAAGCCGCATGGGCGAGAAAATTTTGGAAGGTTTAACAGCATTAAGATATTTGTTTAAATACATCAAAGTTAATATTTTTTTCTTAACGCTATTTTACTACCTCTTCCTTTACGCCGAAGTTTGTTGATGTTTAAAGTGGGAATTAAAAAATAAGTTTTTAATTTTTTCCTTTTTTTCTTAAGTAGTTAATTGGAATATCTGACACTGGAGAGTTAATAGTTACACTCGAATTAATATGCGTACAATATATATACACACACTAAACTAGACTCAGTGGCCATAATAACCTTTTTAGTATTGTGTCCCCCTCTTAAAATGTTTACTTACGATGGCAACCCCCTCTTGCCCTATACGTTCCTCAGCACACATATAGTTTCTATTCTTCAACAATGAACATTTAATCGCCTTCTCTACGAAATAATGCTATTGGTAAAGTTTGAATAAACATTTTCCATGAAAATAGATTTCTTGGAGTAATTTTTTAAAACCCGCAATATCGCTTGCTCTTTAATTGTTTTTTTTTTCGCGTTCTTTTCTGGACTTTTTTTGCCGGCTTTCTCCAGATGCAACGCGAGCACGCGTTAGAACCCCTTAAAAAGTCCTCTCATCAAGGCACCCCCACCGTATTTCAGATGCTACACCACAAAACCACAAAGAAAAGAAATAAGTCTGATGCTGCCATCTGTTGTCACTCTAAAATACTAAAGCGTAAATATATCTTTACGTATTTAATAATTAGAGCTGGAAGTTAATTTTTTTTTTTAAATGTTAAATAGGCGGGCTTACTTATTTGTACGAAGTAAAAGGAAGAAAGTGATTGCGGAAAATTTTGAGATGCAGATTTTGATGAAAAATCGAATTTAAATATATCTAAATTTACTTTGAAGAGTTTTTGAGAGACGTCTCAACGCATGAGTGTGTATATGTTCGTTTATTGGCATATATCTGTAGGTTACGTAGGTTCGTAACTCTCGTATCTCAAACTATTAGTCATAGAATGTTGAAATTTTATGCATAAGATTGTTGTAACATCCAATTGTGCACTTTCTTTTTATGGTTCCAATCTACTGGATAGCTTACTTTATTTACACGGTCACTCAAAAGAGTTTCTATCCATTTAGGTCTATTGGCAGTTGAATGAAATTCTGCGTCGAAAATAGCATCTTTTTATGATCCACAGTACTTCTACCAAAGTGCTCAAAAAGAATTCCAATACATTACGATCAATGGCGATTTTAGAGACATTTATCCATTTCAAGCAAATACCATCCCACCGTACAATTAGCTAATGATCCAACGATTGTCGTATATCTCCCTCAAAAATTGTGGCAAAAGTGGCCGGCTTGGTGACTTTTCAAAGTAAATCACGATCGCGAAATATGATGAAAAATGAATCCAGCTTAGCGGTATCTGCATACTTGGCGGGACATCACAAAAATCCCTAATATAAGAAAAAATAAGTTATGGCGATTTTAATGGAAATTTTGAAAATCGGCATCTTGGCTTCTAATTAACAGATTTGCATGCAAGAAAGCTGAAATCTGATTCTTTAGCGCGTGGAACGCTCTTTTAGACTGTCAGACCGCAAATTCCTAGTTCTCCGTGTCAGTTTACTACTCTTCAGTTAAGAAGTGGAAATAACTTTTAAAGACCTTAACATAAAGTAACTTATACCGGACAATCCCCTATTTTGAGGTTTTGCCCCATATTCAAAGTTGTCCCATACTGTCCCGTATCCTCATTCCTGTGATTATCCCCAAAATAATTTAGCCACTCTTTGTTTAAAATTACGATTTTGGGGGTGGAGCAGTTCCAAACAGAAAGTTTTTTTTTTTTTTAAGTTTATAAAGAACAACGCAAAATAAAAAAAGATTCTAAATCCGAATAAATTGAGAGTTGAATGAGAAAATTTTCTACTTAATGAGCGCCCTTCTTTGGTGGTGTATGTGTCATAACTCGAAACAATCCCCACCTGCTCACTGTACAGGCAGAGTCTGAAGAAGGTGGTTAACGTTAGCCACCTACAAGTAAATCTCTGGGTGCGGCCGTTTGGTAATAGTTTAGTCCACTTATTGCTATAAGTAACAAATAAAAATTGAATCAATGTTCTTTTTACCAATTTTGCCCTCGCCTCCCCCCAAATAACTGCTATACGTCCGTGTTCGACGTTTATTTATCCCACTTGTCAAAGCTCTGACTGATTTATTCCAGGGTTGTGAACTTAACTACTTTGTGGCTAAATCAGGCCACTTTAAGAACCTAACTAGCCACAAATTTCCGAAAAAGCTACTAGCAGCTATTTTAGCCAGATTTTTTCAGTTTTAAGAAATTTCTGGCCATTAGTAGCCATTTTTTAATCGCCATTGATCCTGCTGTTCGTTCAGCTCGCACGTATCTGCAGTTTTCCACATGCATTATTAAATGTTATTTAAATTTATTTTATAATTCGCATGAGAAAACTTGAGGGTATATCATTTCACCATTGTGGTCTTTTTAAAAACGTAGGCGGCAGCGAAATAAAACTTTTCAGACGACTGTCTGGATGCCGACAACACAAAGCATGGATTGATGCAGACAAAATTTGGGTCCGTTTTGCGGCCCTTTCACGAAAGTATAATGGATTGAAACGTCTCCTTAAAAAAAAAAAAAAAAAAAAAAGAAGGAAACAGCCCTTCCTTGGCATTTTACCTTATATTTAATTAATTAATTAATTTTTTGTAAATTATTTTAACAGAAAAAATGACTTTTACAAAAGTTCGTATGAAAATTCAAAAATAGATGTTAAAATTCACAAGAATAGAAATTCACAAAAATAAACAGTTTTCACAAAAATGAGACAATGGAAAAAATTTCCTCGAATCGATCCCTGAATAGGGCAGTTTCATTTGACGTCACAATTCATTCCTTTTAGCACACACATTCCACAAAAAAAGAAGTTAAAACATAATTTTATTTTGTTACTCAATCAGTTATGAGTAATTTATTTTTCTGGAGCTCGAAATCATTTTCAGCGATTTCCAGCCACTTTTCGCTTTCATTCTAGCCACTTTTTCTCCAGCAGAGTTGGCAGCAGTGATTTATTCTAAAAGGCATGTAAGACTCTTGGAGGTAAGACTAAACTTCAATAAAGAATGTTGTAGACGATCTCCAACGGCGAAATTTAAAATCGTCTGCTGGGTTTGAGTTAAAACTTTTCATAAGAACTTATGGCACCATGACTAGGTACTAATGAATGTGCTTTCCGTCTGCTGGAAAATAACGAATAATGGATGTTTTGATTCCATTCCATTCGCTGCATACATCGTTTCCGTTTGCAAAATTTGTGATATTCTAGCAATAAAGAATATTCTTTCATTTATTAATTAGCTTAGATTTTGCACTCGGGCTTTGACTTAAATAGTACATGTCGAACTCGGATCACAATACTTGGGACTTTGAAAATCGAGTCCGAACACATCTCTAGTGCCCATGTTCTCGAGACAATGATCAGGAAGATCGTGGAGAGATATATTTCGTTTCTTATTTACGCACAAATTAGCCAACCTTATATTAGTTTTGGAAATCCACATCAGAAGTACATACTTGTGTCCATTCTAAAATATCTGGAGTGCATTTTGCTCAGAAATAACACCAAATTTGACTTTTAAAGGTTTGATGGAATTTCTGCTCTGAAGAGAACCAGGTAAGTGAATTTCGGTTAAAAGAGAAACCAATTTTATTGTATTAAGTACTTTAAACATTTATCTTTCCGATATTTGTTTATTGAAAAAAAAGAAATATTAGAAATGTTATTTGAAATATCTTATTAAAAATATTATTAGAAGTACATGAAATATTTAAAGCTTTTTTTTTTTTTTTTTTTTTTTCTTTTTCAAAACTTCGATTTTAGTGGCATGTGTTCCTTTTTTTTTTCCAATATCTATAAAACTTATGAACTCAACTTTTTAATTTCAGACTTATCGTACCACATCATACTTTATGGTTTGATGGTACCTGTGGGCGGTTGGGATGTAAAATTTTGTTTACTAATCTCCAGCTTTCTTGCAGTTCTATTTTAACTTTAAAAATACGTATGTCTCAGATTATTTTCTAATTTTGTGTTTTTAAGTAGCATTTAAGGCTGATTTTCGCTAAAATTAAAATAGCTTTTATTAAAAACTTGTACTTTTTTTTTCACTAAAATTGCTTAAAATTGAGTAGCATGCGAATGATTTATCGACGGGGCAAGTGATCATAATTCTTTTTATTTTATTCTTAACCCAGGTTAAACTTGTTCGCTCCCATCGTTACAAAAACGCACCTGGGAAGATTCCATTCTGCTCACCGAGCAGTTTTCCAACATGGATATTGTATGAATGTCTGACTAACGTTTAACTTCCGCAATGCAAATGGCAGTGGAGCATTCGAAGTCTGCTGTCTTCAACGATGCGGATTTGCAACGACGGGGGTGAACAGGTTAAACGTCGGTTGAATGGCAAGCCTAACCCTCCATAGCAACTCTTCCTTGTTACGTACGTAGCCACCCAAAATTATTTGATTGCGGTATCGATTTTTATGGGCAATTTCTTAAAACTTTTAATTAATCTTAAATTTCGTTATTCTTACTCTTGAATATGCTAAGTGCGTCCAGAATTCTCGGTCTTGTCACATTAATATTTGCCATATATCATCCAATTAAGCTATATTCTTGGAAAAACTCAATGAAAAAGGCGGGCATTTTCTAAATTTAATAAGTAATAATTTTTTAATCAAAAGCACGTATTTTTAATAATTATGTTGTTATGAAAATATTATGTTAAAAATTTAATTCTTATAGTAATACGTTATTATATATAAAAAAAGTATTTTCTATCTTGGAACAACTTCAGTGTGGGAAGTCCGAGTCCCGCATTACTGGAAAATCTTGTTTATAGAAACGCCGACAGATGGCAGCACAAAATCAAATGAAATGCTGAAACTTCCGAAGGTTAAAAATTCTCCTACTGACATGCGCTTGTTATGTCAAGACTTGGCATGGTCTTTTCCGAACACATTCGAGTTCCTCCGACTTATCGCGAGTGGGGCAATCACCGGCTCGTGTTGTTTTTTCCGAGGACTGACCGAAACAACTTTGTAAATTTATGAGATTTTTATAGACGCACTCAATTCCAGCGTGGTGTTGTTATCTTTCAAATGAAGAATCACGTTGCAAAAATTTTGTTTATGTTTACAAGAAATATTTTCTTTTAGGTAAAAACAAAGTTTCAAACTAAACAACTCATCTTCTTTACTCTCCAGCTATTCAAGAAATATTTTACAAAAATTAAACATACAACGTTTATAAACAAATGGATTTAAATTTGTAAAAATTTTGAAAAAGGAATTTAATGTAAATAACTGTGTGTTCTTGAAATTTTATGAATGTTCTCCAACTTTAGGATAGAAAAAAAATTGCAAATAATAATAAGTGAAATAACTTTTTTTATGTGTTAGATTTTTTTTCTAAATCTTTAATATTATTATTATTAATTACTTTTTATTTTAAATAGTTAGCAAAAAAACGATGTTTTTAATCATGTAACAATGAGCATATTTTCTCCATTCGAGTGATTATTTATATGGATTAACTTTCTGTGGTATTTTGAAAACGAGTTATGAAGTTCCTTGGTATCGTTTGGTCAGCGCATTGTGATTATTCATAGGTATATAAATATCCATATATAGTGAGGGAAAATATGCATGTGAAGACATAAATACACTGTACATAGTTGGGCATGGAATATTTGTGAAATTGTGAATTAAAAGTATTCGTCTTCAAGACTCTGGTGCCGCATTTTTGGATTACAGATTTTTCTATCAAAAAAAGTGCATAAAGTTACAAATATATACACGTAAATACACAGTTTTATGAACTACGCTATGGAAATTATACAGCTATCCGGGTTTTTTTTTCAAAACGATTTTATAAGCGGACATAAAACTACATAACTATAACAATTTGTTACTATAATCGACTTGTGAACTCTGAAAGGAGCGTACAATGAGTGGAAAATTATGACTTCAATGATTTTTTAAACTGTTGACAACATATTCGTAGTGGGATTTTGCTTGAAGCGTGCTTAGTTATGAATATATCAGAGGGAAGTTATTAGTTACAAAGAAATCTTTTTAAAGTCTTGAATTGTCTCAATAAACTGCTGATATTAATAGAAGTATTATTCACGGGATCTTATAAATAATTTACGTCTACAACCTGCTGCATCAACTGCTTTATTTGATCTACCATGAACTCTGGTAGCAGAGTTGCAATCCACGCGAGATGTCCAATTCGGAGAATCGCGAGTACAATGTTCTTCTTTGTTAACTTCGACGTCGAGTGCGCTGCTCTTCGAGTGTGTTCCAAATAGCAGGAGTACATATACGTCCTTCAACAGTCGAAATTTCGGCTCTCGTCGTCTCGGACCAACCATGGCACCAGACGTGGAATGGCCATCCGAGAAATCCGATCCCGAACCTTTGTCCACTCGATTTGCCCGATGGCGACACAACCAGCTCCTGTTGGCACTTCTCAGTGTTGCTGCGTTCTTGGTGGCTGTTTCCGCCATCGCTGGATTAGTGCTCTACTTTCAATGTAAGTACTAGTCACTTTTTTTTTTTGGATAAAAAGATTACTGCCGTTTTCCTGCTTCTCTTCATGTTTGTAAAGTAGAGATGAGACGGGCTCAGCCCGAGCCCGAAAGCCCGAGCTCGGGCTCTGTAATTCACAATTGCGTTCGGGCTCGTGAAAAATTTCTCCTTTATTGAACATACTCCTTGAAACAGATTTAAAAAAGTGATTCATGAGGAAAATAAAAGTACAGTCAACTCCGGTTATAGTGAACCTCTGGGGACCATCCAATTTCGTCCACTCTATCCGAAATTCACTAAAACCCAAGTGTCTTCATGATGGATAGAGATACTGTGTGTGAATCGGAACTAATGGTTTGCGTTCACTATAGCCGATGGTTCACTATATTCAGGTTCACCAGGTTATAACCGGAATTGACTGTACTTATAAAATATAAAATCGCGGCTCTGGCGCCAAGAAGGTGCGTTAAGCTCTTTGGATATTTCAGAACGGCGACTTATATTCATTAGTGAGTCATGAGATCCGACATTATTGGATAAACATATGGATAAATAAAGAATTAGAAAGTGAATTGAGAGTTTGCAACTATATTTGTCTTTAACTTGCACAAACGTCAAAATTCATTGTATTCTATCAATGAAGTAATTGGATTTTTTTTTTTTTAAATCTTTAACTGAAATTTCGGTCTCGGGCTCCGACTTTATATTGCTCGAATAATATTGCTCGGGCTCGGATTAAAAGTCCTCGGGCTCGGGCTTCAAAAAATGAGCCCGAACTCATCTCTATTGTAAAGCTATCCCAGATCTTGGCTGAGGAGAGCTGGATAGTGGTTAGAGAGGAGTTGGTGGCTGGCAATTTAATCGTAAACCCTAATAGGTTTGTGACCAATTCAACCCTCTGACTGCTCAATATTTGGACCAAAATCGCTTCAAAAATTGTGTAATTTTTTTTTTTTTCATGTTTCAATCTATATATACCTTGGAGAATTGAAATGTGCATTTTTTCTTTCTGGAAAAGATTTTTAATATAGATTTTTATCATGAGAAACTAAGTTCAGAAGAACCAATTTCAGATGTTATTACATAAAATTTAAAAAATAAATAAATTTCAGTTGAATTACAGTTAATTTCCGTTTATTACATTGTATAAGAAAATGCACCACCGCCTAACGCTTTGCAGGTTTATTGAATCATGGTCAGATTCATAGCCGTCTGAGGAGCAGTCCAAAAGATCTAAATCACTATCACTATCAAAAACTAAAATCTCTTTCAGAATCTCATAAATCATCCGTAATATACACTCTGTCAATGGTTGAACGATCTCTACCAGCCATTTCGGATTAGACAAGGCGGCAAACAAGTGAAGTTTGCCGCCTTTCCAACAAGAGCATTGCATACCGAGTTTTACCTTCAAATGCCGCAATTTAGTGGACGACTAACGGCATGTGTTGGTCAAAACCTAAATTAAACGTATAACACTGTATCTAATTTATTTCACTGGTTAAACGGTGAAAACGCGAGATGCTCTCCTCAATACAGGAAGAAAAACACCTGCCCGCGAAAATCGCGGGATGAGCAAATTTTGCTACACTTGAGTTGCCCGTGGAAATCGGGGGATGATCAGCCAGAGGGTTAACCCTGAATCTGAATCTGTACATGAGGGGGGAGTACGGTTCAGTGGCGACTAAAAGACCGAGCTCGAACTCTTAAAATTAGTCTTCTCTATTGCCAGGGTGCGAATCGACGGGGGGAATACAGGGGATTGTCCCTGGCTGAAGAATGTTATATCCCTGGCTAGAGAAATATTAATGGATCCCTGCCAGGGGTACTAGTTATCCCCTGCTGGAGAAATGTTAAAATGAGTCTCTGTCCTTACAAATTCAACAGTACCTAACGATTTTAAGTATTGAAAATAGAAATTCTTTTATTTGCTAGACAAAGGAGCAAGTTACAAACATGCCTTTGAAATAGATATAGACATGCCTGATGCCACTTCTCATTCTGCAACAGATTAAGACTGCGAAATGAACGAACAAGCGCTGTTCCGCCGCGAGTCGAATTTGAGGGTAGACGTAGAATCGACATAGGCAAGGAATATATGTGCACAGAAAATCGGGGGTCGACTTTTGTTTAAGTCCCTTCCCAGATATATTAAGCACTGCATTTGTCATGTAATAAATATATTATGTGAGTGGAGCATTTTACGCCTTCCCTCCTTTTTTTTTTTACTTTCCGAACATGTACCATGTAAGGAAAGTATTGTAATCATGAAAAAATTCGAATTCGATATTTTGGTGTATTTACACGTTTAGGGCTTCTGAATTCATTTATGCTATTTTTACGAGATGTATGTATGTATGTGTGTATGTGTGTGTGTGTGTATGTGTGTTTGTGTGTATGTGAGTGAACACGATAGCTCCTAAACGGGGCATGCGATTGAGCTCAAATTGGGTATATATGTTATAAACCACCGTCGCAAGACCGGTATTGATTTTGGTGTGTATAGGACTTATAGTTTTTCTACAGGGCTACGACAAAGATTTCTTTTACATTATGGCCTATGGGGGAAAATTATTGAAAGTGCGCTAGCGTTTAAACGGTACATTAGATTGAGCTCAAATTAGGTATATATGTTATAAACCACCGTCGCAAGACCTGTATTGATTTCGGTGTGTATAAGACTATAGTTTTTCTACAGGGCTACGACAAAGATTTCTTTTACATTATGGCCTATGGGGGAAAATTCTGGAAAGTGCGCTAGCGTTTAAACGGTACATTCTATTGAGCTCAAATTGGGTGTACATGTTATAAACAACCATCGTAAGACCGGTATCGATTTTGATGTGTATAGGACTTATAGTTTTTCTACAGGGCTACGCCAAAAATTCCTTTTACATTATAGCCTATGGGGAGAAATTCTTGAAAGTGCGCTAGCGTTTAAACGATACATTCGATTGAGCTTCATTTTGGTATATATATTTGAATTAGTCATCGATTCAAATTTATTTAAATGCTTGGTAATGATCTTAATCGTAAGTGTTCGGAAAGTCGAGTGGAGTCACTCCAGATTTTTTTCTTTTCAAATGTCCCCCAATGGAGAAAATGTTCAATTCGCACCCTGTCTATTGGCCTAACTTAAAACTGAGTATACCTAAAAAATGAACTTTTTTATATGAGGAAACCCCATAAGTCAACTGACGGTGGTTTGTGGGAAAACAGAGAGAAAAAAAAACCGTTTAAACAAGCGCAGGGTTTTTCAGCGAAGCAGTAATTTAGGCGTTCAGTGGAGATGTATAAGCGGCCTGAATTGGAGGCCTTATCGTCTGAATATACGGATACCTGCAAGTTATAGGCTTTTCAAACCCGCTTTCATTAAAATAGTCACTCACGGGGTTTTTAAAATAAGCAGTTCAATTAGCATTTGTCTATGAAAAAATCCCGCGCAAGCTGACTTCGGTAAAATTTTAAAGCAGAAATAAATAACAAACTATTTGTATTAGATCCTCGCTGGGGACTGGTGGCTTGGAGGTTAAGGACCTGTCCTCCTCCACGCTAATCGTCTAAGCGTACCGTCGTGGGTTTGGTTCTCCTGCAATCACCTGGTTGTTTCAGTTCGTCCGGATATTGCGCTGTAAATTGGTACTTTGAAACAAAATGATCATGCGATTAGGAACAACTGAGACAACGGTCAAAGAGCCGTAGATTACGATAAACTCTCAATCTCAAGTCAAGTTAAGATCTCCGCCTTACAATGAAAGTGATAGTAATAATGGCTCAGTTTAAAAAAGAAAAAAATAATCTTTTGTTGCTTCTGAACTCATCTATTGAAAACCCTACCATCTAATGAAAGTTTATGTGTTTTTTTTTTAAATTTTCGAAATCAAAAGTCTAAAATTCACTTAAAAAAATAAAAGTAAAGTAATACGAGCGATAAATAATGAATAAGTATAAATTGATGTTGCTATTGAACTCATCTACTGAAAAACCTATCATCTAATAAAAATTTATAGTATTTTTTTTAATTTTCCAAATCAAAAGTCTAAAATTTACTTAAAAAAAAGTAAAAGTAAAGTAATACGAGCGATAAATAATGAGTAAGTATGAATTGATGTTGCTATTGAACTCATCTACTGAAAAATCCATCATCTAATAAAAATTTATGGTACTTTTTTAATTTTCCAAATCAAAAGTCTAAAATTTACTTAAAAATAAAGTAAAAGTAAAGTAATACGAGCGATAAATAATGAATAAGTATAAATTGATGTTGCTATTGAACTCACCTACTGAAAAACCTATCATCTAATAAAAATTTATGGTATTTTTTTAATTTTCCAAATCAAAAGTCTAAAATTTACTTTAAAAAAAAGTAAAAGTAAAGTAATACGAGCGATAAATAATGAATAAGTATAAATTGATGTTGCTATTGAACTCACCTACTGAAAAACCTATCATCTAATAAAAATTTATGGTATTTTTTTAATTTTCCAAATCAAAAGTCTAAAATTTACTTAAAAAAAAAGTAAAAGTAAGGTAATACGAGCGATAAATAATGAATAAGTATAAATTGATGTATTCATACAAAGCCTCCAACCATTGAGAGTATCTATGATGAATTTGAAAAGGATTCATTTTCTTACGGATAAGACGATCTTGAGTTCTTATTTGGAAATATCCAACTCTGGCTCTTTTTACGTAAAGACCTATAGATGCGGGCCTTTCAGTCGAGCTAAATTTATATCAGTAGTCTTAATTCAGACAGGACGGTAAAGTGTTGTTCAAAAATCATCTCATTAGTTCATCATGTTTCAGTGGCAAGAAATTTTTCCATATTTTTTTAGGAGAAAATTGATTTTAAAGAGAGATTGAAATACGACGTTTAATATACCCCGTTTCCATTAATAAATTAAGAACCGGATATACGTTATTTTACTCCACAAGTATGTGAGCATTTTTGACTTTTCTTACTCTTAGATTTCTTTCTGCGAAGGCGAAATTGCTCGATTTGGCCTTTGTCAAATAACGGCGCAGTGTGTACATTTTGCTTTGATTTGCTTGAAATCTATTTTATTATTCCAAGAAAACATTCTTTTTGAAATTAAGTACTGTTCGAACCCGGAAATGTATTCTAATAAGCGGAATATTCCATTATCCGGGATCACATTGACTGATTATTGCGGTCTGGTGCATTACAAATTTATTACAATAGGCGGGATATTCCTTTAACCGATATTACATTAAGCTGGTTCGACTCTACTTCTTAAATGGAAACCAGCAATTTCGACGAAATTTGTTTTGATCAGAGGCATATTTCACTGAAGAGTGACATAATCTATCAGGAAGAGTCTAAGAGCTTATTGACCCTTACAGGTGAGCAACTGGGGATTAAAAAAAGTCCGTTAACGGGGAGTGCCCGTTAAAGGAGGTTTTACTGTATATATATATATATATATATATATATATATATATATATTGGTTATTTTTTGTTGATGTGACTTTTTTCATTTGAAGGTTTTTAATAAATTATGCGCTTTCTCTGCTTCTTCAGTTTACAAGTTGCTTACTGGCAGAGGTCATTCCTCCCACCCCCTCCCCTCCCCAGAAATTCCTAATTTATAAACATGTCCCATAGCTAATTTACAATGCAAATTTATTAGAGAATGCATTTTAAAGGTTAAAAAAATACATAAACCGCCAAAAAGCTAAACATTTTAAGAAACAAAAAAGTTTGGGATTTTAGCGGTTTTTGGACTAGCGGGATCCTTGTATTCTTTACAAAAGTTTAGAGGTTTTAAAAAACGCTTTTCAAAAGATTGAATATTTCTTTGACAAATGTAGAAAAATGTATGCAGAGACTGAATATTTTACCAGTCTACCGGCCTGTAAGTGGTGTCTGTATACATGTTAACAGAAGTCGTTCAACATTTCTCCGAAGAAAGGTGCTAAAATAGCTGGGGCCTTTCTATGGAAAAGGTTTCACCATGACTTGACTTCATTGTTGCGTTTAAACACCAAATCATGGTGCAACTTTTTCCACAGAAAGGATGCAGCTAATTTAGCACCATTTTTTGGTGAAATGTTGAACTATTTCTATTAACAGTGTATTCAACACATCTCTTTTGAAAGTCTTTCACAAACTTACTCTTCCATTGATTTAAACACATGAAATGGCAAAATCAGTATTCATTCGACAAATCTAACTCTCATTTCTTATCTTAAAGAATTTTAAAAATCAGGATGTTTCTAACTTCAAAGTCTTTTAATTCAAAATTTCAAATACTTTATTCTATAATTCCTTTATTCATCATTTATCAACTGCTAATTTAAACAATCGATTATCTAATAATCATATGGAATTTTCACTTTTTGTGATGTTGTCAAACGCAAGTTGTAATACAACAGTTTCGAACTGTAGCGTAATTTCTGAAATATATTATTCACACAAGAGCCAGTTTTCTGTTCTGTTCTATGCCGTTATTTTCATGTTACGTTATTAAAAGTGCATGCAAAAGTGTAAAATTCAAATTCAGAAACACTTTCCCTGAGGATTTTTCATTTTTCCTTTAAAAAAAAAAAACAAAACAGTACGGCAAAATAGAACAAGCAGAACTCTCATTAGCAAAGAAATATTATTTCAATAATGTCCCAGAACTTGAAAAAATACTTCAGCAAGGTCTTACTCATTAGAGTTGCAAGTTGGAATTGGAGGTTGGTAAACTTTTGACAGCTTTTATGTTAATTAAGTGATTGCGTTTCAGAAGAAATTTGCAAAAAATGCCCAAAAGAAGGTAAACGGATGACACGCGCTCGGATAAATCCTCAAAGCTAAGTTCTTTTGTAAAGATAACTGATTAGAGATAAGGAAGTTCCTTCTGAGAACTATTTTTATTTTAAAAAGACCTGAGATTTCAGTATGTAAATTTCTTGGGAAATGTTCAGTATACATTCGTAAATGTGAATGGCGTACGTTACCCTATACATGGGGTACCGAAGGAAAGAAAAAAAAATTATGGAAAGGTACTTTTATAAAATTGCAACTTTTGTACGTATTTCTGTTAACGTGTATATCGGATTTGTGTGCTTGGCTCGAAATCCGCTTATAAATCCTCGTCAGAACGACAACACAAGGGGGGGGGTTCCCTCCATGAGGGAAGGGGTACTAACCCTTATTTACGTTAAGTTTCGGAGAAAACCACGGAAAACTCCGAACGGTTAGGTCAACGGACGCGCAATGGGACCCGAACCCGGGACCTTCACTCTGCAGCCATCCACCATTTCCAGTGACATAACCACTGTCCCATAGCGAGGCACATTTGTACGTTTTATATTTGTATTTTAAACTGTTGGGTTTATTTAATGTATTGTTATACAATAAAAATGAGACAATAATAAATCATTTGAAATTGACTTACATAAAAAATTACAGAAAAATTTGAAGGATAATTTATAGAATGATCTCGAATTTATGAAAATATATGCTTTATTATTAAATAATAATAATGAATTAAAGACATAACTATACATGGCGACATAAATTCAGGTTTTATAACCTTCTGAATGCTTTAGAAAAGATTGAAAATCCTCATGTCTTTTACAGCAAACTTTCAACCCATCCAAAGAGTCAAGTTAATTTGCATTTCTATTCGGCTAATACTTATTTATTAGTGTTAAAACTTTTCCGAAACTGAACAATCGCGTTTTTAAGCATTTCCTGAACAATATTTTCCCCAATTTACATACTGTTTTTATCAGATGTGGAATTTATTGATCATAAAGTAGTAAATCATAAGCATATAAATATGAGCGCTTGTAGCTGAATTTCTCCTACATTTTTCTGCAGTTTTCGTGAGAAAGCCGACTACTATATGTGTAACATTCAATAAACAAACTCATCAAATGTATAGTTCTGCGCAAATTATTAATTGCATTGGTAAGCGCGTATGTGTTTATTAAAATGCAATCACTTTTAAAGCATTTAAATAAAGTAAAGCTCTTACAAAAGATTTTTCTTGGTTTAAAAAAGATTATATGTGGCAAAAAAAAAGATTTTTCCCCCACTCATTAAATTATTTTAACACGCTAAATGATTCATAACCTTTTGATTGCGGAGAGAGATTTTCTCCATGATAATTCGCTTTTTAACTCATGCATAGTTTATAATCTCCTTAGCTATCTTAAGAATGTACGAGGAAGAAAAAGTAATTATTTTTTTCCGAGTCAGAAGATGTAAGCAGCAAATTCGAAAAAAGAGAAAAAGAAAATAATTCGTAAAATTCTCCTTCGAGTGTGTTTCTTTTTAATATTATTTGAAAGAATGAAAGAAAATCCAAGAATGTTTTCGTTTTCAGTCTTAACGCAAGCATAAATTTCCATTTATAGTTTATTATCATTTTACAGTAAAGTTAATTCCTCTCATAAGATGTCATGTTATGTTCATTTTCTAAACACCACTACCTCAGTTATATCTGAAATTAAAAGCTTGTTGAAGTGAGATCAATTTATGAGAGAATGATTAAATTTGTACAGCGCGGGCGTGTTTTTGTCTTCGAATTGTGCGTACATTTATCTTCGTTTTCTAAACACAACTATCACATTTAAATCTGAAATTTGTAACTTATTGAAATGAATCCTAGACGAAATTTTAATCCTGTGAAAATTATGCCTGGATGAATTATGTTTAAACACTTATTATTAGTCTTTCCTGATCCTTCATTCTGCTTGACACTTTCCAATCAAGCGGATTATAAAGTGATCCTTCAGAGTGCCACTTTTGTAAAAACAAATTTTGTTAAAAAATATTAAAAATCTTCAGATGGCGTTCATTTCTCTCGGCGATTTAGCCATAAAGCAAACACCTTAGTTTACCAGTGCATCGGGAATGGATGCTTAATAGGCAGTTACTTGAAAACGGCCAAATAATTCAATTTACACGCTTTAAAAAAAAGAACTAAATTCGCTGCAAGGGAACTTGATTAGCTCCGAAAGATTTAAAATCCTCACAAACTTGTCCCGATTTTAAATACTTCGGAGCTAATTTAGTTCCTTCGGAGAGCATTTAGTTCTGTTTTTTTAAGCCTGTAGCTTTCACGGAGAATATAAAGTCGGATTCACTATCTTAAGACAAACTCTCAGAAAAAGACAAGTCAAACACTCATCTTAATGAAGCTGAAATTGTACATCTGTAGCTCCCATACATCTGTAGCTACATCTGTAGCTACATTATGCTACATCTGTAGCTCCCATATAAGCTTGGGTTTGATAGTGTTGATAGCATCGTACCTGTCAAGGTCCCCACTCACTTTTCCAAAGAAAATTCAAGGATTTTTCAAGGGATTAGTGAAAGTTTTCAAGGACATCCTTTTATGTATATTTAACAAATACATTTGAAAAGGGTTTCTTTACTACCAGTGTGAATCATGCATATATTTATAGACCTAATTTCACAAACAGGTATTTCCTAATACAACGCATCGAATTTCTGAACTCCTTTCACCCACAACTTCAATGTCTTGAGTAAGGCAAATAAGTAGCATACGCATGTTTTTTTGAAGACTAAAAAACGACCCCATTTTCAAACAAAGCAAACAGTAAACATCTGTTGACAGAATGTCCTACCAAAAGCTGAAAAGATGTCAAAAAGATTAAGCTTCAACTTTTTTGCAGTCAGCGGGTTATAAGAGATAAGGTTTTAAAATGTATATCAATTGTAATGGACACTGGATCTGAAAGGTCTAATTTATTTAAGAATGATCTGGAAATGTGTTTCATTGGAACACTGAAATTTTGTATACTTCCTGGTAACAGAAACAATGATCAAAATCGGATGGCTTTTCAGCGATGAATTATTTTCTTGTTAACTCCGCTCCATTGAGAAAAGAATGACTGCCTACCAGCAGCATTGTAATGCTCAACTAAACGTTTCATATTTCCAATGTACCAAGAAGGGAGAACTTTAAAAAAAATTACTTCTTAGCTATTTTCAAAAATCAAGGACTTCTCAAAGACTCTGAGGAAACTTCCAGGGACTTATGAAGGTCTCGATTTTCTAAAATGAAATCGAAAGACTCTCAAGATTTTTCATAGACCGTGGGAACTCTATCTGAAAGTTTTTGCAAAATGTGTCACAAAAACATTTACATTGATTATTTTTATATTATTCCCCGTAACAGGCACCTCTACCATCATTTGTGGATTCCAATAAGCATTTTAAGCTCGTAGAAACTTAAAATAATGCAAACTGATAGCCTGCATAGACGAACACGTATACGTGTTCGTTATAACAGTTTTAAATGGCTGAAGCAGCAAGCACATTTTACGAATTTAGATGCTCGATAGTCGGCGATAAAATATTCAAGAACGCCCGTTATTCTGTTATGTTCGCAGGTGCAATTTATAGAGTACGTTAATCTTAAATTGAAAGTTCATTTTCGAAATAACACAAAATTTCACATGAAATTCGCTCTGTATTGTCTAAAAATACAGTTCTTGTTCAAAGTTTACACCCATTTATATCTTTTGTGTAATTTATTAAAATAATTTTCACTCCTTCAATATAAAAGAAAATGAATCAACTACTAAGCATTTTCTAGGAATCAAGGCTTCTATGGATTTCCTTAGTAATAACACAAGAGAAAGTCAAGTATTGTACTGACTCTACTTAAATTTCTTTAGTAAAATTACTACGAGAACACATAGAATCCATCTTTCCTATAATTGTTTTTAGTAATGGAATGATTTCTTTCTTAGAGTTTTTAAACAGACAAATATTCTTTTCTTCAACACTACATTTTACTGTGAATTCACATTATATTCATGTGCATCCACATTATTAAAAAAACTTTATAACATTCATGACTGTTTTCTCAATATAAATTACCAAGTGTATTTTTAGCTAACTCGAGCATGGCCTCTTTTATTTTGTACGCATACTACATTTGGCACTTTACATTTCCTGTTTCAGTTTCCGAAATGAAGTCTGTGATTACTGTACATTACTTTCTGTATAGAATGGTGCTCCAGCAACATAAATATAAATTGCGTTACTTGAATTTCTTGCGAAATAACATTATATGCAGCTGTAATGGAAAACGCGCAACATTCACATCATTTACCCGGGTGCTGTTAAAAGTACCATTCAAGGACAAATGAGCTCCACAGGTTGGATGAAGTTTTAGAACGCGGTTATTTTAAGGAACTATTTCTAACCAGTTCCGAAAGTTACACGGATTCATGTTCATCAGTTTTTTATCTCGAGCGAACTTGTAAAAACTATACTGTGAAATATTTGTCACATAGCTCCTGCAGAAATTTAAAATTACGCCGAACTGTGGGGAAAAAAAAAGTGTGTGCGTGTAATCTTTAAGCGCGATTGAAGTAAAACTTCTTCGACGTTTACGACACATATCAACGAAATGATTAAACTTTAACTTAAAATAAATATCATATTATAATTTAATTATATTTATTATTCATGTACTTTACAAAGTTTATATAAATGTTATATTCATATTATTCATTGGAAATAGGTACTTGAATTTCATCGTAATTTTTCATGTATGGAATTATAGGTTTGTATGTAACTATAATGTGAAACATAAATTTTACTCTCTAAATTGGCTAAATTTCTTGAAAATACAGCCTCTATCGTTGTACCGAAACGCGTTGTTGATGGAAGTCGAGAAGTATTCATAGTTAGATCCAATTTTTCTTTTAAAAAATCAACTAACGGCTGAGATCCGAGATCGGGCCAAGCACAGAAATCCGAAATACATGTTACGCAAACAAACAAACACTGTTGTAATTATACAGGATGGATGTTTTAACAGGAGTCAAAGGAAACCAACTTCTCCTTTCAACGTGGGCAAAGAAAAAACAACTTTCCTCAGAAAATTGAATAATCAGGATTTTTAATTTCCTTTTTTTTCAGTTGTCAGTGCTTTCACTAGAGCGCGAGAACGCGAGAATCTCTCATTTTTTTCTTTTTCTCGCATTAAAAAATTATTACTGCGAGAAATTCGCGCACCCTACAAATCGGTTTCTCGAAGAAAAAAAAATCTGGAGTGACTCCACTCGACTTTCCGAACACTTACGATTAAGACCATTACCAAGAATTTAAATAAATTTTAATCGATGAATAATTCAAACATGTATACCAAATTGAAGCTCAATCGAATGTACTGTTTAAACGCTAGCGCACTTTCAAGAATGTCTCCCCATAAGCCATAATGTAAAAGAAATCTTTGTCGTAGCCCTGTAGAAAAACTATAAGTCCTACACACACCAAAATCAATATCGGTCTTGCGACGGTGGTTTATAACATGTATACCCAATTTGAGCTCAATCGAATGTACTGTTTAAACGCTAGCGCACTTTCAAGAATGTCTCCCCATAGGCGATAATGTAAAAGAAATCTTTGTCGTAGCCCTGTAGAAAAACTATAAGTCCTACACACACCAAAATCATTATCGGTCTTGCGACGGTGGTTTATAACATGTATACCCAATTTGAGATCAATCGAATGTACCGTTTAAACGCTAGCGTACTTTCAAGAATTTTCCCCCATAGACCATAATGTAAAAGAAATCTTTGTCGTAGCCCTGTAGAAAAACTATAAGTCCTATACACACCAAAATCAATACCGGTCTTGCGACGGTAGTTTATAACATATATACCCAATTTGAGCACAATCGAATGCCCCGTTCAGTAGCTATCGTGTTCACACACACACTACACACACACACACACACACACACACACACACACACACACACACACACACACACACATACATCTCGTAAAAATAGCATAAATGAATTCAGAAGACCTCAAAACGTGTCAATACACCAAAATCTCGAATTCGAATTTTTTCATGATGACAATACTTTCCTTACATGGTACATTTTCGGAAAGTAATAATGAAGAACACATGAGAGTGACTTCTCCACTTTGAGTTTTAAAAGTGGATTCTCAAGAACTATAAAGTCTATGAAAGAAAAAAAAGAAGGGGCCCAGGGAATCCTGGGGGGATCTTTAACTGGGTCACTTTTATTGCATGCAACTGCGCTTGATTTAGACTTGGAGGTCCAGTTACACTCAATAAAAATAACTAAAAATCATAAATACCTTAATTTTGGGCATTTACCCAACACAGGAATAAATACCCTACCCACTGGATATTTACCCAACCCAAATCTATCAGTGAAAAATTCTCACCCATTTTATAAAAATCTCACTCAGTTTGCGGGAAAGGGTGAGAAATTCTCACTCATTTTTTTCCTTCAATGACGTCCCTGGTTGTTAATTTAATCTCTATCATCAAGAGAAAAATTATTTAATATAAAGATAAATTATTTGACCAGGTCTGAAAGGCTTAAAAAATCTCAACGTATCAAATGAAATCGTGATTTTAATTTTTAAGATTAGGCATCGCTGTTATGTTCTCAACAAAATATGGCATCTCCATGGGCGAATGAATAAAGACACTGAACATGGCAGATATTTGACGAGTGAAAGGTCCTGGGTAAGAGACTATCGCGCGATCACTGATCTAACGGTCTGCAGTTTTGGGCGGTTTGCTCCAGCTGTAACGTGAATGCCTTTTAGAAGCCTTAAACAATCTTCTACGGAAGGCATTACTCCTTAGGCAGATAGCCCTGGAGTGACTTTGCTTTATTACATAATAAAATATTCAACAAAATATTCTACCAGAAGTGATATCGTTTACCAGACATGTTTAATATCCTTCAAACACCTTTTATAAAAATACATGCTTAGAATTAATTTAAAACTTTTATTAACTATTTCTAAAAAACTTTTTCCAGCTTAAAGGACTTCCAGACTCTTAATCTTGTTAAAAACATTTTCAGCGGATTCCACTATATTTGTTTTTGACAAAAATCTGCAATTCAAAAAAAGTTTTTGCTCCTTATTTTTTCGTTACAATTTTTGGGGAAGTTTTATTAATTAAAAAGGAAATAAGACTGAGAAATTCTTTCTTGCATTTGCATACACCCACATATATACATACAGACATATACTTCTGCCAACTGTAATAAATTGAATCGTGGTAATCCTGAAAAACAATCAATTTGGAGGTGCTACGGATTTGTAAGATTTTTGAAGCAAGAAATTGTGGCTGCCTGTATGTGTCAGAATTGTGACATGTTATGAATGTTCTTCAGAGATAAAATGTGACTTCGTTGCCATTCATTAATTTAAAAGTCTTTTCAGCCTTTGTATTCTCATTGACAATATACATACACCCTGAATCAATATTTTCCAATTCTTTCTTTCATCATTTATGTGGAGACACTTCTTACCATGTTAATGACACTATCTGTTGTCTTTAAGTCCTCAAATATGACGGTGGTGCTTTTCTGTCATGATGTTGAACGCACTGAAACGATTTTTTAAACTTATTACCACAATCCCCAAAACACATTTTCACACTTTTTACGGTTTCTAATACATGGGATAGCTTTTTTCCAAAAACATATCTTCAGAAGTGGCATTTGTTGTAATTTAAAAATTGATATTTTTTATTAGGAAACAAAGGATGATATCTGCGTGTTTTGTAAGAATGCCAAAAATGAACTCCGGAAGAATCTTTCAAGAATACAGAAAAGTAAAATTATAATACTGGTTCTGCAAATAAATTCGTTCCATTTCTGAAGTGCTACAACTTCACGCCTCTCAATCTAAAGGATCTTTCAATAACCCTTTGAGGCGCAACCTTTTCCTAATGCTGAAAAAAGGACAGCCGTTGCCATCGCTCGACTTAACGACCAGCAAGATGGCGGACGATCGAAGCGCTCATCGCGTGCCACAGATCTAGAGACTCTTATTTGACGACAGCTGGCCGCAACTCTTTTTATAGAAATCAAATCCGTGAATGGCAACAGTCAAAACGTCAGAGTTTGATGTTACCAGAGCGGGAACACTGCGCGTTAAAGGGTTAAGAGAGATACTTTTTAAAATTGAATGAACAACAAAATAATAATAATAGTAACTATGGGCTCTACCACCATAGTATCGGAAAGCTTTCGGTAGCGAATATATCGAGCCTTCTCTTCTCATGACGTCACCATCCGAGAAATATCCGATATGCCCTAGCATGATAGTATCGTAAATGCTTGACTGTCGTATTCACTATCAAAAATAATGCTGTTTTTTCCCGACACGTTGGATGAAGGAGAAAACTTGCATTCCGGTATCGGAGAGTACAAGATGGATGGGTTTTTATTGAGTGTATCATGGACTGTCCAGTACTTCCACAAAAAGACCCTCTCCCTAGCACGGTGGGTCCGTCGATGAATGTCTCCGGAGTCTTCGAAAATTCTGAAGACAATGCCTTCGTATAAGAAAAAAGGGAGAAAGCCATGTGTTTTGATGGGTTGATCGGTCTGGGCGCTGGACAGACCTTTGCATGCGCAAAAATACTTTCTTGTTTTATTCGACACTCATCGTGCTTGCACCAAAAGGAGAGTTGCGACTATTTATACGAAGTATTTGAATATCCGAGAGCGATAAATATCCGTCACGGATATTCTACGATACCATGGTGCTAGATCCCAGGTTAGTGGGACTTCCGACGGTGGGAGTTCCGACGCGGGGTATTTTCGACGGCCATCCGGCCGTCGAAAATCGACGGACCCCCTCGAAAGTATGCTACCGCTGACACATTGCGAGACCCCAAAAAAACATCACTGGGTCTGGCCATCGTTGTTGGGGACCCCTCGAAAATATGCTACCTCTGGCCATTTGCGAGACCCCAAAAAACAACAGTGGGTCCGGCATCGCTGCAGGGGGCTCCTAGAATATTCGCTACGGCTGGCTCTTTGCGAGATCACAAAAAAACCCAACCACAATGGGTCCGGAAATCGCTGCAGGGGGTCCCTCGAATATTTGCTACCGCTGGCCCTTTGCGAGACACACACACACACACAAAAACAGTGGGTCCGACCATCGCTGCCTTCCCCCAAACGGAAATCCCACGATTTTCATTCCAAAATGTGTAGCAACCCTAACCTAAATAAATTTAATGAGAAATACTGTAGACAGAGTATACAAAGAAACATGATTTTCATTGAAATGAATCCAGAAATTGAGTCAACACTGTCCTTATACTCAGGACAGTGTTGACTCAATTTCTTACCCCATAATCTTACCCCCATATCTTACTCTTCTTTATACTCAAGAAGAGTAAGATATGGGGCGGAGAAGCTGGTCGCCTTGGCGGCTTGTGAAAAAAAAAAAAAAAAATTCGTGGGTGTTAAACGACATATTTGCGGAGGCCAATCAACAAATCTTACGTCCTGAGATGATTCGGTCCCCAAACTTCTGCCTCAGAAAACTGAGCGTTACCTTCAGCTATGTGCAACTGAAAATTTTTGATGAAAGTTTTTTTTTTTTTTTCCCTCTTAGTAGAGTACTGCCATTCGTATCATTTTTACTTTCCGAACATGTACCATGTAAGGAAAGTATTGTAATCATGAAAAAATTCGACTTCGAGATTTTGGTGTTTTTACACGTTTTGAGGGCTTCTGAATCCATTTATGCTATTTTTACGAGATGTATCTATGTAATGTGTGTATGTGTGTGTGTGTGTGTGTATGTATGTGTGTGTGTATGTGAGTGAACACGATAGCTCCTGAACGGAGCATTCGATTGAGCTCAAATTGGATATATATCTCATAAACCACCGTCGTAAGACCGGTATTGATTTTGGTGTGTATAGGACTTATAGTTTTTCTACAGGGCTACGACAAAAATTTCTCTTACATTATGGCCTATGGGGGGAAATTCTTGAAAGTGCGCTAGCGTTTAAACGGTGCATTCGATTGAGCTCAAATTGGGTATACATGTTATAAACCGCTATCTTAAGACCGATATTTATTTGGATGTGTATAGGACTTATAGTTTTTCTACAGGGCTACGACAAAGATTTCTTTTACATTATAGCCTATCGCGGGAAATTCTTGAAAGTGCGCTAGCGTTTAAACGGTGCATTCGATTGAGCTGAAATTGGGTATACATGTTATAAACCGCTATCTTAAGACCGATATTTATTTGGATGTGTATAGGACTTATAGTTTTTCTACAGGGCTACGACAAAGATTTCTTTTACATTATAGCCTATCGCGGGAAATTCTTGAAAGTGCGCTAGCGTTTAAACGATACATTCGATTGAGCTCAAATTGGGTATATATGTTATAAATCACCATCTTAAGACCGGCATTGATTTTGGTGTGTATAAGACTTATAGTTTTTCTACAGGGCTACGACAAAAATTTCTTTTATAGTATGGCATAATGGCACAGGGGGAGAAATTCTTGAAAGTGCGCAAGCGTTTAAACGGTGCATTCGATTGAGTTTCAATTGGTATATATGTTTGAATGATTCATCGATTAAAATTTATTTAAATGCTTGGTAATGATCTTAATCGTAAGTGTTCGGAAAGTCGAGTGGACTCACTCCAGATTTTTTAATGAAATGATACGAATGGCAGTACTGACAATCAATAATAAACTCAGCATAAAAAGTAATTATACTTGAGACAAATTCTAAGAAAAGAAATCCATTATTTGTACATTTTTTTTTGTGCATATTGAGAACGTGGAAAGACAAGATGAAAATACGGTCGACCTGCGAAATGTCAAAAGAGGCTTAGCAGGAGTAAAACCTCTTAAACGGAGAGAAATGCCTGAATAAAAAATTGTTTAAAAACTACAGCTGTAAAGATGTGCACATTAGAGATGAGTTCGGGCTCATTTTTTAAAGCCCGAGCACGAGAACTTTTAATTCGATCCCCCAGTGCCCGCCCGATATTATTTGAATCGGAGCCTGAGCCTGAAATTTCAGCTAATCCTTATAAATAAAAATGAAATTCTGTTTGTCAGTTTGTGGATTTGCTCAGTATACAAATCCACAAAAAATGGACCTATCAGCCTGAAATATTGCACAGATATGTACAATAATATAGAATAAATGATAGTCCACTTTGATAACTTTGAAAGGTCCACCAGTTCCCAGAATTTCAGAGATTTTTTATTTTCTCTATGCAGCAGAAAGCTTTCCGTAATTGTAACCCCTGTAGCGAAAAAAGTGTGAAATAAGCATCGTGTCAAATGATTTAAATTCTTGAAGTAAAAATAAAAGAATAATAATGATTTTTTTAAAAAGTGTATATTTTTAAGGTTATTTTTTAATTATAATATCGTGTGCATGGGAAATCAGAGCAGGAATGAAATGTTTTTTACGCAACGTAATATCAAAAACTCCATTCCTTGCCGTGCGAAGAACGGGTACTTCAGCTAGTAGATAAATAAAAGTCAATGACTTATGGATAGAATATCATAAATTTTGCCTTTTGTTCAAATTAAAGACAAATATGATAGAAAACTCTGAATGCACTTTCTAACTCTTTATAATAAAGTTTATCCAATAATAATAATTAGTTTATTTCTCCTCCTGAATCACTTTTTAAAACCTGTTTATAAGGGAGTATGTTCAGTAAAGGATAAATCTTTACGAGCCCGAGACCGAACACTATCCTGAACTACAGAGCCCGAGCCCGTCTCAACTCTAGTGCACATGAGTCGGAATTCATAATCTTGAAATTATCACCTTGGATTCTAAAAGAGACTTATAGGACAGTAATTGGAGCAAATAAAGCTTAACGAAGTGCTATTAAAGTAAAAAATTTTATTAAAGGGTCGCAATATAAAAATTTAAGGCTTTCGAAAAATGACCCCGATCAGGGACGTGTTTAGCCTGTGACTGATCCAAAAATGTTTCAGTCGCGGGGCAGCAAGCACGTTGAAGCAGATTATGAAAGACGAGTTATTCCTTTTTAATTTCCGAACATGTACCATGTAAGGAAAGTATTGTAATCATGAAAAAATTCGAATTCGAGATTTTGGTGTTTTTACACCTTTTGAGGGCTTCTGAATCCATTTATGCTATTTTTACGAGATGTATGTATGTATGTGTGTGTGTGTGTGTGTGTATGTGTGTTTGTGTGTATGTGAGTGAATACGATAGCTCCTAAACGAGGCATTCGATTGAGCTCCAATTGGGTATATATGTTATAAACCACCGTCGCAAGACCGGTATTGATTTGGGTGTGTATAGGACTTATAGTTTTTCTACAGGGCTACGACAAAGATTTCTTTTACATTATGGCCTATGAGAGGAAATTCTTGAAAGTGCGCTAGCATTTAAACGGTAGATCCGATTGAGCTCAAATTGGGTATATAGGTTATAAACCACCGTCGCAAGACTGGTATTGATTTTGGTGTGTATAGGACTTATAGTTTTTCTACAGGGCTACGACAAAGATTTCTTTTACATTATGGCCTATGGGAGGAAATTCTTGAAAGTGCGCTAGCGTTTAAACGGTAGATCCGATTGAGCTCAAATTGGGTATACAGGTTATAAACCACTATCGTAAGACCGGTATTGATTTTGGTGTGTATAGGACTTATAGTTTTTCTACAGGGCTACGACAAAGATTTCTTTTACATTATGGCCTATGGGGGGGAATTATTGAAAGTGCGCTAGCGTTTAAACGGCGCATTCAATTGAGCTTCAGTTTGGTATATATGTTTGAATTATTCATCGATTAAAATTTATTAAAATGCTTGGTAATGATCTTAATTGTAAGTGTTCGGAAAGTCGAGTGGAGTCACTCCAGATTTTTTCTTTACGCATTCATTTTTAATATTGTACCATGTTTAACTTATTCGTTCTCATTAATTGAAAAAACGCAAAGTAAAAAAAAAATTTCTCCTTTGACAGATGTTGCTTTCAATGCCTTGTTGGCTCGCAGCGAAGAACTTGCGTAGCTGTTGGTTTCTGGCGGAGCGCTCTATAGGCTTGTACCATGTTTACTACCAAATAGCTCAGTGACGTCACATAGAGTAAGCCTATTGGCTACTTATGCATACCAGACGTCCCTTAGAACAAGCCTATTGGTTAGTTTTGCCTACTAAGAAGTAGTGTGACGTCACACGTTACAAGTAGTAAATCGGTCATAGTAGGAGAATCATATCCGTTGCGCTTTTTCCATGATGTCATCGAACAGGTTAAACATGGGTTCTGTAGCGGGTTTAAGCACGTACAAGCAGAGATCGTGCCATCACTCCCCCTTCCTCGATCCGCCACAATTTAGATCAAAATTTTAAAATCTTAGAGTGGATATGCATAGATAGCTTCAAACAAGTCATACTTCTTTCTATTAAAAATTTGAGTAAAATCTATTTTTACACACAATAATGGAAGTTATTTTGCAAATAAACTATGGTAAATTTTCAGATTTTGTTCTACTTTTTCCTTGTTTATTCAGATATTTCGTTACTCAGCTTGCTGACAGCAAACGAAAATTTTTAAACAGAGAGGCATTGGTAATTGTGCCACAAGTCAGTCCTACTTATTTTGTTAATAAACTGTAGTAGAATTTCAGTTTTTTTTCCTTTTTTTGTTCCTTGTTTAAGTTCAAAAAGTTTGTCACACAATATGTAGACTATAATGGAAACTGTCCCGCAGTGGTCTGGGCGCTAATCTCCGTTCCCATAAGAACACGGAAAGCGAAGCAGCATCCGTCTTGGCCAGTGCTTGGGAGGGTCAACTCTCTCTCGGCTCGACTGCTGTGGGACCGTGTACGCTAATGGGAGCTGGTGCACATAAAATTCGTCGTGGCTCCAATGTCCTCGAAGTTGTTAAACGATACCTCTGGGGGTACCGATTTCAGGGGGTTGGTCCCTCGTCTGGAATGGGCTCAAAATTAGGGAACCCCGGGCTAAAGTCGGACTTCCTCCCAATGGGCCCTAAAAATGAAAGGCGCCCCCATCTTCCCATCGCCTCCCTACCTGGGGGTGATTTGGCACCGCATACGGTTGTCAAAGGACATAAGTAACAAAACAATGCGAACTTTTTAGACAGAGAGTCGATTTTTATTGTGTCACGCTCATTGGTACAGAACAATATCTGGATAGACTTCCCCAATGGATCTAGCATTGAAAAAGTCCAGTCGTTGTCATCGCTCTATTTAACTACCTACAGTCTATCAATCATATAACCAAATGCTGGAGCCTTTACTCAAAAATGCACTTGTTGGGACGTTTCAGAATCTAGGTCTAGTTTGTAGATTACAGACAAGATGCTCAAACTAGATCTAGATTCTGAAACGTCCCAACAAGTGCATTTTTGATTAAGGGTTCCAGCATTTGGTTATATTATTGACAGACTGTATGCCACGGCGGTCGATTGAACCGCCAACCGTGTCAAATACGTGCTCTTGCTTCAGTGGCACGCAATTTGTGGTTTGATAGTAAAATCCAGCGGTGGCGACGGGAACACTTTTTAAGCATTGGACAGTCAATCCAGTTGCTTTTCTGCATCGATGATACCGATTCTGTCCTAGCGTAAATAAACTGTAGTAGAATTTCAGATTTTGTTTTACTTTTATTTTTTTTTTTTTAGTTTTTCTTGTTTCAGTTCAGAAATTTCGTTACACAGTCGAAAAATTTTAAGACAAAGGGACATTAATATTATGTCACAATCTAGTCCCATTTATTCTGGATCAAACATTTTCGCTGCCACTGTTTTCAGTAAATAAATAAAAAAATGAAAGGATAATAGGAGAGTACTTCTCACGACCGTGGTATCAATGAATTGTGAAAAACGTGACAACTGAGGAAACAAAATGAGTTGTGTTGCTCCCAACTGACCGCTAACTTTAAAAAAAAAAACTATCGAACATTGCTGAAAAGTTCTTCAAAGTAGAAAGAAGAAAGACTTCAGTTTGTTCTCGTTTGTGATCTGCACGGTAAACGAGCTTTGGTTTTCTGGAAAAAATTTTCATGTTTAGTTTAACCCTTTAACGCGCAGTGTTCCCGCTTTGGGAACACCAAACTCTGACGTTTTGACTGTTGCCAGTCACGAAGAATGGATCTGATTTCTGTAAAAATAGTTGCGAATGACACAGCTCCACGAGAATCCTTTACTTTTTAGCACGTCATTTCCCGTAAAAAATAGTCACGATTGTTTTTAACAGCACTGACATCTGCTGAAAAATGGAAGAATGCGAGAACAGCTGGATAGATGGCCCAATGCTGAAAAAAGAGCAGTCGTTGCCATCTCTCGACATAACTACCAGCAAGATGGCGGACGATCGAAACGTTCATCGCGTGCCACAGATCGAGAGACCCTTTTCTGACGACAGCTGGCTGTGCCTGCCGTCAAAAAAGGGTCTCTAGATCTGTGGCACGAGATGAACGTTTCGATCGTCCGCCATCTTGCTGGTAGTTAAGTCGAGCTATGGCAACGACTGCCATTTTTCCAGCATTGGGAAAGGGTTGCGCCTCAAAGGATTAAAGGGATACACACCAGAATACATAGGAAGAACGTGCATAACGATCGAAACGGTCATCACGTGCCACAGATCTAGAGACCCTTTTTTGACGCAGCTGGCTGTGCCGCACAGCTAGTAGTTAAGTCGAGCGATGGCAACGACTTCCCAGCACTGGGAAAGGGTTGCGCCTCAAAGGGTTAATGAGTTACGAACTGAAAGTGTTGGGTTAAGCAGTTTCAATTATTTTATGAGGATGCACGAAATGATACCTATAACGTTTGGACTTGTCCGGCAGTGCTTCAGTCGGTTAAACTCGGTTCCCATAAGAACATCGAAAATCGTCATCGACTTGGCCAGTGCTTGGGAGGATGCATACCTCTCTCGACTAGGCCTATCATCCGGAATGTGTTCAAAATTAGAAGACTGCTCATAGGGGGCAATTTTGACCTGCTTACAAGGCCAAACATCTACGGCCTTCGTAGCGGTCAAGCCTATAGTAGACAGCTGAGTCAACCATTGGAAAGATAATAAACATTTAGCTTTTGAGTGGTAATTTTTTGATGTGAGTCTCTTTTCAAGTTAAAAAAAAACGAAATAACTCGTTCGTTCCTTTTAGTGACGTTCAAGTGATTTAACAACTTTTAGGAAATGTGTGTCAAGTCTTCATATCATGCATTAATACTAAGGATAGATATCATATGCGAGGCTTAAGCTCAAAAATCAATTTCTATTTTTCCAACAGCTGAAGTCACTTTCTCTGCCTGGGGACTAACGCATGTGGGCATGTCCATGTACGATCTGTCAAAGTTTCTAAAGGGCTTTGTGGAAATGTTGTCACACATGTGAAGGAAATAAAATTCAAAATTACTACAGTAACATTAGCAATTTGAGTACTTTGAAAGTGCCAGTAAATTAATGGTATATTTGTTTCATACTTATGCTCCTACCAGATAAAATTATCAGTCAAAAGGACATTTAGTATTGTGCCTCAACTGAGTAACATTTATTATGGATCAAACTTTTACTGAAGATCACTGAAAGCGAACAATAAAAGAACAGCTGTTCTTTTACTGCTCACTTTCTCTTTTAATGACATTTGTTTCTTTATTTTTCATTATTACTTTATTTACTTTCTTTTTTTTAAACTTAATGTCCCCTTTTTACGCATTTCTTCTCTCCTCCTTTTTCTTTTTTATTCTCTTTGGTTTTCTTGCATTTTCTTTCCTTTGAATGGCAACTTTCTTTTCATAGAGCTCTAGGTTTCACTTTTGGTTCTCACTCTGCCTCCATGTAGGCTGAAAATTTTGTAGTTGAAGAAGGATGGATCCTTTGTACCACAAAACGTAGAGGAGAGGAGGTGATTATGGAATACCAGTTACATTTCTAACTGTAACTTCATAGATTTTTAAATAAAATCCCCCCAAACAGCATGAGTACATGCTATAATGAATCGTAATGAAATGTCAATTGCAAAGAAATACACAATTTATTTTGTTGTTATAGAAAAAAATATTTAAAAAAAAAGTTACGAATGGAGTATTAATATGGAATAGTCGGGTCATATGGAATAGATGGTTTAAACCGATGAAAAGCAATTCATATTGCTTCACATATAGTTATTTGTTACTATAAAACAAATTTTTATGTTTTGTAGTTCAAATCATTATATTGGAATCATTTCTGCTTCGAGTTGATTTAGAAAAGTTGTAGATATAATTTTCTTTCTTTGCTCCGGTACAGTCATGGTGAGACCACAGAGAACAGCTGGATATTTGAATCCAAACTGATCGTCGTTGATCATTAGAGAATTTTTCGTGACAAAAGATGCATTCAGCGTCTTTGTTTTCCGGGTCTTGAGTGGATGACATGAAACCCATTACAATATTACCCAGTATTCCATAATACCCGACACGCCGTCTCGGAAAACGAACCTTTAAAACTCATTGGCAAAACACTGTCATCTAAAAAATAACCACAGTTCAACAAACTACCATTCTCTTAGTGTACATTATGCGTAACATCCATGTTCATGTCACGTGTTGACTAGTAAGTTAAAATGTTTGAAAACTTATCTACAAAAACTCTTGAAAATCACAAAACATACTTTGTTCTGTAGCGAGTGGTACGGCAACAGAGAGCGGTCAACTCTTACTACATTGTAAGAAGGGAATCTTTCTTGAGTTGTTAGTTGCTATTCCCTTGTGGCAATAGCAACTAACAGAGCCAAAAACTCGGTATTCCATATTTCCCGACTATTCCATAATCACCTCCTCTCCTCTACATACTGTAATTTTTATGTTCGAGTGTTACGTAGAAAGTTATTATTTGTTATTTGATTCCCCAGATTCTTTTCTTTCACTTTTTAAACAAAGTTATTGTCTTTTATTTATTAATGAATTTAAATTTTATGCCTCGAGGTCTGAATTAAATGAAATTTGTAGGGTTCGGGCGGGCTCTGAGTACAGGTCCTGGAATAAGCCCAAAATCATCTCTAAATAAAAAAAAGTATGCCCAGATTCACTTTGTCGAGTCCCTCAAGTAATTTGTTTCATTCGAGCTGAAGATGTTTAACGGTGTATTTAGAAAAATATTGTGATATTTGGAACATAAATACAAAAAACTGATTATGTCAAGCACTTCAAAATTTCTAGAATTTCTCATGATAAACCTGTATCGATAACGAAACTTTTAGAAAAAAAACTTAAAAATCGAAAATTTGGCAGGATGTGCTACTCCTCGAAAATTTTTGTTGTAAAGTTCCATATCGAAGAATTTTTTTCCGGAAGATCCGTAAAAAGCACCGAGTTTTCATTTATTATGGTATATAGTGCAGCTTATGAAACATCATCTTGAATTTTTCCGAGTCTCTGGTGCAATTATTTTATTTTAATTTGTATCCAAAGACCCTGAGAGAGATTATGTTTCTTTGAGCAATGCCCTTAAACGTTTATTCTTAAAACATGCCAATGAGGTTTAATAGAAAATTTGCCGTACCACTTGAAATCTTGATAAGGATACGGAGATGAACACTTAATATTTTTTTTCCGAAGCTAACGATACGGATACGAACTTTTGGTAATTAGATTAACGAATACCAATACTATTTACAGGAAGTTCATAATTATAGTTTCCTATTCCAAGTGGTACATCCAGCGAAAACTGCTGGTCAGGATACTACCGAATTTGCAGGGAACCTTAATGATACCAAAAGAGAGATTTGGACGGAAAAAAAAATTAGTTGAAAAAATCTGGAGTGACTCCACTCGACTTTCCGAACACTTAAGATTAAGATCATTACCAAGCATTTAAATAAATTTTAATAGATGAATAATTCAAATATATATACCAAATTGAAGCTCAATCGAATGTACTGTTTAAACGCTAGCGCACTTTCAAGAATGTCTCCTCCATAGGCCATAATGTAAAAGAAATCTTTGTCGTAGCCCTGTAGAAAACCTATAAGTCCTATACACACCAAAATCAATACAGGTCTTGCGACGGTGGTTTATAACATGTATTCCCAATTGGAGCTCAATCGAATGCACCGTTTCAACGCTAGCGCACTTTCCAGAATTTTCGCCCATAGGCCATAATGTAAAAGAAATCTTTGTCGTAGCCCTGTAGAAAAACTATAAATCCTATACACACCAAAATCAATACCGGTTTTGCGACGGTGGTTTATAACATATATACCTAATTTGAGCTCAATCGCATGCCTCGTTCATGAGCTATCGTGTTCACTCACATACACACAAACACACGCACATATACACACACACACATACATACATACATCTCGTAAAAATAGCATAAATGAATTCAGAAGACCTCAAAACGTGTCAATACACCAAAATCTCGAATTCGAATTTTTTCATGGTTACAATACTTTCCTTACATGGTACATGTTCGGAAAGTAAAAATCAACAGCAAGTGGCTTTACCATGGTAATAGTTGTGATATGCAAATTTTACCAATGCTCAGAGTTGTAAGACATCTCCTTCACAGTTTTTACTTGTTTTCTTCATTTGAGAATGATTATATTTATCCGTTTTATTGAGAAAAACTTCGTGAAACGCCACCTGTTGGTAATTCTTTGAACTATGTTTTTTCCCTCCTCTCTCACATGGTCTTATGAAGGCTTCCTGTAAATTTGAAAGCATTTTGACTCTAATTTTCCCATTACGCTGCTCTTAGGTAAATTTTAATTATGAACTCCCTAGGCTCCATACTGATATTAGTGTGAAATATTAAAATATACATTACATTAAAGCTGCAGCTCCGCACACATTGCATTTTAAATCAAATGTAGTATTTAGGCTCACTGGAAAGTTCAAAATCACTTAATAACTATCTGCATTTTCATGGAATACGAAATAATGAAGTGACTGCAAATTTACGATGATTTAATTAATAACATTTTAGACTTACGAAGCACAGAAGTTTACATCACGCAAAAGTTTTAATTTCTGACTTCACAAAACATATTAATCCACAAAAAGATCTCCTATAACTATCTGCATTTGCATGGAATACGAAATAATGAAGTGACTGCAAATTTCCGATGATTTAATTAATAAAATTTTAGACTTATGAAGCACAAAAGTTTACATCACGCAAAAGTTTTAATTTCTGACTTCACAAAACATATTAATCCACAAAAAGATCTCCTATAACTATCTGCATTTGCATGGAATACGAAATAATGAAGTGACTGCAAATTTACGATGATTTAATTAATAAAATTTTAGACTTATGAAGTACACGAGTTTACATCTCGCAAAAGTTTTAATTTCTGACTTCACAAAACATATTAATCCACAAATAGATCTCCTATAACTATTTGCATTTGCATGGAATACGAAATAATGAAGTGACTGCAAATTTGCGATGATTTAATTAATAAAATTTTAGACTTATGAAGCACAGAAGTTTACATCACGCAAAAGTTTTAATTTCTGACTTCACAAAACATATTAATCCACAAAAAGATCTCCAATAACTATCTGAATGTGCATGGAATACGAAATAATGAAGTGACTGCAAATTTCCGATGATTTAATTAATAAAATTTTAGACTTATGAAGCACAGAAGTTTACATCACGCAAAAGTTTTAATTTCTGATTTCACAAAACATATTAATCCACAAAAAGATCTCCTATAACTATCTGAATGTGCATGGAATACGAAATAATGAAGTGACTGCAAATTTACGATGATTTAATTAATAAAATTTTAGACTTATGAAGTACACGAGTTTACATCACGCAAAAGTTTTAATTTCTGACTTCACAAAACATATTAATCCACAAAAAGATCTCCTATAACTATCTGAATGTGCATGGAATACGAAATAATGAAGTGACTGCAAATTTCCGATGATTTAATTAATAAAATTTTAGACTTATGAAGCACAGAAGTTTACATCACGCAAAAGTTTTAATTTCTGACTTCACAAAACATATTAATCCACAAAAAGATCTCCAATAACTATCTGAATGTGCATGGAATACGAAATAATGAAGTGACTGCAAATTTGCGATGATTTAATTAATAAAATTTTAGACTTATGAAGCACAGAAGTTTACATCACGCAAAAGTTTTAATTTCTGACTTCACAAAACATATTAATCCACAAAAAGATCTCCAATAACTATCTGAATGTGCATGGAATACGAAATAATGAAGTGACTGATAATTTCCGATGATTTAATTAATAAAATTTTAGACTTATGAAGCACAGAAGTTTACATCACGCAAAAGTTTTAATTTCTGATTTCACAAAACATATTAATCCACAAAAAGATCTCCTATAACTATCTGAATGTGCATGGAATACGAAATAATGAAGTGACTGCAAATTTACGATGATTTAATTAATAAAATTTTAGACTTATGAAGTACACGAGTTTACATCACGCAAAAGTTTTAATTTCTGACTTCACAAAACATATTAATCCACAAAAAGATCTCCTATAACTATCTGAATGTGCATGGAATACGAAATAATGAAGTGACTGCAAATTTCCGATGATTTAATTAATAAAATTTTAGACTTATGAAGCACAGAAGTTTACATCACGCAAAAGTTTTAATTTCTGACTTCACAAAACATATTAATCCACAAAAAGATCTCCAATAACTATCTGAATGTGCATGGAATACGAAATAATGAAGTGACTGCAAATTTCCGATGATTTAATTAATAAAATTTTAGACTTATGAAGCACAGAAGTTTACATCACGCAAAAGTTTTAATTTCTGACTTCACAAAACATATTAATCCACAAAAAGATCTCCAATAACTATCTGAATGTGCATGGAATACGAAATAATGAAGTGACTGCAAATTTACGATGATTTAATTAATAAAATTTTAGACTTATGAAGCACAGAAGTTTACATCACGCAAAAGTTTTAATTTCTGATTTCACAAAACATATTAATCCACAAAAAGATCTCCTATAACTATCTGCATTTGCATGGAATACGAAATAATGAAGTGACTGCAAATTTACGATGATTTAATTAATAAAATTTTAGACTTATGAAGCACAGAAGTTTACATCACGCAAAAGTTTCAATTTCTGATTTCACAAAACATATTAATCCACAACTAGATCTCCTATAACTATTTGCATTTGCATGGAATACGAAATAATGAAGTGACTGCAAATTTGCGATGATTTAATCAATAAAATTTTAGCCTTATGAAGCACACGAATTTACATCCGCGAATGTTTTAATTTCTGTTTGCTATTAATCCACAAAAAGATCTCCTGTTTTATTTAATGATTTATTTCTCCGCACATTTTACTTCTTAAATATTGTAGTTTAAACGGAAAACCGAAGAACTTGAGTAGCACTCTTTCTAGAATAATGTGCCAATATTTTTTTACTCGTTGACATTTAACTCGGTATAAAAAAAAAAAAAAGTTGTGACTTCATTTAAACCACAGGGGCAGTATTATTCTATCAAAACACCTTCCTATTTATTTCAGTTCAAAAATTCCCTCTTCTTTTACCCCCTCCCGTTGTTCTTAAAAATCTGAAATAAAAAAGAGAAGGGGGAAAGTTCGCTTTTTTTTACCCTTCCTCCCTCGACTGTGATTTCAATGGGCCGTAAAAGACGTGACACTCGCTACGGGTTTACGGAATGAGTTCTTACTCACAGTTGACCGCAAACTTTTCCAGTATATTTTCTTTCCTGCTTTTTTCTTTTTTTTTTTTTTTTTTCTCCGGAGCCAAGAATACGGGAGCTCCCAGAATTCTTTCTCTGGGGGATGGGAGACGATGGACGGATGTAAACTCTCAATCCATTTAAAGGGAAAAAAAAATTTCTTTTTCTTTGTTTGATGGATTCTAGAAGAAGAAGCATGTATTGTATAGTATTGTACTGTATTGCGTATTAACCCTTTGAGGCGCAACCCTTTCCCAATGCTGAAAAAAAAGGGCAGCCGTTGCCATCGCTCGACTTAACGACCGGCGAGAGGGCGGACGATCGAAACGTTCATCGCGTGCCCACAGATCGAGAGATCCTTTTTTTGACGGCAGCTGGCTGTGCCGCACAGCCAGCGGGCGTCCAAAAAGGGTCTCTCGATCTGCGGCACGCGATGAACGTTTCGATCGTCCGCCCTCTTGCTGGTCGTTCAGTCGAGCGATGGCAACAGCTGCCCCTTTTTTCGGCATTGGGCAATCTTTCCGGCTGTTCTCGCATTCTTCCATTTTTCAGCAGATGTCAGTGCTGTTAAAAAGAGTCGCGACCATTTTTTGACGGAAAAGGACGTGCTCAAAAGTGAAGGATTCTCGTGGAGCTAGGTCACCCGCCACTATTTTTATAGAAATCCAATCGATTCTTCGTGACTGGCAATAGTCAAAACGTCAGAGTTTGGGTGTTCCCACAGCGGGAACACTGCGCGTTAAAGGGTTAGGCATAGATACTCGAGTCAGGAGTCAGTCAATGCAGACGAAATTTGGGCCCGTTTTGAGGCCCCTTCACAAAAATACAATCGATTAAAACGGCCCCTTCACAAAAATACAATCGATTAAAACTGAACTTCACTCTCATTTTACCCTATATTCTAATCTGTTTTATCAATTATTGTAACAGGAGAAAAGTAACTTTTATTAAAAATTGATATGAAAATCCCCCAAAATAAGTGTTAACCAGTGGCGTAGATGGCGTAGAAAAGGGGTGTCATAACCCTCATGAGGATTTTTATGGCATACGGAATGTATACTTTTCACTCCCTTACCACTGACACGTATACATATATGTGAGCTGCACTAGTCGTAACCGCCCCCATGAAAAATTTCTGGCTACTAATAACCAACACTTATTTACACACACACCGTGAACAAAGGATAACTTACGATAATGAAACCCCCCGCATCACATTCCTCAGCATATACACTGTTTTTTTTAATTTTTCAACAATGAACGTTGAGTCACTTTTTGTACTAAGTAATGTTATCGGCAAAATTTGAATAAGCATTTCAAGGGAAAAGACGCATGTTTTGGATTAAAAATGAGAATAAATTAGACGGTTTTTAAAACCATGCATTATCATTTGCTACTTTGCCAGATTTTATCGCCCCCCCCACCCCCCTCTGCAAACGCTCGGCGCTCCAAAAGAGGGGAGCGCCCCACCGGTTTGGAAAACGCTGACGTATAGATCTGCCCGAAGTTTTTGTGAAGACAATTTTTTCCGTTTTTGCCTACACCAAGGAGGTCGTAGATTTCAACGTGAGGATAGTGATAAAGTACTGGATCAAATTCTTACGTTTTCTGGTGTTAGTCTAAAATTTGAAAAATATTACAGTAGAATCTTGGTAATTCGAGGTTTGCAGGACCAGGCTTGACTCGAAATATCGAAAACTCTGATCGAAATAATAAAATTTAGTAAGCAAATAAATAGCAATTTTTGTAATTTGAGTGCGTATTTAAATAAAAACCGTACTTAAATATTATTACATTATGGGTGATTAGAACTGGTTAATAATATTTGAAAAATATTACAGTAGAATCTCGATAATTCGAGGTGTACAGGACCAGGCTTGACTCGAAATATCGAAAACGCTGATCGAAATAATAAAATTTAGTAAGCAAATAAATAGCAATTTTTGTAATTTGAGTGCATATTTAAATAAAAACTGTACTTAAATATTATTACATTATGAGTCATTAGAACAGGTTAATAATATTTGAAAAATATTACAGTAGAATCTCGATAATTCGAGGTGTACAGGACCAGGCTTGACTCGAAATATCGAAAACTCTGATCGAAATAATAAAATTTAGTAAGCAAATAAATAGCAATTTTTGTAATTTGAGTGCATATTTAAATAAAAACTGTACTTAAATATTATTACATTATGGGTGATTAGAACAGGTTAATAATATTTGAAAAATATTACAGTAGAATCTCGATAATTCGAGGTTTGCAGGACCAGGCTTGACTCGAAATATCGAAAACGCTGATCGAAATAATAAAATTTAGTAAGCAAATGAATAGCAATTTTTGTAATTTGAGTGCATATTTAAAAAAAAAAACTGTACTTAAATATTATTACATTATGGATGATTAGAACAAGTTAATTATATAGGAAAATAATAGTCAATTATTTTTTGTATTAACACGTTGCACCGTTTCCGTTCAGCAATATCGCGTCATCGCCAAAGGAGCTTGTCAACACTGCACAGAAATGTCCTTGAGGGCATCTATGGGGCTTCCGGGTACGCCAGGTATTTGCAGTTTGTGTTGCGAAAGAATTTTTTCACGTGTCTTCTATGTGTTGGTCATTATTTGGGAGCTAAACTGATTTTTTCACTAATTCGAATTTTTGGAAGACTCGAATAATCGAGTAATCTACTATATTTAAAAAAAAAGGTGACATATTGAAAAATTAGTTGACCAAACGTAAGTCATTTTTAAAATAATGGTATTTATTTCTGAATTTTTATAAACACGGCCATTGAATTCTCTTTAATACGAGAATAGAATAATGAAGCCACACAGAACAAAATCCCACTTTTCCGTTTTATCAAATATGAAACACTTGCTACATTACGGCTGAATAACCAAATCATAGACTTCATTCACGAATTCTACCGCTTACTTATTTTATCCAAGCCTTTGCTTCTAAACAGTAAAAGAAAAGGAAAAATAAAAAAAATCAATGCCGGGTCCCTTTCTACGTGTTCTCTAAGAGCAGAGAAAACTTTCCTTGCGTGCGCGTATGTGTGCCCCGGATGTTTCGAACGTTCCTGGAAGGTAATGGGACGATTCCGTTCCGCTGTCCCATTTTGAAGTTTAATGTCCCATCATGACAAACCTTTTAAGGACGTTTGCAGACGCATTCCCGCGTTTCCACGGCCATAACGGAACGTCGCCGGCAGTCGTTTCCAAGAAATTCATATTTTTGAAACGATCTCTCTGGAATGTTGGCGGAAACGCGAAAAGGGATGGCTGCAATTGAATTAGATAGTTTTAGTTTTCTGTTTCGTTAGGTCCTATTTCGCTCTGCCTCCAAACCAGTGATCGATAAAAAAAAATAAAGAAACTGCCTCGAAACTCCAGTTTCTCAGACTGCATTCAGTTGAAAGATTTTTTAGATTTGATTATTTTGAGGATTGACTTGTGAAGAATTGAGTTAGTTTGCAAGAAAGGATTTAGCACATTTTTTTTTTCTGTTGCCAGTCGACATTTTCAGATATATATACCTTCTATTTAGTGGAATACCAAGCAGATTAAAACAACTGTTTTTAAGGATTATTATTATTATTAATAAATATAACAATTTAATAATAATAATAATAATATTACTTAACCCTAGAGTTCATACTGTTGCCAATTGGCTATACTCATATTTTTCCGTAATAAAAAGAAAATTTTGTAGCTTTTGTCTGAAATATGCATTTAAAATAAATATAAGACCACAGAGAAATAAATTTTAGTTTTTAACCCATTTGTGCCTGGATATTTTTGCGACTTTCTTCGATTTTTACTGATAACAGAAATAATAGATAAATTTCTGACGTCAACTTCTTAAACAAGGGATGATTTCTTTTAAAATCATTATGCATAAAAATCGAAATATCAACAGCCTACTTGGTCATGTTAAAATATTTTGTAGAGTTGAGGCTCGATGCTCATGAATAAAGGCTAGGAAAAATAAATAACGTTTTCGACTAATAGCGAAAATGCCGTCCCAAAAAAGGGACGCTAGGCATAAATGGGTTAAAAGTGTATAGTAAGATTGTTTTTAGAGCAAACAAGCATGAATTCACAGCACGTGCATCCAGTTCACTGAACCAATTTTTGTCCGCATTTTTGATTGCTTCTAATTTTCATTGGTAAATGAAATGAATACAAAACTATTCACCCATTTATGCCTAGCGTCCCTTTTTTGGGACGGCATTTTCGCTATTAGTGGAAAACGTTATTTATATTTCCTAGCCCTTATTCATGAGTATCGAGCCTCAACTCTACAAAATATTTTAACAGGACCAAGTAGGATGTTGATATTTCGATTTTTATGCATAATGATTTTAAAAGCAATCATCCCTTGTTCAAGAAGTTGACGTCAGAAATTTATATATTATTTCTGTTATCAGTATAAATCGAAGAAAGTCGCAAAAATATCCAGGCACAAATGGGTTAAAAATAGTAGTATTACGATTAAATAATGTAGAATCAGGCTATATTACTTTCTTTTGTTTTATGAGATCTATAGAGTGGGCACTCTAATTTTTCGGATTTGAATATTTTTCATGATTTTTCTGGGAAACTACAAACTGAAATTTTTAAAAAATATTTTCCCAAGCATAAGTAAGCAAAACAAAGCTACAATTTTATTTTCAGTCATTTAAAAAAAAATCATGCATTGTAGGGTTAAAAACAGTAGTATTACGCTATCTAGCTTAGTAGTAAAATGTTTACAAAATAATTATGCTCAGCGATTTTGACTTGTCTGCATTAGATGCAAATTATTTTATAAATAAAGAAAAAAATCTAGCGTTTCTGTGAATAGCGTCCAGAAACTTTTAAGAAATTATTAATCATTTTAATAAAATGTAATGTTTAGTAAGATAAATATTAACTTAATAAGAAATGTAATTATTAAAGAGTGCAGGAGTTTTTACTTAAGAATATACTTTTATGAAAGCGTACAAAATCAATTTCTTATGAAAAGATTTCATTCATTTAAAAAAAAGTATTAACTCTTAAAAAATGCCTAAATGTTAGCTTTGAATAAAGTAAAACTATCATAAGCCGTAATGCAAAATAGTCTTGAAGTAACAAAAACAAATTTAAAAATACTTATGCGAATTAAAAGAAAATACAATAAAAAGGACCTTTTAAAAATGTAATATGTGCCTTCTTTTCCTCGAGGGAATGTTTTGATTATATTAATATTTTAAATATTTAATAGAATTTTTCAGAGTAAGATGTTTGAAATGAATGAATTAATATTTTACACCTTCACAATAATGATCTTAAAGAATTGTTAAAACTTAGTATTTCGAATATTTAAAAACAGAATGTTATACTTAACAGCCTTTTTTATTTAAGAACAATGTTTATATTACTTAAGTCAGTATTTCTCCATTCATAGTTTTCGGGAAAAGTAGACATCAGAAGAATATTTTTGAAGTGTAAAATAATAAACAAGCAGAAAGTCACGCTTTTTAAGAAATTCAGAAAAAAAGATATTTTTAAAAATATTATTATCTATTACATGAAAGAGAGAAAAAAAGAACCACATACTTTAATTATGAAAATTACTTCATATCTACGTATGTTTGTGTATCGCATTAATGTTCTGAACTATTATTATATGACATATATGTATGTTTATATATATGTACGTATATATAAAAACTCGGCTGTTCGAGCCTCGTCAGGGTGAGACCCCCCCTGAACCCCCTAATTTTTTAGTTTCATTATTGCCATATTAAAACGATATTAATTGACTAGGCCATTTTATCTCTAACCCCTTTTTCTTTTTCTTTTATTCTCCCTTTACATTTATGTCATCGACTGGAAGTAGGAGGGTTTCCTGATCTTTCCTTGCAATTGCAAACGTGGGTCGATGATAATTGAAGTAACTTATATAATTTTTAGTATCTATCTTAACACACCAAAAATTTTGCTTTTCGTTATTTGATATTGTTGAGAGAGCTTTAGGCGAGTAGGGTTGCTATATGTCGCCTGGTAACCCTATTGGCGAGTCATCCAGAGTGGATAAGAATCCCAGGCTGTTAGGTTTATGTTTAAAATGATTCTTTTTTCCACTTTCACCATCGCTAGCCCAGTGCCCGATGCGTTTACACCTTTTACAAGTTATTCTTGATGCATCCTTAATTTTATGAGTCCATGTTTTATGTTTCCATGTTTCGTAATTATCTTTATTCAGCGTTTCAATTCGCCAAGTTCCAGACGCCATTTTGAGGATGAATGATGCAGCCTCGAAACGAACGTTAAAAATCAGCAAATAAATAAATTAATCCATCTGGTGCCCATAACCTTTTAGAAATGTTTGAAGAGTTATGGCACACATTTACTTTATTAAATTAGAACGGAAGGAATAGGCACATCACATAACAAGGTAAGATCAAGAAGGAAAAAAGTATAGAAGGAGTAAAAAGAATGCGTGCGCGAGCACGGTCACAGTTAAGTAGATAAATGTTTATTGAGAGATACAGGAGGATAAGACATTGCACAGTAAAAAAAAAACAACTCAATGCTCAAAAATTTTCTTAAGCTGTTGAAATTTTTATAACTGTAACCTTTTATAGAAAAATACCTGTGATGCATATTCTACAGCTTACGAAATATTGTAACAATATATTAAAGCTGTTGCGAAGTAATAGTATTTAAATATATGTAAAATACTCAACAACTTTTATGTCGCATACTTTATTATGTCGCATTTCTGTGACACATTTTTCGGACAATTTTCAATAAAGGGGGTGAGAGATAAAATGACATAGTCATTAATATATATACAGTCAGCTCCGGATATAGTGAACTTTCGGGTATAGTGAACGCAAACCATTAGTCCCGATTCACATGCAGCATCTTTGTTCACCATGGGGACACTTCGGTTTTAGTGAACTTCGGATATAGTGGACGAAATTTGATGGTCCCCAGAGGCTCACTATAATGCCTGTTTTGACTGTATATATATATATGTGTGTGTGTGCGTGCGTGTGTATATATATATATATATATATATATATATATATATATATATATATATATATATATACGCGTGATGTTTTTGTTTGTTTTCGAATTTTCCCAATAAAGCACCAATTTAGAAGTAATATGAAACATCGCAAACAAACTGCAACATAATAAATAACGCAAACTTGCCACCTCACGAAACTGTCTTTTGATGTGATGGTTTGTGTTTATTGGCTTCATTAGAATAATACTCCTGTTATTATGCATGTTTTCATAATGAATATTTACTCATAAATCATTTAACTTTGGGGTATTTGATGACTTGCTCTGCATACTTGAATAACATTGCAGGCATTATGCATAAAAGTACAGAGCTAATTGTTCCAGACTACATTTTTTCAGAAGTGTCAAATAATGTGTAAAATAGAAATTAAGGTGTCCAATAAAGTGTTAACAAAGTAAATATGTATTATATATAAATTAGATTAAGATATATTAAAAAATACTAACGGAATTTTATTTAGTGTTGAACAAGTTTTAACCAAATAAATATGCGTTATAAATAATTTAGACTAAGATGTCTTAAAAAAATACCTACGGAATTTTATTTAGTCATTCTAATAAATAAATAACTATTAATATGCATGAAGATGAGCAGTTTTTGTTGCTCGGAAAAAGTAGTCTGTTGCCAATGTACCTCGTTGAAGCAAAACATATCCAGCCTTTAGGAACTCTTCATCATTTAATTCGTTGTTCCATTGACAGAGGTTTATAAAGTTCCCATATAAACTGTTTTTGGAAATTTGGTTCTTTATAACTAGAAAATACATCGCTTTTTCACAGTGTAACACCATTTTGTCTTTAAGCAAACAATTTTCATGTTGCCATTCGGAATAAATAATAATTATAATAATAATGGTATTTATAATTTGCTCATACTTTTGGAAGTTACGCTTCAAGTTAATTTTGATGCTCGATTAGTAGTTTATGAATTCCCCGTGTTATGTTATACAAAAATTGAATTTTAACATGGGGCCTTATAAAACTGAATATAGTTTTATTTTTCGGAATCGTAAAACACCTTTTAGCATTGAGTAACCGAAAATGCAACAAAATTTAATCTTTACCCCATCAGAAGGCAACGATAAAAAATTATGTAGTTAACGAAGATTTTTTTAATTTTGTCGATTAATTAAATTTCCAACTGCCGAAGTTAAACCTTTCACAAAAAATTTCAATAACGAATTCACGAAAATGATTTAAAAAAAAATGTTTTAAATGAATAAAAAAATTAAACTTGTGGTTTTCTACATAGTTACAATGTGACAATAAAACATTTTAAACCAAAGTACAAGTTTTTGCCATAATTGTACATCTTTGAAGGTTTTCTTCACTGTCTCAAGCATGTTTCTCTTGGTGACATACGATTGAAGGTATAATATGCTAAAGCATTTTAAGTTAACTATATGCTGATATATTTAAAAATTATTTTACAGGCAACAATTGGCATCTACGTTGCTACATTTGCCACTAAAGAGCAGTCTGCCTGCCAGTTTATTTAAAAAAACTCTAATGAACCCTTCAAAGCCGTGTCTTGCTTTTCGGCAACATACCCAATTTAGCCTTCTACATTACTATTAGAATAATACTGAAGCTCTAAGTAATGTTGTCTATAAAATACACACTGAAAATACCATTAAATTAATATTAAACGCATAGATTGAAGCACTAGTGCTGTTTAAGAATAAAGACAGATGCAATTTTTCAGTTGCAGCTACATGTGCTTTCTGTTTTGTTAGGAAGCTTGCATATATCCTATTTTGTTCTGCAGTGATCAAGTAAAATTTTTCATGCGAAAAAGTTAAATATGTAGTTCATTTTTATAACTGTTTTTGGATAGTCCACTGTAAAACATTTGTTGAAAGCAGATTTTCGTGTGCGTTGTCAACTGGCAACAATAGGCATAAAGTTCCACTAAGCCTGGAGAACAATAAGCAGTTTTTGTTTTCGATTATTACGAATATCTAATATTGACTGAATATATTTGACTTAAATTGGAATGGAACTACTTATATTTCATAGTTTATTAATTTTTAAAGTATACAAGATATTTTTCTACAGTTTATTCTCTGCAAATTCCCAAAGTGCAAATGATCCACGGCAAAAAAATGTGAAAAATGTGATGTTTGACTGTGTTTTAATAAAAAATAACTATTTCAAGTACATCCATAAAATTCCTTAACAAAGTATTTTGCAATCATATTGTCAAGCACCATAAAGAAAACTATTTTGCATTCCACATTGATTTTTGCGATGTTCTGCAATAAATTTTTGTACTTTTAATAAGAATTAATTACTTTTAAAGTACTTTGTGAAAATTCTTTATCATAATTCTTAAAATTCATGTGTATTTGATATAACAACATTTTATTAAGGAAAATTATTTTTTGAAATAAAGTCCAGTACTGCCGATAGGCAACAAACTATTTTTTAGCCGTAAACCATACCTAAAACGAAGTATGATTTTTAAGAGTATTTTCCCAGTAATTTATTTAAGAAATGAAAGCCAAAAAAACATTTTAAAACATATTTTTTTAATGTCAGGCATTTAAGGGTTTACAATTTAGTATTAGGTATATCGGAAAGTAATGATATTTTTTCGTAAGTCAATATTTTGCCTAGTCATAAGTGCCCAATTTGATAATTCGAAATTTGACACATGCGACATGTCAAATACGTGTCTTTTAGCTTAGGTAACAGTGCTTAGCTTAGATAACAGTGTAACACTTAGCTTAGTACACGTGTATTTTAGCTTAGGTACTGGATTGGAAAGCATTATCCAAAATTTTTAACTTATGGGGGATGGGGGAGGCAAAACGTTCTTTTCACATATCCTGCATGGCCGCAAAGAAGAAAAGATATAGCTATAAAATTCTTATTGTAAAATAAATCACCCCTAAATACCTAAAACTCGATTTAAGAACATTTAGAATATAATCCTCCGAGGAGGGTAGACGTGAAAAAACGGTGAAGGTGTCCATTTTTTCTTAAAAGAATATAAGATACTATCTGTAAAATTCTCGCTTTAAAATTTAACACATATGAGTGATATACTTAGAAACAGCTTGTTTGCCATTCATTACTTGTTGAAAATTTATTTGTTTGAATTAAAGAAATAAAAGGACATTACAACTAACATTAAAACTTCCAACATATTACATTAAAAAACATTTTAAAACTATCCTGTTGAAATAAATGAGAAACGTACAGTTCTGCTACTTTGGATAGCTCTTTAAGAAAAAAAAAATCCAGTCCAACGAAATAAAACAACAATCCTTGTACATTAACAACTCAACTCACTTCAGAAGTTCAGTTTTGAGTAATATTATTTCCACCACGAATAAAATAATTTCATTTCAGCCAACTCTGTTAGATTAATTTACTAAATATATTCCCGTTAAAGTAAATCTGCGTGTTCCGGGAATATGCTCGGAACATTTCTAGAGATTCCTATTCAGTTCGTTAACTCTTGAGACTTTTTAATTTATTATAATCTGTTGAGAGGCAAGGACTCTAATGGCCCAACTTCTTCCGTGCCAAAGGACATGAAATATGCAAATCTCAGCTTAAGAAAAATTTGTTATTTGGATGGTTGTGGCTTAGAGCAAAATCAAGCCTTGAAGAATATACAATGAAGCAAACTTAATATTTTGACGAAACTGCTTATTAGCAAAACACTAAACGGGGAATAGTACTGTTCTTTTAAAACTTTTGCTAGCTTTAGCAGAATGGAGTTAAAACTTGAAATAATGAAATTTTTCAAAGAGTTATTGAAAAATGCTTAGAAAATATTATTCACATAAGACTTCAGACGTTGGAAAAAAAAGTATGTATGCCAAACTCTATATGAGTGAGTGAGCACACATTAATACAAATAACACTATGACAGTACTTATTGCAATTATTGAGAATATAATGGGAAAATATCATTAAATATTGCAAAATGTTGTACTTTTATTTTTATTCCTATACATACCTATGGAAAGATATAAAAAATGCGGCTCAGTAGAAAAGTATATATATATATATATATATATATATATATATATATATATATTGATTACATTTAACAAACGAAGAACGATTTGCAAAAATGCATTTAACTGTCGTTTTCACGTAAAACAAAAACTCAAGAATATTTTCAAAGTCCCGCCTAGTCGGTAAGCTCCGTTCCCATAAGAACACGGAAAATGGAGCAGCACCGGCTTGGCCAGTGCTTGGGAGGGTGAACCCCTCTCTCTGCTAGACTACTGTTTGATCGTGTAAGCTAGTGGAAGTGGGCGCATGTAAAATCTGTTCGTAGATCTAATGTCCTCAAACGATGTTCAAATGTGTTCTAACGATACCTCTGGCGGTGCCGATTTCAGGTGCTAGGCCTCTCATCCGAAATGGGTTCGAAATTAGGAGACCACTCATAGGAGGCACCGTTGGTCTGCCTACAAGGCCCCCTCCCCCCAAAATGAAATGACCAACATCTCCGGCCTTCGCAGCGTCAAGCCCAAGTAGGCCGCTGACCTAGCCATTAGAAAGAAAAAAAAAAGAATATTTTCAAAACATTCGTAAAAAAACTATAAATTGCCTAATTTCATCTAAACTGTGGTTTTTAGACATTAAATCTCAATGTTTAGTACTTTTCTGAATTGTATTAAAAATAATCAAACTAAGTTTTATAGATTTATTTTTTTAATATATTCTAAGTCATGCAAATAATTTTCAAAGAGACATTAAGAATACAGCTTTTTGTATTGTATCATGTTTACGAGGGGTACCTAGCTTGAGCGGAGGACTTTTTAAGGGGTTCTAATGCGAAGTCATGGTACATCTCTAAAAGTCCTCCTCAAACTCCTGACCTGGCCAGAACCCTGGATCTTTACACTCTATCCATCCTACCATATACAGCTTTTTTTTTTTTTTCCAAAAGCAATATTAATAACCTTTAGTTTGTAAAAATTGTAAAATACTTCAGCTAATGCTAGAAAGGTTAACTTATTGATTTACATACTTAATAATCCACGTAAAATTTTTGATCATTAAAGGAAATAATTAAGATCTTTTAAGATAAGTAAGGTGCACTAAGATGATCTATCGAAATCATACAGCTATGCAGGATTCCAAAAGTCTTCACGCAACAGCTTTAAAACTTTAAGTATTTTTTAGGTTTATGACCATTATTTGTTCAAAAAGAAATATCATTCAGAAAAATGTATCCAATTTACAATTGGTAGTTAAATATAATATTTTATTTGAATTAATTAGGAATTTTGACTGATATTTCAGCACTTTTCTAAAATGTTCATCAATTGGTGAACCATTAAATTTTCGTTTGTGACCACCCTCCATTCTCCTAAACTGATTCTTTATTATCTTGATACGTTCTATTTTTCCAGGAAACTTTGACCATGGAGTCTGAAATATTCTGTATACTTGAATTCCTCAGAAAAGAAACAAAAAATGGCCAGTATGCAATAGCGCAAAAAAAAGGAAAAAAAAAGTTAATGAAACTTGTAGCATGTTGACTCAGCATAACCATTTTGTGAGAAACAAAAATGCCCCGGGAAACATTGAATTAATCTCTCATCAAAAGAAGCATTTTTCATAAGCCTGCTTCTATGGAAAGTTTTGACATAAAACAATTAAATGGTTCTTAATATGTCAAACCGTTCTAAGACGAATTGCTACCCAACTGGCGAACGTTCAGTTTGTTTTCCTTTCGAAGAAATGAATAACGCTCTAGATTCATTTATACACAAAGTATCCAATGCGCGTTTAAAGAATTGCATCTAGTTTTCGAATAAAAGAAGACTGCTGTTTGAGTAGTAAATTGTTAGTAACTGTAAATACAGGGTGTCGCCGAAACTAAGCGACCGTATTTTAAAGTTGTTTACAGACGAAACTATTGTGGAGAAAGTTGTGAAATTTTGGGTAGGACATAATGAAGGTAGGGGAATTTGTTTGAATGGATAAAAAAAAATAATAAATACAGTTTAAAAAACTAAAAAACACGCTTTTATAGCAAATCGGATTCTTGTGTAACGAAATCAATCGCAAATCGCAACAAACAAAACTCTTGCACCCATTCCCCAAATTGTTCATCAAAAAATCGTTTTACCTATACCAATAATTTGAATTTTTTGGAAAACAAATCCATAGAAAATTAGTTCAAATTGTAAATTATTTTAGAAATCATGATGTTTCTTATTGTTACTGTTTACAACAGATTTACGATTCTTGTTTTTTCTTACTTTTCATCATTTGCGCTTAATATTTATACAAACTGACTAATCCTTGGAACTCATTTGTCGGTATTCTGACTGCATGGCTAAAAAAATGGCATCAACTTCTGGATACGATACAGTAGTGCGAGTATCCAAGAATTTCGCCATTTTTCTAGATCTTAAGTGATTTAACTAGTTAATTATAGTTATACTAGGTTATAGCGATGTAATTCATGAATCTGCTAATGTGAAATCAAGGAGAAAAAAGCTTATGTTAAGTTTTACACATAATGCTATTTACTGAAGGCGATTTCCTGAAAAATTAGCTAATACACATGAATTACCTGATTGCAATTGGGAGTGACATCAGAAAAAAAAAATACATTTTTTTTTCAGATTTGTCTAAAAGACTTAATGAGTGCAAGAAAACGATTGGAGGGCATAAGTGGTATATAATTTTAGAAAAGTCTGTTGATTTATAGCTGTTTTTTGGGAAGGGGGGGCTGCAGAGAGGGGGGGGTGAAGGACGAAATGTCTGAAGTCCTGAGGCACCGTAATTTCATTATCGCGGTCTGCACGTAAGCCAATAGAGGCTCATTTATCTCTCATAGTTATCTCGATCTGGGGACTGACATATTTGTCTTTTTTAATAATCACCCTACACTTAAATTGATTTTAATCATATGAAATTGTATGTCGGTTGTTTAAAGAACTTTTGACTTCCCTTTATTCTATAAGCTGTCATATTCATTATCTTTCATTTGGAAACTAAGTTAGTAATGAAAATATTTTCATACACCTTTTTTTTTTTATAAATCTTAAGTAGATATTTTACGTGAGCCCCTACATAGCAAAAAAGTTCAATTAAATAATGATGCTAGCCAAAAATATTGTGCAGTTAAAAGCGTATTTATAAGTATTTTAAATTAAAATTAACATTATTTTTATATTCATTCATTCTTTTAAATTATTTTACAAAACACGTAATATTAGAACTTCTTTTAATACTCTAATATGTATCTTATTCATGAAAATTCATCCTGTTGCATATCAAACGAAACGCCTAGAGCATTTTTAATTTAGCTAATTGGGAGCTTAATTAAGAGTATTTATTTCAGAAAAAATGAAATTTCATGTTGAAATTTTAATGCCCTTCACATTAATACAATCTTAATGACATGTTCATTTCTCACGCAAATCTAATTAAACGGAAACACACAACTGTAAAAAAAAAGCATTGCTGCTTACAATAAATCACTTAATTTGAAATATAAAAGCCTAGAATGCAGTAAAACAAAAAGACATGATAAATCCTGAAATGTCTGTTAGAAATGTTAAGAAAAGTGTTCACGATAGGAAATCAATACATTTAGGTCTACAACATTAAATTTCGAAAATTGTTGAAGATACAGAAAAGTGCAGTTTAATGCAAGGGAAAAACTTACAGAAATTCTTACGCAAATAGTCAAAATGCTGACTGAATCGAAAACAGACTTTACTTCATGTTTTTTCATCTTTGGAATTTGCGCAACTTCTACAAGCTTGAGAGTTGTTTAATATTTTACATTCAGGGAATCCTTGTAAGATTTGAAAACAGTAAAATATTTTTGCGGATCGCCAACCACATAAATTAAATGGAAATTTCAATACATTTTTTCGCTGCTGTTTTTCTTACTCCGAGATATGTTTTTTCTAAGATTTACAAAATTGCCCGGGGGATACCATAAGAAGTTCATCCGTAATTCAAAATTTAAAAGTGAAATGATATGAGTACTGTTTTTCTTTTGAACTGCATTCTTATTCATATTTTCATATTCATATTTTTTGCAACTTATTTGATTTCTGAAAAATATTTTAGAGATAAAATGATTTTTTGTTTTCATTAAAAAAAGGGATTATTCAAACATATTTTACCGCTTAATACTTATTATTATTATTATTTCTTTACTATCAGAAGCTTCTGCTAAAATAATAAACTTTTTAAAGCTAAAAACTTGAAATTATTTTAGACACAGTTTTTCAAAAATGTATTAATCAATTATTACTACAAGATTTTTACTTATAAACAATTTTGGTTTTATATGCAACCCGTATTTACAATGCTAAAGTTGCTTCAATAATTACGGCGCATAAACGTTTTTTAGAATTGAATATTTATTATTTTTTTTTTGAGAGAGTGTATACCTTTTGTTTTAATGTAATATGTTCATTAAAAAAAATTATGACTTTGAAGTTTGATTCATAACACCCGAGATAACCGGACTAAAAATTATGAAAATACATTGTAAATTAGTACACGCAAAATGCATCGACAGCTAATTAATTTCATTAAAGAATTCCTTTTTTAATCTATGCATTATTTTCATTATTAATAACAAAAGATTTTTACACAGTCTAATTATTTTACTAGCCTATGAATCTATCATTGTATTTTTTCACTATCTAGCATGATCTCCTTTGCATAATATGTTAAATTTTAGAAAAATTTAAGTTAACTCAAATGATTATAATTTTTATCGCCTTACTTAGAATATTTTGCAAACTAATTTTTCTTTAAAAACGCCTTTGTACTGTCTATTATTTTTCTAATTGGATTTAATTCCAATCAATAATTTCTCATTTTAAATCACCGTAGTACACTGACATGTCTTCACTATTACTTTTTTTTTCTTTTTTCTTCATAATTTAAATACCACTCTTCTACTCTTTCTTTAGTTGTCAGCTTTGGAATTAAACCATTTGGCACTTTTTAAGAAATTACCATTTCTTTACTAATATTTCTTGAGTGATGAAAACATAATTCACATATTTCCAAAACAAAACCAAAGAAATCAACATTTTCAGAATACTTTGCGTAATTAAAAATTACGTCACGCCTAGCATTTATTAAAGCGTAGATCATTAGAAATTCCTAAAAGCACAAAGTGTGCAGAATCTATTCAGATATTTTTTTATGAAATACTCAGAACACGATATATGCTGAATTTTATTTTGTAGTACTTATTCATATTACCGGATTTACCGGAATGGTCGGGAAATTCATAAGCGAATATCCCAGATAACCGAATTTAATCAAGGTTTACTGAAGATATCTATATATATACATATATATATATATATATAACACTACAAATCGAAAGCCTGCTAAAATCCCACATTTCTAGAACTACAAAGTTTTAATTCAGTTGGAACAAAGGAATCCGCTTTCAAAAACTGCAGTTACTGCAGGGTCCCTTGCAATTCCTTTGTAATTTGTTAGGCAGTCCCCGCTTTCAGGTACTCTGGCGTCTTAAAAAGACATAACAAACCTTGAAAAACCACTGACCAGATTTTGGGTTTGGCCAATCATTGCAACGTGCATGGATCATGTGACACGACCTCAAAAGTTAATAAAAGGGGCTTATGCAACCCAGCAGCGACTCTTCCGCGTGACCGCAACTGCCATGGAAAGATGTATCGAATCATCCAATAAAGTAAGGTAATCGCAGTTCGACTCATTCCTTTCATCGACGACCTCTTTGGCCCTAGGATTTTCACAGCTCGCTCCAGCGTCTGCCGGCTAGAGTCTCTATAGCCGCCTCGCCTGATACCCAACGCCGAGAATGGGTCTCAAACATCCTCGCCTCCTCGGACCCACGACTACAACTTTCCCGCAGCCGTTTAATGCTACACACACATACACACACGCACACACACACACACACACACACATATATAGATATTATCTGTTGGAATTCGATTTTCTTTATTCGATAAAATTGCCCTCCAACATTTTTTAACTGCGGTGCTTAGTACTAATGACCTGCATTCTTCGGTATTATAAATTAATACCATTCCGGATAATCCGCAACCCAGATAATCCGATCCCGGTTAATTGAGACTCTACTGTATATTACTTATTTGTAATATTGCAGATGAACAAGAGCACCGTAGGTTACTCGGAGCATAGCAAATCTGCTCTCGATTCTTCTCTGAGCCGTTTGAGACCTAATAAAACTCACGAATCTGTTTTAACTATTTTTTTAATTGATTGTTTCTTCTGCGGAGGTTTATTAAATTTACGTCTGGACCGTTTTCAGGGATTTTTCTCACCTACAGAACGAACAACGCAGTTTTCATTAACGAATGAGTTCATCTGTTGTTATTTGAAAAAAAAATCTCTTAGGCTAAAGATTACGCAAATGTGTGTATGATTTCCTTATACTTCATGAAGTTACTTTTGAATGTCATATTATTATTATTTTTTTTTTTTTTTGAAGAGGGGGTGAACTGTTTAGAAACCTAGATATACCAGCTTGTTGGCATATACAGGTGCTCATAACTATTCATCCGCTTAATAGAATAGTCAATTTGCATCGAAAATTTATTCTAATAAGCGGGTTATTCGGGAAGGTTTTGCGTTCGGGCCTGACGATCTAGCGGTCTGGAGTTTTGGTCGGTTTTCTCTAGATGTATCGTGAATACGCGTTAGAACTCCTTTAACACGTTAAAGGGTCCTCCGGCTTAGGCATATCCCTGTAAGCAGATGACCTTCTTGCAGTCTTGCCTTTACACGAAAGAAAACATTATCGGGGTCCACATCGACTAATTATTACTGTTGGTACGTTGAAAATTTATTACAATAAGTGGAGTATTCCTTTAACCGATATTGTATCAAGCGGACTCGACTGTATTACATTGTAGAATTATATATAAGGATATGTTGCCTTGTTGAGACATTTTGAAGGAGGATCTAGTCAATATTCAAGCATTATTCGTCAATATCCCCCTATTTAGAAAGAATCGTAATTAACGGCAGATTACAGATTACTCACTAAAACCTATTGAATTTTTTGCAGCAAAAAGGAGTTAGCTTCATTTTTGGCCATTATGAGTTAAGTGCATAATGCGAATTATAAAAAAAAAAAAAAAAAAAAAAAAAAAAAACATTTCAGCGTTTGGTTAAAGGCGAAGGAAGCTGGATTTTTTAGATTTTATGATATTCGCTATAGATAGATCTGCCTTCCATATTTCCATATCACGCCATATACTTACATATAGTTTAAAACAAAAGATATATATATATATATATATATATATATGTAATTTAAAACAAAAGAGCTCGAGTAGATGTAGGTTATAGAGAAGGATTCAAATAAAAATAATTATGATAGTGTTTCATAGGTGACTGGCATCGTTGCAGAAATACGAGGGGAAAGTTACCCCTTCCGTGTTCATTGCAGCTTGTATCACGGTATGACCAACCCGCTGTGGCCAATCGTTTTGGAACCAAGCGCAATATGGTAGCATACAAAGACCTACGCTTAAAAGGAAGGGAAGCAATGATGGATGCAGAAGGGGAATCTTGTTTATTTGTTTGTTTTTTATGCAAACTACAGGAGGGTGGCTGCCTTAGGCAAATGGCATTTTAAGGAATTCTGACGCGTACTCACGTTACATCTAGAGAAAACAGCCCAAAACTCCAGACCATTACACCGACAGCCACGCGGTAGACCCGAACGCGAGAACTTCCCATTTCAGCCATCTGTCATGTTCAGCATCTTATCCACTCGGCCATGGTGGGGTCGGAGAAGGGGAGTCACATCATTGCAAAGATGGGATTGAATAGGTCACACACCTGTTCGCTAAACAGCGATGAAAGCGCATTTATAGTATTATATGCGTTGGTATGATATATCTTACTTGTTCGTGATCTTCTTCGAATGAAATATTTTATTCGGAATATGTATTGCAAATGATCTTCAAAGGATTTTTATCCTAACCATAAAAATGCATCTCCCTTGTAGAGGATCGATCTAGGCGAAAATTTTCAGGTTTGTATTTAAAAATTCACAAAATTGAAATTTTTATATTGCGGTATTTTTTATTTTAAATTTATAAATTTAGCTACGGCACTAGTGAATGAGAAAGAAAAAAAAATGCGTCATACATTCTTAAGAAATAATCACACACTTACACAAAGCTTGCTGCTTATATCTCAATACGAGATTCCAGTTTTATAGTTAAAGGCTTATTTTCTAAATTAGTATTTAAATTTTTAATGGAAGCTATTCAGCTTGAGGGTTCAATTTAAATTAGTAATCGCGTGTTATAGGTAGAGATTCAACAGAGAAGACCAACTGCAAAAATTAGTCCCTACAATTGGGATTACCCTAATTAGGATACGATTTATGCATTTCTTGGTTATTTTTGAATATCTTATTAGGGGCAATAGAACAATGAAGATGAAATGAAAGGAAAAAAAAAAGATAGTTAGCATCGGCTATGCTCATCAGACCCCACAAACCGAATGCTGATAACCAGAATATAAACAAAATAACAGGATTTCGGTGTAGTTACTTAGCACAAAGAAAGCTAAATATGTAACTAAGGGGGGAGGCTATCCTGTTATTAAAATAAAAAATCAAGGCAAAATGGTCGAAAGCTTGAAGACAGAGTGAAGAATATTCAAACTGTTGCCAATAAAAGATGAATAAATACCAGTTGTAGACTTAAAACTAGTAAGTAGAGTTATAAGATAAATGCAAGATAAAAGTTAAATAAAAGAAGCAATAATAATAATCATAATATTTATGGCGTAATATAAGAGGCATATAATAATTAAATAGGTATGTATTTAACTACAGGTAGCCTGAACATCACTATTATTATTAAGTAGCTAAGAGTTACGGCTTATATTTGTAGAGAGTAAATGTGAGAATTTAAAGAATACCAATGATCATCCATTCAAGTTAGTTTTTAATTTTTAAAAATAAATTAATAAACAAGTACTTAAAGGAACCCATGATTTATTTATTAATCTCTTTTTGGATTTTTAAATAAAGCTAGCTACCACACCCCAACCTCTCCAACCAAGAATTCCCAATAGGACACATGTTAATAGTAAATCTAATTGCAATAAGGAAATAAATATATATATATATATACACATATCGGTAATTTATATTTTTAATATACCACGTAATTTATAAAACATAAATTAAAAGTATCTTTTTTAAAAATACACTGAAATTTCCTCTTTCATTTCATCCATTGCAGTTTGTCAATTGTTTTTAAATGTTAACAATGTTTTAATAGACGAAAATTGTATACTATCCATAAATCAAATCATATTAAAAATATATTATGATAAACTTAACACATACAAAGAAAAAAACTGTTAGAATGTCACTGTATAAAATTTTATCTTCATTTTTTTCCCTACAAAATATTTATGACAAGTACGATTTTCAGAAAATATCTCAAACATATAATCTCAGGGCAAAACTTTTATAATTGCAGAACACATTTACGAAAGTTCTGAAAGTATTTAACTATGCAATCTCAGTTTTAAAGATTTTTGTCCGAAATATTTGTAAACTGTAATTATGATTTAACTTTCCTTAAAATAATAATAATCTTTTATTCTGATAATTAAGTATATGCTTTTGAAATAATACACCTTTAAATAAATAAATAAATAAATAAATATATCATGAAAACATTAGAAAAACAAACAAACATATCTGCTCATATGAAAAGCTAAAAATATGGTTACTTGTAACTTTTTCAATATCTTATGTAGATATGATTCAGAAAACTTGTTTGTTTCTATGCATGTTTGTGTTAGTGTGGTTTACGAATATACAGGATTAAAGCTTGAAATTTTGCTCACATACGCAAGACAAAAAAATATATTTGCAGTCTATGAAGTCTCATTTAAAAAATTTAGCTATTTTTTTTCTCAGTTTTCTTCTTTGATCTCCTTTCCAATATTGTTAAACCAATTGGTTTGTAAATTTTACTCATACATGCAAAAAAACATAGAAAAACAAGACTCAAATACTTTAAAATTCCAAAATTTTATCATCTATCCGGCTTTTGGCAATTTTTCATAATTATGAATTTTAAAGAAAGGAGAAAAGGTGAATGATCGTTTAAGAAATTATAAATTTTAGAAAAATGTAGTAAAACTATCTTTTGGGCTATTATTATATTAAATATCTGTCACACAAATTAGCACGGATATGCAGATGCATTAAAAGGGGGAAAAACCTTTCTGTTCGAAGATACTTAAAGATCTACATGCTCTTCGATTTTAAACGATTTTTCGGGAATTTTTTATTTTAAAAATATTGCTGACACCAACAAGGGCAATCGGCTTGAAATTTCGCAAGAACGCGTAGAAAAATGTGCGCTATAGAGGGAGTTGTTTCCCTAATAAAAATAAAAACTTACATATTTCTTTTATTTTACACAACAAACTGTTTATGAAATGAAAATCTGCACCATTGCAAGTTGAAAAATAAACACATATTTAATCTTTTAGTACGCAGTTTTGCACATATGCAACATGGATATACATCAAATCACCCTTTCAAAAAGTATTCGAATGCAAGTCAATTTTCCTATGTCGATGTCATCATAAAGTATTGCTCTTTAAAATAAGTAGATTGTGTATCTTATAAAAACAGCTTCTAATGTTTCTTATCAGCTGCATGCTTTTATCAACAATTAATCAGTTCCTTGCAAAATTACCACAGGAAATTTCTCTCGTACTCAAATACTTTTTAAGTGGATGTACTAACTATTGATATTTCTAGAAAAATTCAAGCATTAAAGGGTTAAACTTTTCCAGAATAATTTATGCGAATTGTACTCATGCTGTTTTCAGATTAAATTGACTGTAATCTGAATTTTATATATTTTCCCTCGAAATGTCAGAAAGGGAATATTCCATTTAGATGAGCTTAACAAAAATGCTTTAAAACGAACAATTTCTATGATTATAATGATTTTTCAACTACTGGTTAATTTTGTTAAAAAATGCTTTCACATACGGTATCGAACGTAGGTTTTTAGCACATAGTCTTAAAGGATAGAAATAATATATTGGATTACTGAATTGGATCCGAAATTAAATGAGATGTCTTACATATTCCAATAGAAGTTTTTTTGATAGCTGTTTGCCGAAATGTTGTAATGTTTAAGTAATGGCATATGCAAAAGTTTTTTTTAATATCTTTTTATTCAGTGATAATTTTGCCAGTTTAAAGTTTTATATCACCGAAAAAATGTGTTGTTGATTAAAAAAAATTAGATTGGCTCTATTTCAAAGAAATAATTTTGCAATAAAATTTTTGTTAATTCAACGAAATGTCTTGTTAATTAATTTGAAAAAAAAAAAACAACAACACAATTATTTGGCTGAAATAGCAACAACCAAATTTTTGTTGAATCAAGAAAGTTTTGTACAATTCAATAAAATATCATTTTCCGTGATTTTATTTTTTTAATTTCTTAATCATATTTGTAAATAAATTCGGTAATTTCTATAGCCATTCATAGCCATTCATAGGAAAATACCCGTTACTACGTGATTGAAGCTTCTGAACTGGTGTAGGAAATTTTATTTTCCTACCAAAAAATGTCGTCTTTTTAATACAAAAAGAGAGCAAGTCAATGAATAAGAAATTACATCGTCGGGTTACCTCCGAGGCATCCCACAGCGCATTCTAAAGAAAAACACATTTATTCAAAGAAAGTATTTACTTTGACATAATAAGTTTTGTTTCCGTGTGCACAAATGCCTGAGAAACTTGTCGTATTTCTGCTTCCTTCAGCCTTAAACAAATTCCTGGAAGCAGAAAGACATTCATTATTATATATTCATTACTTTTGGAAATCGCTGTTGCTTTCACGGAGGGTTGGTTGAATCGATCATTTTAAAACGTCAAAATAAATAAATAAATAAAAAATAAATAAAGAGAGAGAGTTAGAGAAGAAAACATGACATATATCAAAGATATGAAACGTTTTAAACCGAAATATCTTCTATTTTTTGGTGCATATAGAGTGCCCCAAAGAGACTAACTCGTTTAGTATACTCATAATAAATGTACGAAAGGTTATAGAAATGTATACCAACTGCTACACTACTCATAGGACACCAAAGAATTTCATCTCTCAATCTTTCAAAGTTTGTTCCAGTGCACACTTACAGAAATCCATGTCATTGTTATTCGTATTTTATTTTAGCTATAAAAAATCTCATCTTAATCATATTTTTATCTATAGAAATCTTTTTTATTCATCTTCTCAAAGTAAAAATGAATAAAAAAACGGAATGAAAATGCCCTAATGGCTGTTTAAGAACTAGTTAACGATGTTCTCAAAATAATCACTATTTTCAGCATTAACATTCTGCAGACAGATAAATCACAAAAAGATCAGTTTTGTCGCCAAAAATTACTGAGGACTGAGACACTGAAAAAAAATATATTTGTGCTTTATGCAAGAATCTGCAATTTTTTTAGAAATTTTGTACTCAGACTGCGGTGTATTGTTTTTTAAAGTGATGTGTTTGTTTGTATGTATCTTTTGAAACAGTCGTTGCTGCGTTTCTATTTTCTAATTGGACAACGTCGTTCATTCATGCCCTTTGGAATTTATTTTGAAAATTAGTAATATAAAAATCCATAGTCTCTGAGGAATAATTCAGAAAATAGCACATTTTTATAGCCATTTTTTGTTGATTTTTATAATGTCATTTTTAAAACACATTATACACTGCTACAGGCAGTTGCAGTAAAAGGCCATATGTATGTTCTTTGTTGTATGTCCATGTTTATTCAACCAACAGTAATCTGTCTGGGTTCTGTTCATTCTCCTTGTAGTTCCTTAATATCAAAATTTTGTCTTGCTGTAAAATTTTGCAATTCAACAAATATCCCGCAAGCATATTGCATCTGGCCAGTATGCCAGATAATTGACAGTAGCCTGGAAATGACAAATATGCAGTTCAATTAGCGTATGAAATTAAAAACAATTACTTCGCCTTTTAACTTTCACAAATATGGTTTCAGTTTTAAGATATATATATATATATATGGCCTGTAACTCAAACAATAACGCTAGATATACTATAGAGAGCTTTTACCAAATCATATCATGCAACTTTTATAATATTGTGAGATAGATCTTCAATGAGTGAGCTATTTATTGACTCACTATAAATGCTGGAGAAAGAGATCAATTCAAAACTAGAGCTGCCTCTTTGCTGCTTCAAATGTCGCAATTGCTTCTAGCTTCTCCCTCTGCTTCAAGTTTTCACAATGATGTACTTCAGACCCAGTTTTACTTTAATCATACGAGAGAATTTCCTGCAACTGGCGGAAAATTAAAAGTTATGAAGTTTTTCACACTTTAGTGAAATTATATATACTAAAAAGTTTTTCACACTTTAGTGAAAGTTTTTCACACTTTAGTGAAATTATATATACTAAAAAAACGCCTGATGCCTGCCTTGATGACCTGCTTTGTTTTACAAGTCATTCTTCCATTGCATGTGCAGCAATAGCAGAAATACGGGATATCATTTCCTTAATAATATCATGAGACATTTACAAAATGTTGGTTTTATGCATGAAACTATTTTAAATGTATTTACAATACTCTTTTGGATAATTATAATCTAGTATCTTTTTCAGCAAAGTTTCTGACAAAATGCATCATATCAGAATTACTCTGAAGGAATAAAAATGTTCTATCGTTATGGGGGTAACAATTTTTTACTCAAGAATTTATTCATCGTTGCTATATGTATTAATTTACTAAGAAGAAAATCACTATTGCAATAGTAAAATAAATCAATGCTTCTGTTGGTAACGGTAAAAGAAAGCTTGTTACGCAATAAATATCAATTAGTTTTCATAGCTTTATTTCACGATATCCATATTATTATATCATGCATTATCATTAAATTTATTCAGTTGCTTATTTTTTCTTTTGACAATACCTATGACAATTCATACGTATTAGAGTACGTATCAGAGAATTCCGATTATCCGAAGTAGGTTCGGTCCCAATTACTTCGGATAATCGAGGTTCTACTGTATGTCATAATCGATGAGTATACAGTATTTTTCTTCTCTGTTCTATAAAGCACTTCTTCGGAATTAAAATCCATATTTAAATCGCCTAGTATAACTATTTTCCAATATTCGCCAGGCGTTTTCTAACTATACTCAAAATATATTTATAAAAATTGAAAAGTGATACGGCGCGTAGACAAATCGTGTCTGCACCAAAAACCGTGACCGAGCGAAATAGCACTCAAGTGCTAGAAAACTGGCGCCCAAGAGGCATTTTTAAAAAAAATTAATTAAAAAAAATTTAAAGAAAGTAATTTGAGTTTTTTTAAGTATTTAATTTTGTCATATTTCAAAGCATATACATACAAAAATTCATAATTTTTGGTCAAAAATTAAAAAAAAAATAACGTACAAACAACGTTTTTTTACGTTATTTTACGCTATTTTTTATATTACGTTTTTTATTGCGTTTTTTATTACGTATTTTTATATTACGTTTTTTACTTTATTTTTTTAACGTTTTTACAACTTTAAAAAAAATAACGTAAAAAATATAATACTTTTATAACGTCCGCCGTCCCTTGAATTACCAAGTTAAAGCTATACGTTACTGCATTGCTATTTATGCATAACTATACACACAGACTTTTGGTAAAGAAAATGGCATAATAAGTACTTATCCATAATCATGCAATTAAATGCCTTGAGAAATTTCTCATTCCTCCTGCATTCCCCCTCTATTTATCTCATGATGTGAAATAAATATGTACGGGTGGAGAAGAAACTCTACCCCTTATTTGATTTCGACTAATGAAGGGAAAGGGTACGACTGCTAATTAGAGCTCAGCAGTACTTTGTAAAATTTGAAGTGATAATTGTGTGTTTTGAATGGGGTAGCAGCGACACGGTTTTAATTTTAATTTCGAAGTAAGCATAAAATATTTTTCAGGAGATTAAACAAGCTTAGGTTCATTTGGAGAAGAATTGCTTCTGCGAATTAGAAATATTGAGCTTAAGAGTAAAACTCAGCGGTTTTGAGAATTCTGAAGACATATTGAAGGAAGCTGCATTGATAAAAAAATTTCATGCTTTATACGTTTTATATTTCATAATATGTGAGCCAGTTTTGGTAAATTAACGGTAAAATGTCTGTTTGCTAATTAACTTAAGAACAAAAAAAAGTAAGTAAAAAGAAAAGAAACTTTTTCGAAAAAACGGTTAAAAATTTGCTTGTAGAAAGTATCATGTAAGGCTGTTACTTATCGGAAGACAAGAGAAAAACTTTGAATTCAGTTTAATCAAGTTAAATAAAACTAATGTTTAACTATTCTTTATTATTCTACGTACTTTTAATCTATGTTGAGCATAGGAATAGTTTCAAATATTAATATTATTGTTAATAACCAAAAAATATTTCGACAAATCGAAGCACTAATATATCACAAAAAATACAGAATTTATAATAATACATGCAGGAACAAATCATTAAGTATCACAGCAATAACACTATTCAAATCGCAATGCCAATCGTATAGCTCCGCTCTCTGAATGCGCAGTCTGTTTTAAACTCATTCACGGAAAGCGAGACTCCCTATTAACAGATTTCCAAGCAGGACGTAACGTTATACTTCTCGATTTTTCTCGTAACTTCTTTCCTAATTGAGATGCAGCAAAAATTCCACTATTTTCGGAAACTTTCTTTTCGTAGCCAAGTCGTAAAAACAGCCGACAACGTCAGATATTCGTTTGTCTTGCAACACTCTCTTTCCTGCAACACATAGGGGAGATGTCCTAAAGCGAGTAGATTAGCGCTAAATATCCAAAAATAGTTGTTTTGGGGCTTTTATCATCAACATGATTGATTTATTTCTTAGAAGGGATCTTAAACTTCAAAACAAAAAGAGTATTGCGTTATTTTATTTATAATAATTGTTTATTATCAAAAATTAAACATGTTTAAAAAAAACCCACTTTGCCCCACAAGGGGGCCTAAAGAGAGTAAGCCGTTCGGGCAAAGCGGGTAAGTACAATATACTTTACAAATCTGAGCACATATTAATTTCCTTAAGGATTAATATTGAAAGTTTAATTGAACTTATAATTATCATTAAAAATAACCTTCATAGAACAATTGTTGACTTATTTTATCAGCCTTATTAAAGGTCTCAATGATATAAATGATTATCACATGAACTTATTTTGATTGGGTGCATTTTTTTAATTAAATATAAAGTAATAAATGATTAAATTATTAGATTAGTTAACTGTCAATATGAAAAAATAAAAAATGACTAAATCCTCAGACTAGTTAACTGTCATTATAAAAAATAACTTTTTAAGTTATACTTATTTTAAATCAGTCTCAACTTATAATGTGTGTGTGTGTGGCTTATTCTTGACATAAATCACAAAAATAAGATCCTCTTCCTGAGTATTTAGTACAAGTTTCATGAGCCCACTCTTGACAGTCTCCACATTGGATCCAATCTACTTTAGGTGGGTCTTCATACAATCCACCACAAACAAGACAAAAATATGCTTTCTCATTTTCTTTCTTCGATACTCTTTGCTTTCTATTTTAAGCGGGTATCTACCCGGCAGATACCCGCTTTGCCCGAAAGCACATTTTTACTTGAAGAATAATAACCTAAAAAAAAAAAAACAGAATCATCATCATGGTATTTTATAGGTAGATAGCATCATAATAATGTAGTAATATTGGCAATAAAAATAATAAGCTGGTTTTCGACTAGTCAAGAATTACATACAGTTTTTTTTAACGAATTCCCCAATTATTTTATTTTGTGTCTCGTTACGCCATGTTGCTACGCCGGTGGACCGTTGGGACTGGATGAAACTCGGGAGGGTTCGGGTACTCACGGCACACGTCGGTATTAACGCATGCGTACTATGCGGCAGCATACGAAGGCCTACCCGCTTTGGGCGACCTACCCGCTTTAGGCCACTCTCCCCTATATGTGCGAGAAAACATCGCAATTTTGAAACAGTATAGTACATTTATTATGCGTGGCGATTATTATTTGTTTATTGTTTCATATTTGAACGCATGAGTGCAAACGCAAATATTGCCACATTGGATCATTTATGTACTTCATACAGAAACGTTTATTTAACGTATCCTCCATCTGAAAGTTATTAATCATCCATGAATAAAAGCAGGTTCGTGATAAGTTAACTATAGGTATTTCAAAACTTTCAAACTATCGAAAAACTGTCAGACTTTGGAAATTGACTGTGCTTCGGTTCTGGAATAAGATTTCTGCACTTAACATAAGCATTATTTCCTGCATTTATTCGGAAATACAAAGTATTTTATTTCGGCAAAGTTTCGAATGTTTGTGCTGGTGCATATTTTAAAAGCTTTATAAAGAAGAGAAAGTCTGTGCATGTACTGATAAAAACTCTTTCGATAATTCGATTGGAAAGCAATTTATAAACATAAAATTCCTTTGTTAAAATACGCGTACATTTTTCGTGTGTTTGGTTCTCGTGTACATTCGATTTCAGGTCTTTAAAATGGCAGAATGATATTCTCCCTGAAAAGAATCGGTTTTACAAAAGAATGGAAAAGGGACAGTATTTTAGTATCCATGATTTTCACAGCTGTTCTTATAGAGTGTACAACAATTATATTTCTGTACAGATACTTGGAAAATAATAATGTATTCTCCCTTTATTTATAACGACCAGTAATATGATAACATTTCGGTATACTTTGTGACAAAATAATATTTTTCCATTGTTTAACCCTTTGAGGCGCAACCCTTTCCCAATGCTGAAAAAAAGGGCAGCCGTTGCCATCGCTCGACTTAACTACCAGCAAGATGGCGGACTATCGAAACGTTCATCGCGTACCACAGATCTAGAGACCCTTTTTTGACGCAGCTGGCTGTGCCTGGTAGTTAAGTCAAGCGATGGCAACGGCTGCCCTTTTTTCAGCATTGGGCAATCTATCCAGCTGTTCTCGCATTCTTCCATTTTTCAGCAGATATCAGTGCTGTTAAAAATAATCGTGACCATTTTTTTACTGGAAATGACGTGCTAAAAAGTAAAGCATTCTCGTGGAGCTATGTCACTTGCAACTATTTTTGAAGAAATCAAATCTATTCTTCGTGACTGGCAACAGTCAGAACGTCAGAGTTTGGTGTTCCCAGAGAGGGAACACTGTGCGTTAAAGGGTTAATAACTCAGTGAATATTACATTTATACTGTAACTTTTTGTAAATGACTTTCTAAAGGTTGGACTTAATTTTTCTCGCTGGACTTTTTTGTATATAGGGTCACTCTGAAAAGTCATTTTTCTATTTTTAAAAAATATACTGTCCCTTCAAAAAATTATGACTGAAAAAATGACTGAATGCCATTAGAAAACTATTTTCTAATTCCAATTGCTAATATGTAGCGCTGATCAAACAAGTTAAAATACCCGTATAATTTTATCATTTTGTGAGGACTGGCTAAATAATCCCACATAATGCTTCAAAGTTGGAAAATAAAATTTTAAATGTTGTCATTCAATTTTTTTTTTACTCTAAAATGTAGACACACTGAACAAACTGTAATTAAGGCCTTCTTCATTTGCCTTGATTAATGAAATTCATAGCCTTAATGAATCCTTTTTACATTATCTAGAAGCAGCTTCGGTATATTAATTCTGCGTAGAGATATAACTTTTTGTGCGGTTTTGTTTTCCTCGAGCACTGTTGTTTGTGTTCGGCTTTCTTTTATTTTTTGTTTCTAATTTTCATATTTTAAGTGAATTACTGTGGATGACAAAACAAAAGCTGAATGATTAAGGAATTTTTATGAGAGATGAAAATTAAGGCCGTTCTTTTAGGAAATAATGCATCTTTTGAACAGATTTTTAAGGAATTTAATGGTGCTGGAGACTCAAAAAAATTTAGAATGTCTAAATTTAGAATGCTAAACATACGGAATTTTCGAATATTTCCCTAAACAGGTAACTGTCATTTTTTAAGGTGATTTTAGTGCTTATGAGTTTTTTTTCTGAAAGTTTCCTTATTTTTTCCTCATTTTTTTCCAATTTTCATATTTTAAGTGAATTACTGTGGATGACAAAACAAAAGCTGAATGATTAAGGCGTTTTTATGAGCAATGAAAATTAAGGCTGTTCCTTTAGGAAATAGCGCATCTTTTGAACAGATTTTGAAAGAATGTAATTGTGCTAGAGACTCGAAAAAATTTAGAATGTCTCTTTAGAAGTTGTAATGTGAACTGTTGCAAACATTGAGCCTATAGAGTTAAGAAACACCCAGGGGAAAAATGCTAAACGTACAGAATTTTGGAATATTTCCCTAAACAGGTAACTGCAAGGCCCTTTTTTTAGGGTGATTTAAGTACTTATGAGTTTTCTCTGAAAGTTTCATGAGACATACAGCTTGATTATTAGTGTCAGTACATACAACATTTGGGTGAAGAAGCATTATACTTGTTTGTTTGTTGTTTGTGCAACATGTATTTCGGATTTGCGTGCTTGGCCTGAAGTCCGCTTATAAAACCACGTCAGAAAGACAACACAAGGAGGAGGGGTGCCCTCCGTGGGGGTCTTTCTAAGAGGTCCTAACCCGTATTTACGTTAGTATCGGAGAAAACCACGGAAAACTCCGAACGGTAGGTCGACAGTCGCGCGATGGGACCCGAACTCGGGACCTTCACACTTCGGCCGTCTACCATTTTCAGTGACATAACCACTGTGCCATGGTGAGACGAAGAAGCATTATTAATTTTATAGAGTATTCAGCATCACTGGTGCGTTTTTAAAGCTCTTTAAAAGTCTTGTGACGACAATCACTTTTGAAAAGGAACAGTTTTAAGTAAATCATCCAATATTCAGCAACTGGAAAAAGTTTTCAAGACTGAGGTTTACTTAAATGAACTTATCCTTTATGCCATCCTTTAGTTATAGTAAATCATACGCATAAGTGGATCATAATTTCTGAAATGTAAGGGACCGTGTGTCAGGCACTTAAGAGAACCAACATTACACATCCCATGACTTGTTTCACGCATGTTTCAACTCTTCATCTGCGGCAATGGAGACAGTACAGACATGATGTACAGAACTACTGCAACTGTGGATGCAGCTGAAAATCTGGCTCCTATCAAGATTCACAGGGGCGGTCAAAACCAAGTAAAAACAGTTGCTATTTTCAAAGGCGTACTGTCTGGGGGGGGGGTGACACAGGTGGCACGTGCTCCCCTGAGTTTGTCACAGAATCCTTTCATTTTTAATGTTTGTATGGAAATTGAAAAGAACTACTATAAACTAGGGAATCGAAATCGATGTTTTCAAACTTTACAAAAAGTGGTTAAAGTATATTCCGTACATGTTGATGAAGCGTAAAGTATTCAATCGACTATATGAAGAAATACTGATGTCAAAACAAACATCGGTTTCAGTACATCGATGGATAAAACATCGATATTTTTTAAAAAAAAAAAAGCAATTTTTTGAAAACATTGATGCCGCATTTATGAATAACAATAATTACTACCTAGATTCTTCTGGGTTAATATTTGCACATAAAAGCTCTGTAAATTCATTTAACCATGGTTATAAATTGTAAACGAGTGAAGTCTCATCATTTATATTGCTGTACGATTACGTGTAAGGGCATATTTCATGGGTAAATCTAAAATTACAAGCGAACAGAGTTCATTATATTGATTTTCCATCTTCTAGGTGGTGTTTTTTTTTACGAAATGGGCCGATTCAGACTCAATCTTCCAAGAAATTCGTGAATCAATAGGGCATACAAATACAACATTTTATCTTCTCCTAAGGATGAAAAAAAAAGAGGTCATTAGTAAATAGCAAATAATAATGTTCGAAGACTTAATATCGTTTATAGTGATTAATGAACGCATACATTAAATGATCCTTTTAATCAATAGGGATCTAGCAGAAAAAGAAGAACTTCATTTTCACGAGAACGCAGCACATTTTTTTTTATCGTCTGCTGGGGCTGCAACCTAGGAAGAAAAAAATGAAATGAAATAAAGTTATCACAATTTTGCGTTTTAGATAAATGTATAGATATAAAAATTTTCGCTGCTAACAGCTTTACATCATTAAGTTCTTTTATTTAGTGTTTTAATGGTTAACATCTTTGAAGAACTAGACGATTCGGCATGATGCAAAGCGGTTTTGAAGCCAGTTTTTTTTAAATTTTAAACTATCATTTCCAACATTGTTTCTTTTTGATTAATTTTGGGATGTTTTCATTAAGTTATGAATTCGTTTTTATTCCTTTCTTAATGCTCAGAAAAAAAAAGAAAAGAAAAAACTCTAATTACTTATGTAGAAACATTAATTTGTTGGTTACTTAAAGTGAACTTCATATATTTTCGACGCTGAAATTTCGTAAAACAAAGAAGGAATATATTTTTACAGCTTTTAATGTGAAATGTAATATTTCGGGCATATGCAATATTTTAGCATAATTTTCAGAGAAATGCATTGTAAGCATCATTTAAATCTTGCAATAACTTTGAAATATATATATATATATTTGATATTTGTTTGGAAATGCCGAGAGATTAAACTTTGCGAAAATGAACTTTAATAAGCCGACTCCAAATGTATAGATTTTTCTAGGAAGCGGATAATACTTATGAGTTCTGCGTTTGAAAACGGAAATTCATACCAGCTATAAATATTTGAATATATGAAGCGTAGATTATGTAACATAAACATTAATATGTTGTGGATATGGCGACAGAGGTTATACTTTATGTGGTTAAATGCACAAATCGTTAGTTAGCTTATAAGACTAGCAAAAGTTTTAAACTCATCTAAAATCGGAATAATATAATCTGAAGGGTTGAAAACTCTAAAAATTAGTCATCTTTTATGTATTGAGCATTGAATTTTACAGAACCTTATTTCATCTTTTACGAGTCTAAAGTATTTAGCAGTAATTTCTTTTTACATGTAATATTCGAAGTGTAAAGAGTAGTGACGTAAAACATAAGTATTTTAAAAGCGATTGAAAATACTATACGTACAGTTGTTATACTACAGTGAAACCTGTTTTTAAAGACCACCACTGGGACCAAGAAAATGTGGTCTTTAAGGAGGGTCGGTCTTTGAATTCAGGTAATACGATACATTTTGACAAAATTTTAAGCGTACTTAATTTTATCAATAGAATTGGAATTTATTTGATAATTACCTGTCCTCACTGAAAGGGCTTTTATATAGTAGATATAACATAATAAAAAGCATGTGTGTACTTACTGTTTTATAATATGTAGAGAAAGACAGTGAGATTTATATATATTTTAATAAATGAAGTTAGAATATCTTTAGATTAAAAAAAAATTGAAAGATATAGTAAAATTTTGTGTTGAATTTTGCGTGCTTAGCTCTCGCCAGTATCGGCATCGCTCGTTGGTCGAAACAATGACGTCATTCTCTGTAGTATTTTCCTACGGAACACAGATTTTGTGATGGACATTATTTTTCGAAAAAATGTTTTTTAAAAAAATTTGTGCTAAACGATTCACTGTAAGGTCTAAATGCATAAAATTCTATTTTCAATAAATATCTTCCAAGAAGCAGTAACACAAGTAACTGCGTGCATGGCGCTATTGCGTTCACTGACTCCATGGATTATTTAGTGACTGGAAGCTGCGTTACAACTCAACTAAACAAGTGTCAACTTTTGTTTTCATCATACCGCGAGATTGCTGATCATTTGAACAACGAACTTACTCAAATAGGGGCAAATAAGATTTTTTTAAAAAGAATTCGCGGTCGTTAATTATATGGTACTCGGGACCGCTAAGACATGGTCGACAAGACCAGGTGGTCGTTAAATACGGGGGTCGTTCAACACAGGTTTTACTGTATTTTAAGAAGATTTAAGTAGATGCTGGTTAGCTGTGCAGATAGGAGAGAGGTGCCAGTAGGAGCTAGTGGGAGCTTGGGATTGTACTAAGCCATTCGCTTGGTAAAGAAACTGTTCGCTCCTGTAAAGTAAACGTGGTGGGAGGAACAACCTGTTAGGTATTTATTTTTTAACCCACTGTATTCAATATTTAAAAATTATTATATTGTTCTCTCTCTATCTCTCTCTCTCTTTCAAAAAAAAAAATTTTTTTTTTCGAAAACATTTTATCTTAGTCTGCTATATAGTTACGCTGAAAAATGGCTTTGTTACAGTTCCAGGCAACCACTTCAATATAATAATTTTACTGCCATTACTCCAAGAAGACTAAAAAGATTAAAAAGCACAAAAAGCTTAGTAACATCTAAACGATTTATACGTTCCGCTTGAAAGTTTTCATAATTATTTATTAAAATATAAAAATCAAAATCCATGCTTCTTTAAAAATCTGAAAATCCACCCGTTCCCTCATTTTAAAGTGATTTTTTGCTATTTTCAGTTGCATTTTATTTCCCAGAGTCGAAAAAGTGAATCATTTTTGCGTAACAAAATTAGGCTTTGCAAGTGAAAAATATGTCATATTGACGTCAATGTTATCTCTCTTTGAAGAAAATATTGTGATTCATTCCTTTAAAATAGTTTTTATAGATTACATAGTTTATTATTATTTTTTTTTTACAAAAAAATCGTCTGCATGGATATAAGAATAGCTGTGTACACAAAACGAAATCTTTCGAATGCGAAAAGTTTCCGCGCGATTCCAGAAGAGCATGAAATTCGGTTTGAGTATATAATAAAAAATGAATATGAAGTTATTTATTTTAGCTGGACGAAGATTAAATATACTGAGCGTAGACATATTTTCGTCCAATGCTTTTTCTAGCGCAAATTGTAATTCTCTCCACGACGGGCTTTGACTTCCAGTATTACAATATTTTCTATATTATTTAGTATTACAATATTTATAGTGTTACATTATAATTTAAAATAAAACTTCATGTAAAATTTTTTTTCTGTTTTTTAATGCAAAACATTTTTGAAACGTGTTCATTTATCTCTTTCTAACAACCTTTGTAAAATTAGCAGATAGTATATATAGTGTTACAATATACTAATTTAAAATAAAACTGCATGCAAAATTTCGTTTCTGTTTTTTAATGCAAAATATTTTTGAAACGTGTTCATTCCTTCTCTTTTTAACAGCCTCTGTAAAATTAGAACACCCAATAAATTGTTACGTTTTCACTGTTCCAAAACTGCGAATCCGTCACTGCGGTTGCTCTTTTACCGTGTGAAATGCTTACCTAACCTCATCTCATTTCAGGACGAACGTAAATATATTCTCGGTAACGATAGATAAAACACGGCGAGACGAAGTCATTTCCTTTTACGTATTTTTTTTTTTTTTTGTGTAACATCGAAAATGATTATGATTCGTGCGGTGGCATCAGTGTTACCGAGAGAAAAATCTTCAGCCGGTCGGGCGTGCACACACACACATCAAAGCTTACAACGCGTAATTTGCATGATTGCAATTTAGAGAGGAGCAGATTTGAAAGTCCATGATCACAAGAAAAACGAAAGGAAGGAAAGAAAAAAAGTTACAAAGAAAAAAAAATAAAATGACCGATGCTAACTGAATGACGAGGAGCGTAGTTTCTTAAATGATAATGTTATAAGAAAACACAAGCCCTAATGGCTCTTAATGGAGTGAGATGATCATTTTGTGGGGGGGTGGATCATTTTGAGGCATCTCCGCAAATGATCTCAGCCCGCATCGCAAAGAATCTCTCTGTCAGTTAGCTTATTTCCGTAACTCCCCTCTTATTTTTTTAGTACGTGTATTTTTATTGCGATTTGATATTACTCCATTCTTTGACGTAATAACAGTTAGAAAGCGAAAGTTAAAGATTTAAACTGAAAATGGGAATTTACATGTTTTTCTTGCCACATCTAATACACGGAGAAAAACAAAAAAATAGTGCTGTCACCCAGAACGATTAGATGGCTGTTTTCTGTGATCCAAAACTAGATGTTAGAGTGATGCTTTTAGTTGATACACGCAACTGGTCTACAAAGTAGGAGGGTGGGCTTATACACGGGTCAGTCAGTTTTGAAAGATTTTTGGGGGAAAGTTGGGGGGTGGGCTTATACACGGGTGGGCTTATACACGAGTATATACGGTAATTTAAAATAAAACTGCATGTAAAATTTTGTTTCTGTTTTTTAATGCAAAATATTTTTGAAACGTGTTCATTCCTTCTCTTTTTAACAGCCTCTGTAAAAATAGAACACCCAATAAATTGTTACGTTTTCACTGTTCCAAAACTGCGAATCCCTCACTGCGGTTGCTCTTTTACCGTGTGAAATGCTTGACCCAACCTCATCTCATTTCAGGGCGAACGTAAATATATTCTCGGTAACGACAGATAAAACACGACGAGACGAAGTTATTTCCTTTTACGTACTTTTTTTGTGTAACATCGAAAATGATTATGATTCGTGCGGTGGCATCAGTGTTACCGAGAGAAAAATCTTCAGCCGGTCGGGCGTGCACACACACACATCAAAGCTTACAACGCGTAATTTGCATGATTGCAATTTAGAGAGGAGCAGATTTGAAAGTCCGTGATCACAAGAAAAACGAAACGTAGGAAGGAAAGAAAAAAAGTTACAAAGAAAAAAAATAAAATGACCGATGCTAACTGAATGACGAGGAGCGTAGTTTCTTAAATGATAATGTTATAAGAAAACACAAGCCCTAATGGCTCTTAATGGAGTGAGATGATCATTTTGTGGGGGGGTGGATCATTTTGAGGCATCTCCGCAAATGATCTCAGCCCGCATCGCAAAGAATCTCTCTGTCAGTTAGCTTATTTCCCGTAACTCCCCTCTTATTTTTTTAGTACGTGTATTTTTATTTGCGATTTGATATTACTCCATTCTTTGACGTAATAACAGTTAGAAAGCGAAAGTTAAAGATTTAAACTGAAAATGGGAATTTACATGTTTTTCTTGCCACATCTAATACACGGAGAAAAACAAAAAAATAGTGCTGTCACCCAGAACGATTAGATGGCTGTTTTCTGTGATCCAAAACTAGATGTTAGAGTGATGCTTTTAGTTGATACACGCAACTGGTCTAGACGAAAGGGTCAAGCATTTCGAGTCTCGAGAATTCTGGCGAATCACAGCAGATGGACTAGTTTGTGCAACGAGAAATGATCGTTGAATTTCTGGAGCACTGGAATGACCGCTTGTGAGTGTACCCGATAGCGTACGCAGCGAATGAAAGATATTTTCGTCTGGGTACAAGCCCCAGATTATAGAGGAGAGCTCTAAAAATTGGATAAGTGGGTTCAGAAGTGTCTCGTTCTATGAAATAATATTTATAGAAAGTGCATAGACTACTAAATTCTAGTTACACTTATTATTTTCTAGATGTGTTGGCATATTCTATTTCAGTGTAAAGTTAAATTAGAGTTAATCCCTTTCTTTAAAGTAGTGTTGTTCAATGTTTTACTATGAAAAGTTGCGAGTTTCTGAATTTTACAATTCTTGTGAATAAAATATTAATGAAATCAGAAAGTAATATCGTTATTTCGTAATTCAAAATTTCGGCTAGCGAAAACTACTGAAGCTAATAATAAGAAATTTTTCATGTACCCTAGATTTTAACAAAGGTGATGGACTGCGCAGAATTTTTAAAAATTCGTAACCTATAGAGGTGTTGGGGACCAACAAGTTCTTTTAACATATTACCCTCTATCTGAAAGGAAAGAGAGGTATCCATAAAATTCTTTTTGCAATTCTTGAATAACTAATAAGCAATTTCAGGACATTTGAAAATAGAGTAGACAATAGAGTAGACAGAGAGTAGACATGAAAAAAGGGGGAGAGTGGCCATTTTTCATGAACGAAAAATTATTATCTATAAAATTCTTGCTCTAAAATGTAACAACTAGGCACCGCTTATTTGTAATTAAAACTTGTTGGAAATTTATTTGGATTTCATTTTAAAAATATCATTACTTTTCTGTAATTTTAATAAAATTTGCATTTGCTTGAATTGTATGTGGTTTTTTGTATAGTATTAAAAAACACTATTTGCACGAGGACTGTCACTTATACAGTAGCTAAAATACCTTCTTTTCGCATAGGATTCTCGATCACTACAAAGTAAACGTACTGTATAACTGTAATTTTAATTTACATATTTTACATTTAGGCAACACTTCTAAGCCGGTTATTCAACAGAGACGGGACTTTTCCCATTTACAGTTCTATGAAAAATCGCTAAGAAACATGAAACAGATGATGTTTTATATTTTGAACCCTCTAACCGACTGCGTAAAATTCCGTTTAATTCATTCCAATTTTCTTGCAATGCGCCTACATTAAATATTATTGTATAAAAGGAAACATATATCATCAACTATGCTTTAATTTAAATCTTGTAGTAATATTAATAGCTTATTTTTCTAATTACAAATTTTACTATCAAATTTTCTTTCATTCTTATAATTTTAAGGCTGCATGATTGGACCGTGAAAACAACTTTACACCATTTGTCCATTTCTAAGACTCCCAGAAGGTTAAAGTATACCTAGACCTTTGTATATCTGTATAAAATAACAGTAAAATTTCAAGTTAATTCCTATAATGTGATGAAGTTATATTCGTATGTTTCATGTAAAAAAAAGGTGCTAAAAATAGGAAAAAAAATATATGCAATTTTAATTTTGTATTTAAATTCTTACATTTTCTGTTTGTTTTTATCTGAAATATCTGTGGGAAATTTTAAATCAATTCGTCAAATGGTATCAAAAACTCTTTTTGTCAAAGTTAAAAGAAACGGGCTTAAAAATCGATAAAAGCATAAGTGATTTTTCAAATTTAAAGAAGTTTTTTTCGGATTTTTTTTTCTAAATCAGAACAAATTTCCTAGACGATGGGACAAACAATATTAGATTATCTCCTCAAACTGACAAAACCGTGAAAAATCGCTAAAAACCGAGGAACTTGTAGATTTTCTGTTTTGTAAAACAGCTATGATTTTTCTCTCTTATTTTCTGCATATGTACGTCGAATTGCTAGCTTATTTGTGTAACTGTGTCAAGGGCCATTATTTTTAATAGTCAAAAATTGCGTTATTACAAATTAAATAAAAAACGCGTTTTCGAATTTTTAAATAGCTAATAAGTGTATGTGCGTACATTTATGTATATCTATGCACCGATTCCATGAACGGATTCCACTGTTTTCAAAATAAAAAATTGCAAAAATTCACTTTAAAATTTAAGTGGTATGTATTTCAAACTTTAAAATTAACTATTTTTGTTCCTACTCTTCTGTTTGTGTGTATTTTCAAGCCGATACGTTCAACTGTGCGTATTTGTACATGATGAAAGAAAAATACAATTTAATACACGTAGAAATAAAAGATCATGAGAGCTTAGCTAGTTTACAGAAAGTCTTACTGTTAGCTTGAAACTTTATGTAAATTTTACGTTCACAACCATCCAATAAGTTCGTAAAATCGTTAGATGGTTAAGCTTAGCTATCTATAAACAGTGTGCATAATTTCTTCCCATGTAAGGAATTAAAAAAGATTCTAGCAATTATAGTTCTTCTTTAAAGGTATTGAAGTGAGATAAAAAAGGAAGGTATGCCAGACATACACTGCAAATCTTTGAACACTTCTTACACTTTTCAGGAGACTTTTTAGAATACTTATTTTGTCACCTTTTTTAGCACACTTTTAGAACACGATTGGAAACTCATTTGGAACACATTTTGTCAACATACTTTCTGGCACAATTTTGGAAACTAATTTGAGAACACTTTCTAGAACGCTTATTCTGTCCAGTACACATTTTAGTGCATTCCCAATCACACTTATTAAGACATAATTCGGCATAACGTCTTTTGTAAAATTCTGAGGCATCGGTTTTGCCATATTTCTTTTAGCTTCAGATGATACAAGAAAAGCCTGACGTCACAATACAGTTAAAAAGAAATATTCCTAGTAAAAAGATATTATTCCTGGAAAGATATGATATAAATGAATGAAAGTTTCAAAACTAAGAAAGCTTTTCAGAAAAATATAGATATTTCAGTTTTGCAAGAGCTAACAAAGTTTTAAATCTTCAAAATATTTTTAAAAGCATTCGAGACCAATATTCCATTTGAGCTGTATTTACTTGAAAGCATTGATTTAATCACTAATATCTGTATTGCAAAGGTGTCGGATGCTTTTTAAAGTATTTTGAACATTTAAAAATTTTTATTTCTTGCAAAAGTGAAATATCTATATGTTTCTCAAAAATTTTCTTAGTTTAGAAATTTTCTTTCATTTATAGCATATCTTTGCAGAAATAATTTTTTATTTTATACCTTTTAGAATTCCACAACCAAAACCTTCTGCTTTAAAAAAATGTATTTTTACCTAATTTTTATACGTGCGTAATTTTAAAAAAATATTAATTATTTCATCTTTTAAAAGCCAGCTTCTTGAACGTTTTTTTAGTTACACACTGGTTAAACAGGACAAGGAAAAGCTATTGCCGTAAAAAAAAACATCTAACTGATTCTTAATTATGTTATTTTATATTTTGTCCAGTTTTCGGCCATTTTTCGCGCATTTTGCGAGTAAAATTTTCTTTCCGAAAACTATATTTTTTATATCATCGGAAACTACATTCTTTTTCAAATAAGCTTCGTTTTCAGAGTCGCACTTAAAGTTGCAGATTTTTAAGAAATTTTCAAAAGAAAAAAATCACTCTTCAGGTAAATTTTCGCTCCGACATCCACCCTATTCCTCACATAAAAATTCAGGATAGGAAAAAGTAGCCAAAAGAGGCAGCTTTTACAAATCATCTGTCAAATTTCTTGCTCAGCGTAACTACTGAGAACAAAACTGCTTTTCTGAAATCACTCTCCTCACGAACAAGGTCCGTATTGAAAAGGAAGATATCCGTCACTCCCGCCTCTCGCTGTCCGTACAGCTGGAGCGCTGCGACGGATCTGCCAAATGTCATCGATTTGGGAGGGGGGATGGGGACGGCTTTAAGAAATTTGTTTTATGAGCCGAAAACGAGATAAAAAGCGAAGAGTAAATTAATTTTTTTTTTCCCGGATTTGCTCCGACGCTGAGACGGAGCGGAAGTTATGACCTTTCGTCTCGTGGAGTGCTTTTATCCAGCAGTTTCCAAAAAATGGTTGTTGTTACTCATTTCGCAGTTTTGCTCGTTTGATGAGAGTTTAACCCTTTGAGGCGCAACCCTTTCCCAATGCTGAAAAAAGGGCAGCCGTTGCCATCGCTCGACTTAACGACCAGCAAGATGGCGGACGATCGAAACGTTCATCGCGTGCCACAGCTCGAGAGACCCATTTTTCCGACGTCAGCTGGCTGTGAAGCACAGCCAGCTGTCGTCACTTTTGTAGTCACTTTTCCGTTTGATTCATGTTTTCTGCAGAGTGATTGGATATTGCTAACGGAAACAGGGACTATCCCTTCAGATGATTTTCAAATACCAGGATTCTCTTGGGTCTCTCTCTCTCTCTATATATATATATATATGTAATGTATAAAAAGGTAATTTGGGTTTTACTATAGTTTGGGTAGTGTTCAAGCGGGTACTTTCACTGTAAGTTTTGCTTTCCTGTCATACTTGCCACGCGCGCTCTGGAGCTATGTTTTATTTATTTTGTTATTTGTCAGACATCAGGCCGTCGATGAGTGTACACGTGTCCCCACGCCTTTGTAGCCCCGGATGCGAGTCATGTTGGTAAATGTGTGTGGTTCGATCAGAGATAAGAGAGAGGCGGAGTTATGTCTTCGCAAACCACGTGGTGTGGTAAGCGTAAATACCCCCGCACATCGAAAATCGAGGGACTTCTGCCACTGGAACTGCTTAATGAGTCCACGCTGATTCTTGTACCCGTCTCCCCTCCCGTCTTCTCATTCTAAATTGTAACTTAAATGTAATGTTCAATAAACCATATTACCTGCCTTAACTCTGAAGCTTTACTTGAAATATCTGATGTCTCATATTTATAAGAATATGAAACACTTTACCCGTGCCTACACGAGCCAGATCAAGGGTGCTCAAAGGGTCATTGCGTATATTCAAGATAAAGTGAGATTTGCAGTGACATACGCTAGTCCTCGAATTTCTTATGAAGATAAACTTGACGCTCTATTCGAAACGTTACTGAAGGAGGATGATTGTTAAGACTGTTTTAGTGGGAGATTTTAGCATAGAATTCAATTCCGATCCAGGATCCAATTTCATAACTGAAATGGGTACTTTAGATTTTCCAATACGCACTCATTCAAAACATTTCACCGCTAGGGGGCCAAACAACAATGGATGCCAAACAACAAAATGATGCGAATCGGAGTCAATGTGAGCACTTATCATTGTGAGCTGTCATATTCCTTTATATGGTACAATTGATTGAATAGATTAAAAAAAAAAAAATCTGAAATTCTTCCAGCCGAGTGCGTAAATAAAATCTGGAAGAATTTTAGATTTTTTATTGAATTATTTTTTTAATTAGTAAATATTGATATTTTATTTATTTATTCATTTATTTCCAATGGGCGGGCACTTGCCCATCAAGAATTTTGCCACAACTAAGGCCCGAACATTTTATTATTGGAACACTCAGTGGTCGGCCAACGTTATCTCCTATGAAGAGACGGACATGTTAACATCCATGCACAATCCGGGATTCGAAACCCGGACCCAAGGCGTGACAGAATGGTTCTTAAGCCACTACACCACCTGGGTATCATAGTGATATTTTATCTTTTTAAGATAATACGTGATCGAATTATTGATTTAAAAAGCAAATAAAAAGGTCTGTTTTCATAGTTAATTGAGATAGGTTAGTTATCTCGAAATGATTTACTCAAACAGGTATCCTCTTGAGTTTCTTCTCAATTACACTTGAAATTAAATCATTAATTCTTCCAATTATTTGCAGAAGTAATAGTTAGTAAACAGAGTTACTCCGAATAAAAAGCTCCCAATAAAAACCTGGTGTTTAGAATATGAAATTATTAAAACTGCAAAATAACACAAGTAAAAAGATACTTATAGTATTTATGGAAGGATGAGTACTTTTCACGCTTCTTTTCTTGTGGATATTCGAACTTCTGAATCTGACGAAGGATGAACCCTATGGTATCTACCAAAATGTGTGTTCTGACGATAATTGCCTTTTTATGTGTGTTATCTTGCAAAGTTTTAATTATACTTAAGAGTTACTGTTTCCTATAATTCGTTGTTGTTTGTTTGTTGTTTGTGTGACTATGGCAGCGCTATGCTAGAGCGATCTGCCAAGGATGGTAGGGTGCCTTGGCAGGAGGACTTTCTAAGGGGTTCTAACGCGTATTCACGTTACATCTGGAGAAAACCTACCAAACTCCAGACCGTTAGATCGACAGCCGCGCGATGGGACCCGAACCCGGGACCTTCACTCTTCGGCAGTCTACCATTTTCAGTGACATAACCACTGTGCCATGGTGAGGCTCTTGTAATTGGAATAATGTTCAACGTTTCACCTAAATTTTCTTTCATTTCATTCACAAATAAGTAACAGTAAGTTCACTAAACAGTGCAAAAATAAAAAAGTTTATCTCTGTGTGCTTTCAAGAAGTTAAAATTAGCATTTTTTATTTTAAAAAATATTATAATGCTTTTTAAAGAGAGATTTCATTACAAATAATGAAATGAAGTAATTTAAATAAAAAGTAGGGAGACTCATGGTAGATGGTTGAAGTGTGAAGGTACAGGGTTCTGGCCTACCGCGCGGCTGTCGTTCTAACGGTCTGGAGTTTTGGACGGTTTTCTCCAGGTGTAACGTGAGTACGCGTTGGAAACCCCTTAAAAAGTCTACCGTCCAAGTCACCTCCCCATCTTAGGCAGATAGCCTTCGCGTATCTTCGTCTTAACACTGAACAACAAAACAAAGTGGAGAATTACACTGACTGTTGTTGTTTAAAAACTAATTTTTTAGCTCAATATAAAGTTTCGTTATTATAAAGTCTTTGCCGAGAAACACAGCTCTACGCTCATATAATATACATATATATAGCAGGAGCAAGGTCATTTGAATATCAATGGAATAAATCTAGCTCAGCCCTGCAATATTGATGTGGATCGTATGAATACCGAATAGACACACATTTGAATTGGAAACAATGACATGCGCGTCTATATATATATTTATGGGCAATAATGACACGCTTTTATTCAAATGCTGCCGATTTCTCCTTTGTCCAGATTTCAAAAGTTGAAATTATAGTATGTATTATTGTGTTTTCATAGAAAAGAAAACTGACAAAACATCAAACATATAAATATATGGACAGTATCTCTATAGACGTATTAGACAATTTAATCCATGGATTTTATTTATTTATTTATTTGTAGATTATAGCTTTTATGCGATAATAATATAAAGTAGCGCTTTTTTTTTTCAAAAGAAGTAAAACAGTACACACAGCAAAGTGTAGTTACAGAATCAAGAGTAGCAAATTTTTCCTAATGCTATTTGATGTACAAATTAATTGCATTAAATATTAGAAAAAAAAACCGGTTAAAATTTGTAGATATTTTATTGGGTTGGCAACAAAGTAATTGCGTTTTCTTGTATAAAATTCAAGCAAATAAGTTTTCAACAAGTTTTTAATTACAGGTAAGCTGTGCCTGAACATACGATTCATATTTGTTACATTTTAAAGTAAGAATTTCACTGGCAGTATTTTTTTTCGTCCATAAAAGATGGCCACCCTCCCCCTTTTTTCGCTTCTATCCTCCTTAGAGGACACTATTAAAAATGTCCTGAAATTAATTTTTAGGTATTCGTGACTGCTGTATTTTACAGAAAGAATTTCACGGATATCTCTATTTTTATTTGAGATCACGCGGGATATGTGAAAAGAACTTTTTGGCCCCTTACCCCCCCCTAAGATTACGAATTTTGGAAAATGCGCTCTGACCTAGCACCTATGTTGAAAAACTCACGTACGTGCCAAATTTCGCATAATTAACTTCAGTTGTTTTTGCCAGGCGAAAAATGGACATACGGAAAAACGCAATTACTTTGTTGCCAACCCAATACTTTTTAAATAGTTACTCGAAATTGAATATATACTGAGATATATTTTGATAGGGTGCTTATATCAGAGCTAGTTTGATATCCAAATAAAGATTTGAAATAGAAAGTCTAAAATACATTGCTGTATAATACAACTTGAGGACTATAAATACATTGCTATATAGTAGAACTTGAAGACTATAATAAACAAAGTAAAAATCCACCGCAGTGCAATGAGAAGTACCATGAATTTGCACATAACCTAGGGAGAAAATTTCATGCTTTTATCCAAAGGAAGAAAATGTAAGGGTCGGGTGAGGTGGAATGAGTATAAAACAGGCTTTTTTCATTTGTTCGCTAAATTATTCAAACATGACACTAAACTTACAGTTTTTTACATTTTAAACCTTATGCTTTACACATTCTTAGCTATTTTTGAAGAGCGCCTACTGCTTGAAGAAAAAGTTATTTTTATTCCTATTCCACTTCATGGGCTAGTGCAATGTAATTGAAAAATTTATTGAACAATCTGTAGTAATTAAAAATTTAGTGCCCAAAATTGTTATGGGATGACTGATTTAGATGTGCAATGATCTGTTCTTTGGCAATATCTACTTCACCATCATCAGGGAAATTGGAGTATTTGCTCATCATAGATTTAAGAAGTGTTAAAGCATTTGAAAAAAAGTATTTGGAAATTCAACAACTTGCGTAAACAATATTTTCTATGTTTTTATAGTGTTATATTCAATAAGAGCTCTATATTTGAAAATTATTGCTCTTGAACTCGAGTTAATAATCACGAAAATTTGAAAAGATTATCTTTTAACCTCTTTAGCTATTTTCTGTTTTCGATTTCTTCTCTTTACTTTATATACTTCTTTTTTCTCTTCTGTTTTAATCTTCAGCATTCAACTAAGCTGCATCCATTCAAAAGTTATATAACGTCTGTCTGTATAACTTGAACCTTTTTTTTTTTCTAGTATCTGAAATTTTTATATGTGTTTTTAGTGAAAGGTAAACATTTAAGGAAAATAACATTTATTATTATTCTTTTACAGCTTCATATGATTATTCACAACGTTTTTTTAATCCATCTATGATATAGATTGCCTTTCGATCCTTTATTTATTTATGAAAGACTAGTAAACTAACTTTCTAGTACTTCATTTGGAAAGGAAATATATTTTAGAATCATTAAGTACCAGCATTCCCTTAGTTAGTTTTATGACAGAAATTATGAGATCAGCGTCTGTATGCGTCTTGCTACCTTTGCCAGGCCCCACCGTGTAGTCCTGGGATAAGACACCGAACATGGTACACAGCTGAAGTGGGAAGGTCCCGGGTTCGGGCGGCTGTCAATCCAATGGTCTGGAGTTTTGGGCGGCTTCACCAGATAAGGGATTCTAATGCGTGAATAGGCATCACTCCTGGGTAGATGCTCCTCGTGTAGGCTTTCCGTAACACAAATTACAACAACAACCTTTGCCCAATGTAGTGACGCATAGTCTTGAAAAAAAAAACGAATTCTTAGATGCACCAGATACTAATGTACTGTCATAATATATTAATGCTAGCTTAATAATATAATTATTTACGCAACCGAAGGTTCTTATTGATTATCAAGATTTCAGAACACAACATAAAAGAAGTTAAATAGTCTGGAAAACTAAGCTTATGTACATTCCACAACATTTAAAATTTTTAAATACATTTGTAAAATACACTCTCTTCCTACATTTTTTAATAGATAAAGAAAACTTACTGGGGTGAAAAACACTATAGTAGAATCTTATTTAAATAAAAATGCAGTCTCGAAACGAAATTTTACTGACCTGAAGAACTGACCTTTTACTGACCTGTATTTCGCAGCACGACTTAAATGGATGAATAGCACATTGTATAAGATGAATAAGATGAATAGCACAATGTATTATTTTAGCAGTATAAAATTTTATTTTTTCAGTGGGCGTGCACAGCATTCGCACCTAGGCCTGAACTACTGGCCATTCTATTATAGGGTCTGCCGGAGTTAGTTACCTCCTATGAATGGACGGACAATTTAACACACAAGCCCAAGACGGGAATCGAACTCAGACACAAGGTGTGACATAGCGATTCCTTAGCCACAACACCACCTAGGTGGTTTACACTAAACTTATTTTGTGAATATTTTTTTCAGCCAAACTAAAAACGAAAGCAGTAGTCTATAACAATACTATTATCTGAAAATGTTTCATTTTTTCGCGTATTTTAAAAATGATACACTATTTATCTTCACCTTAAATGAACCTAACTTCATTTAAAATTTTTGAAATTCATGTAATAAGTATTCATATTATTACATCCTTGCTGTTTAAATGTTCATTGAAAGTTTGCAGCAATATTATTCAGTTATTTTTAAGTAAATGACACTTAAAATTTACATAATGAGTAAAAACAAATGCTTGCGGTAGTTTGTTCAAGTTAGAATGCTCTTTATCCAAGAAAACAGAATTACATAATTTATTATGGATCTGAAAAAATGCCATTTATCATATAAAAATAAGAACACCATTGAAAAAAACCAACCACCTATTAAATTTTTAAATTATCTCCAAATTTAAAATCTACGCTCTTTTTTGGAGTATTGTTTTAACCATTTTTATTATTCATTTTTTGTAGACAAACACTTTGCAGCATCTTGTAAAAGCAAATGTAGCAGAAGGCAGCTAAACTCACGATAAAATTTTATTTGGAGTATATTTTCTCGTGTCAATATTTTTGCTTCAACCGCACGGGATTTTTATTCCAGAAAACGGAGGCGTAAAATATTTGGCGAACAACCAAGAATTTTCTTCCATCATCTCCACTTCAGAAATTCGCTCTCAGATTGTTAGATAATGCCTTGGGAATTATAGGATTTTATTCCTTTTTTATGCTGGCATACCGTTTCTTAGAGGCTGTGCTTAACCCTTTGAGGCGCAACCTTTTCCCCATGCTGAAAAAAGGGCAGCCGTTGCCATCGCTCGACTTAACTACCAGCAAGATGGCGGACGATCGAAACGTTCACCGCGTGCCACAGATCTAGAGACCCTTTTTTAACGCAGCTGGCTGTGCCGCACAGACAGCTGTCGTCAAAAAAAGGCCGTCATCAATCTATCCAGCTGTTCTCGCATTCTTCCTTTTTTCAGCAGATGTCAGTGCTGTTTAAAAGAATCGCGACCATTTTTTTTACGGGAAAGGACGTGCTAAAAAGTAAAGGATTCTCGAGGAGCTCTATCATCCTCAACTATTTTTAAAGAAATCAAATCTATTCTTCGTGACTGGCAACAGTCAAAGCGTCAGAGTTTGATGTTCCCAGAGCGGGAACACTGCGCGTTAAAGGGTTATAAATTTGCAATGGGTCCTTCAAATTCGTTCGGTAGCGCGGTAAGTGAAGATGTTTCATGGCAGAACAAGGAAAGCCGAACTTGTGTGATAATTTTGGTTAAGTTGATGAACAGAGATCAGGAATTTACACTGAAAATAATTGTGTCTTTTTTTTCTGAGTCCCATTTTTGTGAATTTTAGTACTTAATTTTATAAATTTCAACACTTATTTTTCTGAATTTTCATACCGATTATTAATAAAAGTCACTTTTTTTGTTAAAATAATTGATAAAAGAGATTAAAAATCAGGGGAAAATGCCTATGAAGGGCAGTTTTAATAGATTGTATTTTTGCAAAGGGGCTGTTTTAATCGATTGTACTTTTGCAAAGGGGCCGTTTTAATCGACTGTGATTTTGTGGAGGGACTGCAAAACGGAGCTAATTTTCGTCTCCATTAACCCCTGTTTTAACTGCACGTAGTTTCTCAGTTATTTTTAACTATGGCACAGTGGTCTGCTGTTTGCAATTTGTGTAATTACTTACAGTAACTACAGCACGCAGGCAAAAATGTCAGGTATCATTTCAGATCGCTTATTTTTAACTCAGGTAAATATTGTCCCCTCATGATTATAGTAAATTTTGCTAGAACTCTAGAAAATAAATTTTTGTTATTTTCTATATATGAAGAGCTGTACGACTAGTTATACCAAATATTGTGCTACTCTGATCATCCTCACCTTCAGCTTAATTATAGCCTCGATAAATATTGATACACTTCTCTATTACAACCTTGCTTAAAAAAATCCCAATATTTATAAATCTGAACGAAGACATTGGGCTTGTTTTTAAACCCTTTAACGCGCAGTGTTCCCGCTCTGGGAACACCCAACTCTGACGTTTTGACTGTTGCCAGTCACGAAGAATAGATTTGGTTTCTATAAAAATAGTTGCGAGTGACAGAGCTCCATGAGAATCCTTTACTTTTTAGCACGTCATTTCCCGTAAAAAATTGTCACCATTATTTTTAACGGCACCGACATCTGCTGAAAAATGGAAGAATGCGAGAACAGCTGGATAGATGGCCCCATGCTGAAAAAAGGGCAGGCGTTGTTATCGCTCGACTTAACTACCAGCAAGAGGGCGGACGATCGAAATGCTCATCGCGTGCCACAGATCTAGAGACCCTTTTTTTGACGGCAGCTGGCTGTGCCCGCGCACAGCCAGCGGTCGCGAAAAAAAGGGTCTCTCGATCTGTGGCACGCGATGAACGTTTGGATCGTCCGCCCTCTTGCTGGTCGTTAAGTCGAGCGATGGCAACAGCTGCCCTTTTTTCAGCATTGGGAAAGGGTTGCGCCTCATAGGGTTAAGAGAGGACACCTCACGCGCCCACCAAATGTGTCGTTTTAAGTTACATGCGTCCTTCTTGGAGTTTCGTCTAGAATTTCGATCATCGTGGCAGGTTTCTCATAAGACGAAGGAGTCTTCTGAATATTAGGGCCTCTCGGTAACTGCTAGCGACACCTGAAGGGACATTCAGAACTACGGATTCAACTTGCACGTATTTCGCATGTGGTTTTGAGTGTCATGTTGGAATTGAACACAAACCTTTCGGTTACCAGTCCAACGCCCTAAAAACTGTGTTACCACTATCTCATGACACCGAACATCATCATCATTGGGCTTGGGACGTGAAATATTCTAATGAGTGGGTGTACTATTTTTTACTGTCATATTGACCCGTCGGATCGCGGAAATAATGGATAAATATTACGTAAATTTTGTTAATCCTGTTTCCTGTCTACTGTTTCTGAGTCCTCATGCTCTGTTACGTAGAGTATTGTCGAACGTTACAGACAATAATTTATTTAACAATGATTGCGACTTAAAAAAGTCAGTTTCTAGTTTTGCTACCTTTATTTCTATAGCCGCTGCCAACGTGAACTTAAAAAAATTAATTTTTGTAAAATGTGTCCTCACCTTTAAAAAAAAAAAAAAAAAAAAAAAAGCGCTATTCACTGTTATTGAAAGAAAATTATTTAGCAGTTTCCTGTTTCTATGTTGGCAAATCGTATTTATTTTATCTTATTCTAACAGAATCTTAGAATAAGCAATTTTTAAATTTAAAGGCAATTTAGCGCCAAAGAAGAAAAACTTATATAAGTCCCAGTTTTAGCTTTACTTCCCCTTTTACATTGACATTGAAAACAACATCTTACACATAAACCAATTTTGGGGTAAGTGTATTGCATAAAACCTAAAAATAAAAATTCTAGATTAAAAAAAAAAAGAAGGAAAGGACACTACAACCACGAAAGTTACTGTTTGTGACAGACGCGAATTGAAATTACCAGTTGGTGAAGATGGATGAGAAAACGCCTGTCTACATTTGACTGAATTCTCACTTTTTATGCAGAAAAAGGATTTTTACAGGCAAAGAATCCTAAATCATATTTCAATACAACAGATCAAGCAAACTTTTAAGATATAACTTTCATTCTCTGAAATTTTGTAAAAATATTGTGAGAATGTCATATAAAACTAAACTGGCTTCTTCTTTTTAAAATAACACTGATGATTTATTTTTTACTTAATTTTTTTTCAAGCGAGAATGAAATACCTGTACCTCGCGTAATTAATTATGTTAATGCATAATAATAGATAGTGTATTAGTATGAGTTGGTAAAAAAAATAAAAAATAAAAAAAAATCTGGGATGCGGCTTTCTTTAAAGATTGCAGTTCTGGAGACGCTCTTTAAAAGCTAATAGAAGTTTGATGACTAAAAATGAGAAGATAATGAGTAAAAAAGCGTGTCTTCGAAATTACTTGTGTGTTCAAATTTTGGCACCGCATTAAAGATAAGGACATCTTTTTTATGGTCTCCTTGTAATACGAAAGTTTTTAGAACTATAAGAAGAATATTTAAAATACGGCATCAATAATAGAGTGGTACGGGTAGAAGAATTAATGTTATAAAATGTATACAGCCATTAAAAGTCCCTAATTACCACTTGAGAATGGTAATTTTTTTGTTTTGTAAAAATTAGATCAACTGCGATAAAATATTTATGAAAATCGTGGTATTAGAGAAGTGCTTTCAGTAATTCTCATCCAAACTGCTGATGAATGCCAGTATAATGTTGAAGTGTAGGCATTTTTATACAAAAATATTTATTTATATTGGCGATTTTTACAATCTGATCTTTGATTTTTGTGAGCATCTCTGATTTTTGTAAGCATCTCTGATTTTTGTAAGTACTTGAAATTGTACTCAAATATCTGTGTTATTTTCAAAGGTGTTAACTCAGCATATCTCAACCTCTGGGGCACGCCCTTCAAAGGGGGCGCAGAGCGTTTGCAGGGGGGGGGGGCGAGAGAAACCAAAGAGCAAGTAGTGATGCATGCTTTTAAAAAAACATCATATTTACTCAAAAATATATCCATTTTCGCTTAAAATGTTCATTCAAACTTTACCGATAACATTATTTTGTAGAAAATTTGACAAAATGTTTATTGTTAAAGATAAAAAATAAGCTGAATGTATGCTGAAAAATGTGAGGGGGGGGCACTGCCGTAAGTTACCCATTATTGGGGAGGGGGGAGCGACGTTAAGAGATTACGCTGTGTTAACTGTTTTTGATAATTTATTCTTAAACTTGATACACGAAAATTGTTAAATTGCCAAAAGGACATGCAGACGCAACAAAAGTAGAAGTATAAATAAAATAAGTGTAGAGCAAAGTTTTTATTTTTCATCTGTACGAATTGCAGTCACTGCAAACGTTTTTATAAGTTTTCTTTCAAATCGGATATAGATAATCCCCAGAAAAAATAAAGCAATTCAGAGTATTCTTTTCTATTGTATTCTTTTACAATGTAATTCGTCGTAACTACTTTTTTAGGCAGTGTAAAATAGTAATTGGTTTCACAATTCTGCAGAATAGGGAAAAGGACTACACAGTGGGGCGATAGATATTATCCTATGAATCAAAAACTTAAAAATTACAAAAAAATCTCATAATTTAGTGCTATATTTTACAGTGCTGCATTGTAATGATGAACTGTGGAAAATAATTACTCACAGATTTCCGATTTATCACCAAAACTAGATTTCCGATTTATCCCGTGATAAAATGAACTTTAAAAAACATATGGTTACCGTTTAGTTTTTAATTCGATTTTACTTTATTATTTTCAATTCATCAAACATTATTCAGCAAAGAATTTTGCCACTCTTAAATGTGTTTTATCATATAGATATTTTTAAGTCTCGACATTAGAAAACTGCTTTCATATCATCTGCGTTGAATATCTCAACCTGTATTTAATTATAATAATATTAATGTGTTTTCACAATGCATCTGACTTCGTGTGTGCCTGTTAGCTCCTTCGCTCCACGTTACCAAGGCAACGTTTATTCATTATGATTTTGAGAGTAGATAAAAAAGAGATAACAGCGTAGAATGAATAAGGAATATGATGATGGAATGTTGTTTAACTTTAATAATAAACAAATAGTTTGTACATATATAAATTGTTTCAGTATTTCATTTATTATGTTTGTGAATCAATTTAATGGTTCGCCATCCTGTCCACGACGCAAAGCGTAACGATTTTTGCATACCTTACACACTGTTCCACTATATACCGATCTCTGCCCCATTGTGACCAACAAACGGTCGCCATGCAGCAACTTGAGTACATTTCGAAAATTAGCTTTTTTTTCGAAGAATTAAAAAAAGGATAAATTATAAAAATTATTAAAGTGAAAGTAGAAGTTGTCAAATTATTGTCCCGTATTTGATTTTTTGTTTTAGTTAAAAATAAAGAAATTATTATTATAAAAAAGTAAAAATTGTTCCACTTGCCTCTACATCTTTATTAAAGAAGCTAAAACCTGCCTAATTTAAGCACATAGACCCATTTATCAGACTATCCATAGAGAAAAGCTACAATTTATCAGAGTTGCTTTTGAATACAGTATATTTTGAATATTAATGTAAATACCTGGAAAGATTATTAATATTTTTTTTAGAAGTTTGTAATGCTGAAATATTTTTAAGAGCTGATAAGGTGTCGGGGAGATGGTAATTAACTCTCAGTGATAAAAAAAAATGAGATTTAGTTTTGTTAAAATTTTTTTTCGATTATTCCTTTATAATAGAGTATAAAACTTTTTATTTCCCATTTTATTCTATTACTGAATACTTGCGCTTCCGACACTTTAATCTATGTTTCAATTTTTCATTATTATCTATCTCTTCTTTTCAATCACTATTTTTAGAATTTAATTTCCGTAAAATGTATTTCTACTGTTACGTTTGATTTTTATTTTTTTTAAATTAATTTTAACTGTATCCGTAGACTGTTCTCACTCAGAATCAGTTACATTTTAATACATTTTTTCTTCCTTATTCCATCTTTTTATTATTCGGCAGTTCATTTGTTTATCATTTTAAAAATTACTTAGGGAAAGTAAACCGGAAAGAAATGGTATCTTATTCTAGTTACATTTGTACGTTCTTAAAACCTCATTAGTAGACTTTTATTTTCTTAAACTTTGAGATTTTCTTTTAATTTCACATCTCATGAGAGGGAACCTAAGCACATGTTTCTTGGTGAAATGGAATTTTCATTGAGAGGTGTATTTGAAGTGACAAAAAAAATAAAAAAATAAAATAAAATAAAATAAAATAAAAAAATGCAGGATTGTTTTCTGTGGTGTAATTTTTATATAGTACAACTCGTTAAAAGCTTTAAATTTTATATGCAATACGTCACTTGCTATTTCTAAATTGTTAGTTGGAATTAAAATCCAAGAAAGCATTGATTCTCGAGAAGCTTCAATTTCGACGACGCTGCAATTCGACGATGCTTCAATTTCTTCAATTCTCGACGATGCTTTCATGACATATGCTCACAAAGAGTGATATGTCACTCCCCCCCCAAATAGCTAGCAAAAGGGCGATGGACTCCTGTATGAGTACTTTTAGAGGGCAGGGGACTCTTGAATTTGTAAGGAATTTTCATCTCAGGCTTTGAAACATTTCAGTACTAAGTAGTGGCAAGGGGACACAGGATTATTTTTCGAATTGTGACCGAAAAAAGGTTTTGCCGGGCCGAACACTTTTCCTACTGGAACACGGATAGAAGCAATGCTATGCGAGACGAGAAATGCACCGGATCACATCTCGTCTCGCCATTCGATACTGGAATTCCGTCTCGCAGCCTGGGGGGGTCTCGTCTTGCACGCCAAGGTCACATCTCGTACTTCGAGGTCTCGTTTCACACCCTGAGGTCTCCTGTCACAGCTCGAGGCCTAGATCCCCGAGGTCTCGTCTCGTAACCCCGAGTCTCCTCTCGCACCACGAGATCTCGTCTTGCACATTTTGAGATCTCGCTTGGCACCCTGAGGTTTCGTTTCGAGGTGTCGTCTCACATCCTGAGGCCTCGTCTTGTATATCCCGATACACGCCCAGGGTGCGAATTGAACATTTTCTCCAGGGGGGGACATTTGAAAGAAACCATTCTTCTGGAGGGGACATTTGAAAAAGAAAAAAATGGAAGGAAGGCGTAAAAGGCTCCACTCACATAATATATTAAGTATTACATGACAAATGCAGTCGCCAACATGTCTGGGAAGGGACTTAAATTCAAACAAAAGGTAACCCCCGATTTTCTGTGCACATATATTCCTGCCTATGTCGATTCTATGTCCACCCTCAAATTCCGCTCGCGGCGGAACAGCACTTGTTCGTTCATTTCGCAGTCTTAATTTGTTGCAGAATGAGAAGTGGCATCAGTCATGTATATACCGATTTCAAAAGGTTGTTTGTAACTTGTTCCTTTGTCTAGTAAATAAAGTAATTTCTATTTTCAGTACTTAAAATCGTTAGGTACTGTTGAATTTGTAAGGACAGAGACTCATTTTAACATTTCTCCAGCAGGGGATAAATAGTATCCCTGGCAGTTATCAATTAATATTTCTCTAGCCAGGGATATTACATTTTTCAGCCATTTTCCCCCGGCATCCCCCCCCCCGTCAATTCGCACCCTGTCCACGCCTCGCACCCTGAAGGTCTCGTCTCCCAAAAGTGTGAGACCGAGCGAAGTCTCGTCTTGTCTCGCGTAAGTGTGCATAAAAAATAACATACTATAAACAGATTATTATATTAAGATTTAAATGTTCCATCTTATTCAAAAGTTTTTTTTTAAAATAAAACTAACGAATGTGCTGTTCGCCCACTTTCTTGATACAAACGTAACATCCGATTTAGAGGGGAATCAGATACGTCCAATTTTTGTAGGGGGATTTCAGTCAGACAGGTGCTTGGACAATCACTGAAGGAAATGGGACACGCGCACTGTATTCGCGTATTCAAAACTCGTTTCCCCTCTTCCTTGAACACTTTATTTCGATTCTCCTTTACTGGCAGAATGCCAATATTCCATGTAAAACGTGATCAGACAATACACATCGTTAATTATTTCACATAGTTTAAGGGGCTGAAAATATGAGCTATTTGGCGCTTAAACTTAATTCACATTTTTTATAAGCTTTTGGTTTCTTCAATCAAAAGTTCGGGAGGAACCCGATAAATATGTCCACCGCCTGCGTACGCCATTGTTACTACAATAAAAAAATACCTTTATAACATCTATATGCTCAAAAAATGCTCGCTGGCTAGGGGCTGATGTTGAGCCTGCACCTGCTTCCTTATATCTATGCCAATGAAGATGGCATGGATCTTTAAAGATCTGTTTATTAAAATACCTTGATTTATAATTCAAACACGGGACACGGAAAATACTTTATTAAGAGATTTAAAACGTTCGGTTACAATTAGAGACCAAGAAGTAATTGATTCGTTTGAAACTTCAAGAATGAGATGCAAATATGAAAGAATATTATGTCATCCTAATGGCAAAATGAACCAAATTTTGAACTAGAGTAGACATTTTCTATGTAAAAGGGAATGAGAAATTAAGAACATCATGCTAGGAAAAAATAAGATGTACAGATAAAGAATCTATTAATGCAGTTTTTGTTGAGTTTTGTTTCGAAACTACAAACAAAGATTGTGACAGAAGCTTTGTCGTCATGATTTTTCACGTTCAGCAACTGTTTTATAAAAGCCTGCAAATCACTTGCGTTATATTTATTGAAAGTATGATTAATTTTTACTTATTTCACAGAGTATATTGAAAATGAGTTTTATTTATTTTTTAAGGATAAGTGTTCTTCTGTACACACTCAGGTATCTGATGTTCTTCATGAGACATCTGACTTCAGTCAAAGTCAATGTTGGATGTAAAATGTAAATCAATATTAATTTGCGTGATACAGTTTATTTTACTTCTTAAATGCGCTATGCAAAGCACAAAAGTTCATTTTTTACTATAGCGATAAGTCTTTTTTTTCGGAGAAGTGGATTATCGGGCACACTGTAGTCTGCAATATGTAAAGTAAAGCTAAAACACATGAACACATGAATTTGTCATGAATAAGGAAGTCATGGTGATTTATTTGCTTTAAAACTTTTGGTTTTACAGTACATTCTTGATAGTTTGACATACATGGGACCAGACAACAACTAGATTACTGAAAAATTTTGGATTATCAAATCTTATTTTTGACACAAGATAAAGTCATGCGCTTTCATTTGGACGACATTGTGGTACACTTGATAAATACACTACAAAATGCGTTAAGTAAACTAGAAAACAATAGCGAAAGAAGAAGGGAAGCACAAAAGCGGACGTGCTTATTTACATCCGCAGTGGTCGGTGGTGCGGAAGGCGATATGACATGCGTTTTCCAAGAGCGTCGGATTTTCGAACGTGCCGAACTAATTAACCGCTGGATTATCAAGAGTGTACTATATTATTCTTTCAAAAATCAATTTTTATTATATTTCCGATAAATCTATATCCCAAATTTTAAGCTATGTCTGTTAAACTGAGACTGTACTAGAATTCTACCATTTATTTTGGAAGCTCTACCAATCGAGAGAACTCCCATGAAAGTGAACAAATCATTTTTGTTTGTCCGGGTTTACCGAGTGAGTAGTTTCCATGAAGATTGACGCTGTATTCGAATATTGTAAGGTATGTTTGATACAGTTTTGCTCAACGTGTCTACAAACTTTCGCTCATTTTGCAAAAGTAAGAGGAGACTTTAGATCTCTGTGGGTCTCTTTTTTACCATTATCAAAGAAATAGTTTAATGAATAAACATTCGATAAACACTTAAGTTAACAATACAGTTAACAATAAACACTTTTCTTCCCTGTGGTTATATTGGATATATCGCTGCAAAGAATTTTACCTGAACCAGATCTTAAAAATCATATTCCTTTGTTATCCAAGCTTATCTGACGATACTCAAAGCAAAACAATCCAGATCTTTAATCAATGCTTCAAATATGTCTTCACTTTAAATGCCTTTCTCTCACTCTCTCTTTTAAAAAATGTTATTTCCGTATCATTTATTCCTTTTGTTATTCTTTTAACCATCATCTTCTTTTTTCATTTACTTACTTAACATTGTACGCCCTATATTCAATCAGAATATGTTTCATTTTAATAATTTTTCTTTTCTTCTTTTATATTCGACATTCCAATTGTTTAGTGTTCTTCAAAAATATTTTAAATAAGGAACACGCATAACCATCGGAAGGAAGTATTGTTTCATTTTCTTTGAAATTCTTTGTTCCAAATTTTCAGTTAAGTCTCTTAACGATTTTGAACTTACGGTCATTTCTTTTACTATGCAATGAGACTACGAGTAAAAAAAAAGAATTAAAAAATTACAAAACTTTTAAAATTCTTATCATTCTGTGCACGATGATGCATGTCTTAAAAATAGGTTCAGTTACTTGAAGTCTATGTTACATTGTACGAAAAATTTGTAAGATATTGGATACAATTTTCAATTGCCTGACAAGCACTGACTTTGTTCTACTACTGACAATATCGTGTATAACAGCATATTGCAGACTATTATTTTGCTGCTTCTGCGTAAAGTGAAAAACATGAGACACAGTCGAACCTGCTAAACGGAATATCGGTTAAAAGAAAATGCCGCTTATTGTAATAAATTTTCAATGCACCAAACCGTAATGATTAGTCAATGTCATTCCGGATACTGGAATATCCCACATATTGGAATAACTCTTCGCGGCAAACTGGAGATTTCATCTAGCAGATTCGCCTGTATATGAATAGCTTAACAGAATACCATTTTAGCTGATTCTATTTGGTTCTTCGGAAAGTCATTTTTGTTTTCTAAGAACATGAGGAACCCATATGTCGAGCTTTGGGGCGTCTCAATTGATCTTGAATGGTCGAATTCGATCAATTTAATCTTTTAGCTATCTCAGGAGTTGTTATTCGCCAGTTTTCATCCATGAATGCCTTTATTGTGTCTTCATCAACCTCAGTTGTCCTTCCAGAACATGGTGCGTCTTCAACATTTAAAATTGCCGGATCAAACTTTTGAAAACCAGTTTTTGCCCTGGCGTACTCTGAATATACATCTTCTCCATACACTTAGGATGATTTTTTTTTCTTTCTTAAGCAGTATTTTTACCTTTACGATAGAGAAAAAGCAAAACATGTCGAAAATGCCCCTTTTTAGTTTCCATATTTGAAAGTAAACCAACGAAAATCTACTGAGTGAAATCAATCGAAGCTTTTTCACAAACAAGCTTGCTATATAAGCTTTCAAAATATGTATAATGATTACGCGGCTTAACCCTTTGAGGCGCAACCCTTTCCCAATGCTGATAAAAGGGCAGCCGTTGCTATCGTTCGACTTAACTACCAGCAAGATGGCGGATGATCGAAACGTTCATCGCGTGCCACAGATCTAGAGATTTGATGACAGCTGGCTGTGCTCTTGCTGGTAGTTAAGTCGAGCGATGGCAAGGGCTGCCCTTTTCTCAGCATTGGGCAATCTGTCCAGCTGTTCTCGCATTCTTCCATTTCTTAGCAGATGCCAGTGTTGTTGGGAAAAAAAGAAATTACCTTCCGAACAACCCAATAGATCATATTTTACATGCATCTGCAGAAATTTATGTCAGTGTGTGCTTATAAAATATATCTCAACCGTTCAAAGAAGCAGTAAAGCTAAGAACATCAAAATCAATGCGAAGACGAAATTCTTGTCTACTGGTTATTTTCTGCATACGCATCTGTTTTTATCCATGTCGCTAGCTTATCAGCGAGTTATTTAACAAATACAAGAAACTCTCATTCAGAATTTATAGAAGACAATTATATGAATCCCAATATCGATTGAAACGTTTTCGATAATTGTTTCCGGCTGAAAATACATTTAAAATCAATGGAAATGAATCCAGCTGGCGACATTTTACTGATTTCCAATAATGTACTTCAGCGGAATGTTTGCAGCTAACTTCAGGCAATGATAGGGCCCCAACCCAGGAAAGAGATATGCCCTGGGGTATTTTAATATTATAAGTGTAGATCCTGGACATTGTTCTTAAAGTAAATATTCAGAATGCAAGCCGAATATTCATTCCTCATAGGATGCAATACAAACTGTGCTGGAACATGAAATTTTGGAAATGGCAGTTTTATATCATACTCTAAAGTTCATAGCAAAACATGAAATTCATTCCCATTTCTAAGAAATAATCACCCAGAAAAGGCATTAAAAAAAAAAGTAACACTTTGACATGATTTACTGCATGCGCACATTGTCTGATTGTATCTGTCGTATTATTAGCATAATTTTATGATTGTAAGCGTGTAAACTTTTTAAGATTAATATTTATATGTATATATTTTTTATGATAATATCTATTTATATTAAAGCAAAGCGGAATTCGGTTTTGAAAAATAACTTTATTTTTTGTATATTTTAGAAATATAATGTATCCTTTCAATGAGGTAGACTTTTGTTCGGTGAACAGACATCTCTGTATGTTGTGCATGCATATATAAGAAAAAGAAGCTGTCAGTAATTAGTACGTTCATGAACCTATGCTCGCCTACAAATTTGTAAGCTCATTTTTCTGCTAGATAATGCAAACCATTTTATTCCATTATTACTATTAAGATATTATTAGTATAGCTAGTAATGCTTTAACTACAGTTTAAACCCAGAAAAACAAGAATAAAAAAGTGTCAGTTAATGTGTAGAAAATGCATAAAATAGTAAAAATATCATGAAAAACTATGGTGAAAAAATTCAATCACTTAATTGGAATTATATTGCTCAAATCTGATAACTCAAAAGATTAGTTGTTATGGAACCACTCAAACAGCACAGTAAAAATTTGACTTATTAATAATAAAGACAGAATAATAGAGTTTAGGTATATTAATTTTCGTAATATAATCCGTGTAGTAGATATTACTCAGAACAGAAAGATTTGAAAAAAAAAAGTCTTTTCCACAAACAAACATTTTTATGCATGTTTAAAACAGCATCAAAATTTTGTTTCTACCTTTTTTTGTGCTTATATGAGTGCATACACATGAGATTACATGGATTCTGTGGATATGTTTCATCATATAGTCGATTTTTGTCTGTACATATTTACCTGGTCATACTTTATAAAATATCAATGCATAAGCAAATACGTAAAACATATAACAGACGTAAGTTTCTCCGTTTATGAAGTATTAAGTCAAATGAAGAATTGTATAAAACAAATGATTTAGAAAAAATAATATTAGAACAAAAAAGAAATTTCTATACAGCATATATATTATAGAATATAGGCGAAATTTTTCATATTATAATCAGTTAAAGTAAGTGAGTAAGGATAAGAAATGTTAAATATCTTCCATAAATTCAGAACACATTATTATAATACTTGTTTAAAGATTCCAACTTCGGAATGTAGTGTGTATGGAAAGTTAAAAAAAAAAACGGAGAATCTTCTAAATTATGCATAGATATAACAAGAAAAAGACGAGATATGCTTGCAATAACTCGTCTGCTGGCGGTGGCTGCTGTAAGAACAATGAAGATACTATAAATATGCGTAATGCATTGTGAAAGCTTCAAAAATTCAGAAGAAAGGAGCTTGTATAAAGGCTTTATCTCAATAATTATTTATAATTTATTAATGTATTCTATAAATTTTATAACTGCATTATACTTTTAAAATTACTTTTTTCTTTTCTTTTTTTTTTTAAATTTCCTATCCGTTTTCTTCTAAAGTTTTTCCCTATTCATTATTATCGAATATTTTCATCAGTCGCAAGATTGAAGGAGATCTATCTGGATTCCAAATAAATAAATAAAATACCGAAAATTATTTATTCTTTAAATACATATAGTATAATGCGTATCACTTAAAATCGATGCCTTACAGCTGTAAAAACCTTGGCGGGTCAATATATTTTGTGATCCAATCCAATGAACGGATGCATAGGATCATTTACATATTGATGAAGTTCAAGTAATTACTAAACTTGAGTTTCCACGGAGGGAAGGTGCTGTTATTAAGCAGTCCGAACTATGTTTTTCCCAGAGCAGAACAAGACACGATTCCTGGACGTCATCCTTCGTTTGAAATTCAGAGAAGACAATTAAACAAACTCCAGCATCGATTAAATACTTCCTTAATTGTTCTCGAGACGAGAAAGGGACTCAATCGATCCGAATTGGAAGATCTGAAACGTCTGCTTAGTCGATCTCTTATTTAGACAAGTCTACAGAGACTCCGAAAGGAAAGAAGAATTAATTGTAAGCGAAGAAATGGGACTTTTTCTTTCAGGATTGTCCAATTCAGGAAGGTATAACGCAGCGTGATGCCTGTTATTTTAAGGGCCGTTTAATTTTCGAGACGAGGTGGAAATAATTTTGGATGAAAATAACTTGCGAATACTGTTACCGTTATTGCTATGGTATATGCATCAACGCTCAAAATGAGATTTTGAAGCTGGTAGAAAATGTGAGCTTTTAGGAGCTGTGGGGCCCCATGCCCGAGGGGGATAGAGACATGCTCGAGTGGATAAAGGCAATTTTTGGGTCGTTTTCTCCAGATGTAACTTGAACACGTGTTGGAACCCCCTTAAAAATTCCTCTGACAAAAGCATCCTTCCTTAAACAGATTGTCTTCGAGTAGCTTTGCCTTAATACACCTTACACATGTTTGAGCTGTGATCAAAAACTTTTCGGCTCATGGTGAAAATTTAAAGTTTTGTAATAACGATAAATTGAAGTATCAGATTTTCCGCTTTAGTAAAAAAAAAAAAAAAAAAAAAAAAAAAAAAAAATAGAATCAATAATAAAACAAAAACAAACAATCTAAAAAAAGATTAACTTTTCTTGTAAGCACTCTGCAATTTCATATGTAACTTTAAAATAAAATCTGGGGTAGAAAGAAAAGCTCAAGTGACAGAGTTTTAAATACTCGCTGTTGCCCTGAGAATATATTGTCGAATCAGGGACTCTACCACTATGGTGTCGTAGAATATCCGTGACGGATATTTCTCGCTCTCGGATAGTCAGACACTTCGGATAAATAGCCGCGACTCTCCTTTTGGTGCTACCACGATGAGTGTCGAATAAAACAAGCGAGTATTTTTGTGCTTGCTACAGATCTATCCGACACTCAGCGCGATTAACTAATCAAAACACTAGACTTCCCCCCTTTTTCTTAAACGAAGGCATTGTCTTCAGAATTTTCGAAGACTCCGGAGACATCCATCACGAGTGGAAGTCAGACGAGTGGTTTTTGACAGACCCACCGTGCTAGGGAGAGGGGTCCTTTCGTGGAAGTACTTGACACTCCACGATCCACACAATAAAAACGAATCCATCTCGTATTCCCCGATACCGGAATGCGAGTTTTCGCCTTCATCCAACGTGTCGGGAAAAAACAGCATTATTTCCGATAGTCAATACGACAGTGAAACAAACGCGATAGTATCATAGTAGGGCATATCGGATATTTCTCGGATTGTGACGTCATGAGAAGAGAAGGCTCGATATATTCGCTAGCGAAAGCTTTCCGATACTATGGTGGTAGAGCTCCTGTTTCGGCTAAACTGACGGCATTTGCGGTAGTTGCCGCGACTTACATCGAGCCCTGATATACAGGATGTCTGTATATGACCCTCACCAAAGTGAAAAATTTGTACCAGCCATGGTGGCTGGAAAGGCGTATATTTTACCGGCCACTTAGAAGAATCTGCTAGCCGTATTCATAATAAAAGATAAAGAAACGATTTAAATTGACTTTAGCTATTCAATTTATCATTACAAGGATGCAGCGAAAATAAAGGGTTTTCAGATAGGGATGATAAAATTTTAAGTTGTTAGAATGGCAACACGGCTAATTAATTTTTGACATTTCTTGTGTCAATTGTGTTCAGTATGCTATGCCATTTAAGCATGGAAAGATACAAGCTTGAACCCTCATTTTTGCTCAAAAAAGAAAAGCAAATAAAAATTTTCTTTTGTCCAATCTGTGCTGCGATGAACGATTGGTTTCCTCTTTTATTTGCAAATTTTCTCAGTGCGCCTCTATCATGTTTTTCACAACCGTTCATAGAGCTGTTTTTTATGCTTGTATAACGCGTCCGTTTTTCTACATGTACCATTCCAAGGTTCGTTTGGATTTCCGCATGAGCTGAGAATTTTGCGACGGGAAAAAGCCAGCAATGCGATTTGAAAACTTCGAGTTCTTTTATCCTATAACCGTAACTGCGAATGATACTTTGTTACTGCTCACAGAATCCCGAACTCATTACTCTGCGTGCTATATCTGAACTATCATCTCGACCTATTACACAAAACAGCCGTTTGAGACCCACATCACGGTTATTTTAATGACATCCCTGTACAACGTACATGAAATAATTTCGATATGTGCTTTTGTGTTTAACAATAACTTCTTAACACTCCATTTTTAATACCCTAAAATAGGCACTACTAAAATTGCCAGACCCGTGTTCCTGGAAAGAGTGTGATGGGAAGTTACCTAAAAACTTGTATTTTTTCAAGTTGTTCAATTATCCTTTTTTTTTTTTTTCCGTTAACCAAATCGACCTCGTTTCTGACCCAATCCGGATATCCGGATAATCGGCGCTTTACTGCTTAGTTCGCATTTCCTTTCTCATTTTAAATTGTGCCTTTTAAAATGGAAAATTCTGGCAGGATTTCAAAACAATCTTCACCGTAGAGAACGTTCAGCTCTTCTAGAGGTTTTTGAGCGTCATTAAAGACGTGTGTCTGAAAAGCTTTAATCTCCGCTTTCCTTTCATTCTTTCGGAACATTCAGATAACACAGAGGCGTGTAATTATCATCTGCACATCTAATCATCGCAGTACAAGGATCTGTTTTCTGTTGAACGGCTGGGAGAAACAAAACTAAACTGAAGTTTCCATTTCTTTCTCTTTGAAAGATTAGAATGCTGATAAGGGGGGGGGGGAAAGCGGCCCAATACATAGCCAACTGATCCAACGGGCCACAGAGGAGTCGTAAAATAAGTCCCTTTTATATTCTGGAAGGCATAAATTAATAGAAATAGTTCTTCATTTGCAGGAAGAGACCAGTTAATTACTGAAATTTATCTAAGTATGTTTCACATACATGTGCATCCTGAAATGCAGCATTTTTAGATGCTTAACCCTTTAACGCGCAGTGTTCCCGCCCTGGGAACACCAAACTCTGATGTTTTGACTGTTGCCAGTCACGAAGAATAGATTGGATTTCTATCAAAATAGTTGCGGGTGACATGGCTCCAGGAGCATCCTTTACTTTTTAGCGCGACATTTCCCGTAACAAAAATGGTCACGATTATTTTTAACAGCAATGACATCTTTTGAAAAATGGAAAAATGCGAGAACAGCTGGATAGACTGCCCAATGCTGAAAAAAGGGCAGCCGTTGCCATCGCTCGACTTAACGACCAGCAAGATGGTGGATGATCGAAACGTTCATCGCGTGCCACAGATCTACAGACCCTTTTTTGACGCAGCTGGCTGTGCAAGCATTGGGAAAGGGTTACGCCTCAAAGGGTTAAAACCTATGCATAAGAAATAGGTAAAAACAAACAAACAAAACAAAACAAAAAACTCTGAAACACGTTCATATTTCAAATACGCACTAAAGTACTATAATTTAAAAGCGTATCATAATCCTTGCGTCGTCCCTATTTTTCTTCCTTTCAGTTGGAACGTGTATCATTATTCATGAGTACACCGTATTTGTCTTACTTGTTCCATAAAACACTTCGTTGGAATCGAAATGTATATGAAAATTCCCTACTAAAACTGCTTTACAATCTTTCTCAGGGATATTCTAACTATACTTCTCCTTTGTAATAAACTATAGCGTTTATAAGTTTCTCGCCAAGGGTAAAAGATATCGCCAAGGTAGTTTCAATGTTGGGGACATATTTTTTGGCGTCAAACTTGGGCAATAAATCATCAAAAATTACAATCCTTGTGAGTCTCTTAACATTTTAGTCTCCCCTCCGCCGTTTGTTAACTGGTAACTCTACTGAAAAATGCAAGGAAAACGCACCAACGTGCACAAATCATGTCCTCAAATTATGTCCACAGAAATGTCCTCAAATTATTCTCGACATAAAATACAGCGTTGAACGAAATAGCAGTCTAAGTCTAAAAATGCTGCTGAAGTACTGTCAAATTAGTATTGAAGGAATTCGTTAATACTCTGTTTAAAATGAACAGCGTGGTGCATATTATTCGTATATCATTGATTTGCATGAAGCATCGTTATAAGTCGAACTGAACTTATTTAAACTATCTCAAACATCAGTTATTTCTGTTTAAAATACTTAAAACATCTGTTCTTCGTGTCAAGTTAAAAATAAAATACTTTTAAAGCACACAGAATACAGAAATAAATATGGTACGTACGTTTCACTCGATAGAAGGTGTTGAACCTTTTAGAGTATTAAGATCACCAAACCCACAGTAAAACAGGAAGTATTATTTTTATATGTATTTATTTTTATACAAAGCATTCGTATTAATGACTATGCCATTTTATCTCTCCCCCCCTTTATTGAAAATTGTCAGAAAAATTTGCCCCCCAAAAGGGACATAATTTTACATATATTTAAATACTATTAGTTCACAACAGCTTTAATCTATTGTTACACTATTTCGTAAGCTGTATAATATGCATCACATGCATTTTTCTATAAATATGCATTTTTCTATAAATAGGTTACAATCATAAAAATTTCAACATAGGGTTACCAGGCGAAATACACAAAAGATGAGAGATACAATGACATAGTCAATGAATATCGTTTTAATATGGCAATAATGAAACTAAAAAATTAGGGAGTTCAGGGGGGGGGGGTCTCCCACTGACTAGGCTCGAAGAGCCTCGTCATATGTTATATCAGGGGTTCCCAAACTTTTTCAACGCGGCACCCTTCTCAGACTAAAAATTTTCGCGGCAAGTTACCTTTACAGCAGTATGAATATGAAGTTTAGAATGAAACAGTTTGGATGCGTTTTTCATTATTTCTTTTGTGCTTATTAGGCTAACTATCAAGAAAGTATTCTCTTGGGAAAGCAATATAGAATTTTGCCCCACCCCATCTCAGGGAGTTCTTGTAAAGAGAGACGACTGGACACTGAACTCTCACGAACTTGACTGACATATTTTTGTTTTCGCCCACTGGTCATCGGCTTGGCTAACTTTATAGTGGGATCCCCGTTCAGAGAAAAGTTTTTCATTATACTTTACCAAATGTTCGACTTTCCTTGATTATCTCCACGGCACCCCTGGCATACGCTCGCGGCACCCCAGGGTGCCGTGGCACACAGTTTGGGAACCTCTGTGTTATATGTTAATATATAATATATTAACAAATATGTGTGTGTGTGTATATGTGTGTGTGTGTGTGTGTGTTAATATTTAATATGTTATTTACACAACCATCTTTGATTGTTTTAATAGAAAGTGCTGCCAGCTTAGCTTTTTTTTTTTTGTCTGCGCGGTCAGTTAATTATGAAATGCCAAATTTTCGGGCAAATTTTGTTTCAATAAGTATAAAAAAATGTCACATTAATACGTTTACATCTGTTGAAGCTTTAAATATCCTAACAATTTTATGAAATATTTTTTTTATCCCCAGAATTTCTTCAAGTTATAATAGTCTTGACTTACATACTTCAACTAGTAGAGACCGCAACTAAGGTAAATGCTCCAGTAATGGGTCACTTAAGGATAGTTCCTCAATTATCATCTTAACTTTACACAAGTTTTGTTAATCCATATTATTTTATGGTTGTTTAAACTCATATCGAAAATAGTAACCATGTAAAGTATCAAAATAATTGTGATATAATTTAAAAAAAATTAAATTTTAGGTCACTTCTATGCACCAGAAGTAAGCGTAGCAAAATTTTAATGCACCAGTAGTGGGCATACCAAAAGTGGCCACCTAGATTTGACAAATGGTCAAGGAAAATAGAATGAAGTCGTTATATACAGTAATAGTAATAATACACAATAAAAAATATGCGAAAAATGGCAGATGAAATGCTTTATTTATAGATCCTAGTGACATGGAATTTATAATTTTTCTCTAACTGACAATTTTTTTAAAGACGAATGTTCATTTTCTACCTTTCATTTTAAGTTATGGTTGGGACATTATGAAGCATTGGGGATAAATTAGTGTTATGGAACATCATGAGATCATCTTTTTGAAAAAAAGCATGTGCTCCAGTCTTTGGGCCCCTAGACCCACTTCTGGAGCATATAGTAAACAATTGATCTAAAAGTGGGCCACCTATCACTATCCATAAATTATTATTATTATTTTATTCAATGATAGCTTATAATACATTCAGTATATAATCAAATAATATCAATAATAATTTATTTTAATAACAAATAGAATGTGTGTTAAAAAATTATTTGAATGAAGACTTGTCCCTTAAGGAAATCACTAATAATAGGCTTAGAATGCATCTCTGAGCGATCAATTTCAGTAACAAACTTTTTGTACCTAACTAAACAGCAACGAAGGCTGCAGCTTTGATATTTAGTTAATAAGTGTTTCAGTCAATTAGAGGGCCATCTCAATGTATAGGTAGAATTTCTTGTTTTTCAACTTATACATGACCCAACTGCTGGACCACTTACCGTACACAGTGTAAAAAATACTGTACGAGATAACTTTTTTTTTCCAATGGCAAAATATCTCTCACCTATCTGAACAGATTTTGGTTGATAACCTAAAACTTTACAATACCTTTGTGCGTTTAAAATCTATGCTGGAATAGTTACTTTTTTTTCTAACTTACATTTCATTACTTTAAAGTTTTACACGGATTTATCAGTTTTCCCATCTTATTTTCTTCGGCACCCTTTTGATGAAATGGAAAAAGAAAGCACGGTTTCAAACCTACATGTTCCTACAGCTAAACTTAGTTGGAAATGCAACTGGAAATGCTCCATTAATTGCACATTTCTAGCGCCAACTTTACACCGAACCGAAGCTGAATCTTTGCCAAAACCAGAAGACTAGTTCGATACGTAAAATGAAGATGGATTCAAATGAAATGATACAGAAAATAAGAACTTTTCAAGAATCTTCTTTTAGTAGCGTATAAGACCATCAATGATTCATAGTTCAGTGTTGTTGGACTTTTATTATTCATGTGCTCAAGATTCTAGCAATAAAAGTTTGCAATAGGCAATATTTATGAATCATGAGATGAACATTTTTCAATTTGTTTTATAGTCACGAATCAAAATCAAAATGTCATAAATGGGTTTCTTGATGCTTAATTAATATGATAATGGATGCTTTCGAAATGATAAATGCCTGTCTGGTCTTGTAGTAGTGATCATTCATACAAATTCTTTTATAGTTTTATTAAGAATAGTTAGCGGGATTAGAATGGCCCTAATGCTTTGTTAACTCATTTTAATAATTATATGTCAAGGAAATAAGTTTTCGTTTAGCTTTCACAGTAACGTTTGAATTTCTTAAGGAATGAAATGAGATTTTCAACATCTTTTTCCGTTATCCGAAGGCAAATTTATTTAAAAAGAAACAGAAACGTGAAGTGTTAGAAGAAAGTTTTACAAGCGCAACTACAACATATTGTAAAGTTAGTTTCAGACGATAATCTCTGTCTTTTACCATCCATAAAATTTGTTCTGATTTATCAAATGTCATATGTCAATATAGATTTAGTACGTGTAAAAGATGGGCTGAAAGATATTCCAGAAAAGTAACACTCAGCACACTGTAGCAACTTACAGTAGACACTGAGTAAAACGTACACTCACAGGATCTAAAAATTATTACGTTCTAAACAATACCACCGTTAAATTGAATGTTATGAAACATACAAACTTTTTAACAAAAAAATTAAACCGCCGAAAAACTCAAAAGCAAAAAATAATAAACCTTTTCTTAATTAACCTTAATAACTAAGTTCTTAAACTAATGTAAGTATACTTAAGTAATTTTGAGTCGGTGCCAAACGATCAATGAACAAAGATCACTAAATTGCCTAAATCTCTATTATTAATAGGAGTAATTTATTGTTCACACACAGATTTTGAGTTGTGTATTACAAAGTTGGTTGTTTGGCACCGACTCAAAATTACTTAGGTATACTTACATTAGTTTAAGAACTTAGTTATTAAGGTTAATTAAGAAAAGGTTTATTATTTTTTGCTTTTGAGTTTTTCGGCGGTTTAATTTTTTTGTTAAAAAGTTTTTATTTTATAATTTTTTGTGGCTATAAACGCAAATTAACAGCTTAGTGACGTCAAATTGAGCAAGTGAATTCTATAAATTCATCTGTGTACGTCACACAGTAGCTAGAATTAAAAAATAACTATTACGCATGCTCGAAAATTCAAGAAATTTTGGATCTTTCAACAGTTCTGAAAATTCCAATTTGCAATATTTGACGCATTATCATACCTCCCCCCCCCAAAAAAAAACAAAAAAAAAACAAAAAAAAAAACGTCGCCAAGCGGTACACATTTCTTTATGGTTGCCAGTCAAAACTACCACGGGCAGGGTATTTCACTCCCGCTGAACATCGCCCACGATGGCGCCAGAACCAACACTAAATGAAAATCAAATTGTAAACAGCACCGGATACGGAACATAGAACAGTTCTTTTTAGCTGTATGAATTTCGAAAAAAAATTAACAAATTGAACTTCGAAAATTTTAATAACATTCAAATACTCTTTTGCGAAACGGCAAAGAAAAACAAAATGTGTGCGTGGGATTTACACATTCGCATGCGTTAACATGATTTATTCAAAATTAAAGCATCTACACATATGTACGTAAATTCAGAACTACAAAAAATCTTAAAAGAATCGTTTTAACAAGCGAAAACAAAATGTACACATATGTGCTGTGTACTGTGAACGAAGATGTATAGGTGGTTTGATGTGCAGTTTTAAACGGTGACGTAAAAACGTCGCCAATATCCCTTACAATGGACGATATCGATACGATGTTATTTTATTCACGTGTCGGTGGAAAATACAAATTTAAACTAATCAGATTGAAACATCGAGTGTCAAATGAAACTACATTTTAAGTTGATTGGTTGGAGGTTACGTGTTGGTTGAAAAATGACGTCACACGGACACCCTCCATTTAAAAAAATCAACTCTTCTCGTAATAGCATTTAACAAACATCGATTCAAGAGCTTATATGCCTCGTTAGAGCTTCTATTTTATTTTATGAAAACTATAAAATTTAAGGAATATTGAATTTTCAAGAGGAAAAGGAAAAAGATCACTAAACGAGCTGGCATTTAAAAGTCATATTTTATGCGTGTTCATACATTACAATCAGTGAGTGAAAAATCAATCATCCCCTATTTTCCTACCCTTAGGGTTGGAATTTTTTTCCAAATCTATATGGGACGAACTTCGGGGTATACCCTTTCCAATAAAAAAAGAATTATCAAAATCGGATTACCCTGTAAAAAGTTATGCGTGGTCATACATAAAAAAAAAAATATACGCGTCGACTTGAGAACCTCTTCCGTTTTTCGTCGGTTAAAAAACGAGTGCCTGACAGTAAAGCGTTATTGCAATAATGTTTTGAGGTAAGCAATCTGTTATTTTGATTATTATTTCTTTTGTCGCTTTAGACACGTAGATGGCACTTTAAAGATACTATCCTCGAATAGATTTTTGTGGACTTTCTACATAATCATTACAGAATTTAAGAAATTCATGTTAATATTTTGACAACATTGCATCGCATCGGATACCCTTCTACTGTGGACATCGCATCGCTGATAACAAAGGCCAAAAAAATGGAAACGTAAAAAAAGGTGACATAAGGTTTACAGCAATAGTATTTACATAGATCACAAGAAAAGAAATCGAAAAAATAGTCTTACATCTAGCCTTACCCAACGAAAGAAATTTTGCTCCCTTCAGATTCACAGACAGTCGCAACAGAATCACAAAATTAACTTTTTTTTAGAAGTGGGGCAGGGATTGCAGAAGTACATAATTTACAGAAGAAATAAAAAGTACAGGAGTTCCAAAAAAAAGGAAGTAAAATGGTTAAGAAAGGCAACTTTTAATATCCAATTTGGAACAAACAATACAATATAGCCGAAGTGAACATTTTGATTTGACACATTCGTTTTAACGAAATAGAATAACATTATACAGTGAAACCCCCGAAGTTTGGACACTTGCAGTTCCCTCAAAAAGTGTCTGTCTTTCAGAGATGTCAAACTTATAGAGATGTATTTCAATATTACATAAATGTTTCTTTCCCTTGATATGTGTCCAACTTGGGAGGAGAATATAGACTTTTAGTTTGGATCTAACTTCTCCGTACGTTTTAGTAAGTACCAAAATTTAGTAACTACGCTACAAATCAGGTTTTGCGCACTGTACATAGATTTTCTACCCATCGATGCTTATTTACGGCAGTTAGAGCAGTAAGTGACAGGAAGGGAGACGAGAAAATCGAAATCATAAATACTTCTTAACTCTGTTGGAATGTGTTAAAAAGTAGAACAGGAAAATGTAATCTATATCGCTAAACATGCAATACCTACTGCGTATGTCTTTCAACGTCGGGATTACATGCATTTCTTCCGTTTCAAGGTATAAGCCTGTAATCCTGACTCTTTGAGGCCCTGAAATGATTTTTTATCCCTAGGTGGCAATACTTAGTTGCATTCTACAGAATTTAACGCTTGCATTAAGCTAAACGCTTTTATTTAAAATTTCGTAAAAAGTGAACTAAAAAGTAAAAGATTATACAGTGACATTGTGAGAATCCGGGTTCGTTTTCCAGAGTCTTTTTTGCATCTAGTGTTTAGTGGTTTTTTTAGATCATAATAACAGAAAAATAAAAGAAGGCGAAATATTTCAGTGACACTGACAGAAGCCGGGTTCGTATCCACGCTGTTCACAAGAGTCGAGTCATGTTTGCATCTAGTGTTTAGGATTTCTAAGATCATAACAACAGAAAAAGAAAAAAAAGTGAAAGATTTCAATGGAACTGTCAAAAGTGCAGCTCGAATCTTCGCTGTCTAAGAGTAGTGTTTCCGCTTTGCTGTCTCGGCCATCGTGTCATATGTGCACAGCAATCTTGTTGTTCATAATGCATGTATTATTTAGTTCTAAGCCTTAAAGATTTCACTAGGTTTAAAAGATTCATAATAGGATCTTTTAATTAAAAAAATTACAGAATCCAATTTTATTGCATAATATTGTACTGTCACCGGAAACCCACCACTTTAATAAATATCACAGCTCTGACTGAATTCAAGGATAGGAAAATATTGCATGGCTCTAAAAAAGTGCGACACAAACTAGTAAAACAGCGACTAAAATCTTTTACATATAAACATATTAATATTATTTTTATTTTAATGATTAAATAATCATTCTGTTGTTTTGGACTTGAAACATTTAAGGGCATTATACCTCAGATCTTAAAAAATATAAAATCTCCTGCTGATATAGAGTGGTATTTTATAAGCATTAAAGAGTAGGTAAATATTTTCAGCATTTTCATCATATTTTGTTGATAGGAGATTTTATACCTCTAAAATTTTTTTAAATATGTTTTATAAAGGTTCTGTACTACGTGCTCCATTCATATAAAGACCCACAATGGTCGAGTGGATAAGGCACTGAACATGGTAGATGGCCGAAGTGTGAAGGCCCCGGGTTCGGGCCTACGCGAGGCTGTCGATCTAACGGTCTAGAGTTTTGGTCGCTTTTCTCCAGATGTAACGTGAGGACCAGTTTAAACCCTTTAGAAAGTCTTTCGACCAAGGCACCCCCCATCCTAGAGAGATGGCTCATGTGTAGCTTTGCTATAACAACACAAACAAACATTAAAATAAATAATAATTTAATACTTTTACCATTATGAAAACATTTTTATTTACTTGAATTAGAACTAATTAGAAACAAAAAGCAGAATTTTTTTATATATATTAAGATGAAAAAACCAAGTTATAAACAGGATTTATGCATTCAATTCTCTAAAAATAGTCTCAAAATTTTGGAGGAAGGTAATTTGCATTTGTCTGGATCGGTATTATTGATTTATATGTGCATATATCTGTGTATACCTTTATATATATACCTTTTTTTAAGGAAATTATGTTATAAATAATGGATCAAAACCACTCGTTTCAGTTTTCAAGATTTAGTCAGTCTACTATCAACTAATTTATATGATAATCAGCTTACCTATGAGAATGAGTTTTTCTGGTGATTTTTTTATTTTGTTACTTTGTCAATATCTATTCAAAATTATATGTATTGAAATATACTTGCATGTATTGTAATCGGTGTTTTACGATTTATAAACAATATTCACAATTTATGAATGTTTTCTGTTCAATTGTATTAGTAAATGCTTTCTGTTATTTGGATTTTTAAATTAGTTTTGTACACAAGTATATTAATCATATAGATATATTATCTTAACTTAATGATAGAGAATAATTTTACTCTATTTATTTGTTTGTGTATGAGTATGGCAACGCTACGCTAGGGCGATCTGCCAAGGATGGGAGGTACCTTGGCAGTGGGACTTTCTAAAGAGATCTAACGCGTATTCGCGTTACATCTGGAAAAAACCTACCGAAACACCAGACCGTTAGATCGACAGCCGCGCGATGGGACCTGAACCCGGGACCTTCATACTTTTAGGCTGTCTAACATTGTCAGTGACAAAACCACTGCGCTATGGTGAGACTTTATACTCTGTTTATTAATGCTTAAACCTTTGGCAAATTTACCAAATTTATTTCTCGATAAAATCCTAACAAAACCCACTCACTCACGGAATATAAAGGTTTAAAATTTCTTTTTACTTACTGCAATAACATTTTTCTTTAGTGTTAAAGAAAAATATTTTCACAATACCCTCATGATGTTCTAAAATGGATTTAATTAAGGTTAGATGTTGTGAAGCGAAAGTTGTAAGTTAACAGAAAGCATGTAAACCTTACAAAATCTCACATAACTGTCAAGTTTTTGAAAAAAAAAACTTGAAAATTTATGCCTTTATTTGAATAATAGTTTTTAAGAGTATTTAAATTCATTTAATGTTGCAGTTTCCTTTTTCTTAATAATATAAGTATTTATCTAAGTACGTTCTCACGAATTTAAAAACATGCTTAAACATGAAAAACATGAAATGGAATTTACTACGCCTTCCAACCGAGTTATTGTATAAATTTCCATCATTATATGAAAATGAAGTGAACTAATGGTACAATGTTTGAAGAGACGGTAAATTATTGTCCGAAAATCATAGAAAACTTTATTTCAATAAGTTCATTTTATCAATAAACCTTTTTGTTTAAATAATACTTTTTAAAAATGTCTCCGCTCTTTTCGAGAATAAGGAACGTTATTATTATTATTATTATTATTATTATTATTATTATTATTATTGAGTTTTTGATAAACTCAGAAAACACGAATTTTGAATAATCCATATTTTGAAACGTGTATCATGATCAATGATTGATTAGAAATCTGTGTATTTAACGCTTTTATAAAAGGTTTGATTTTTTACCTTTCAGAAGTACGTTTTGAAACTCAACGTCCTTAAAATATTTTATTAAATATGTTTCAAAGGTTACAAAAAAAAAAAATTAAATGAACATGCGTGATTAAAAAGGACAGCAATCTTATGAAAGTAAAGTTCATAAAAGTCACATTTATATAAATTGTTTTCTTCTTTCCTTGAAAAATGATGGACATGTTTTTACCCCGAAGAAAAAATATATGGTAAATGTCACAATGTTTACGAAAACTAAAAGAAAGGCTATAATCAATATCTATTTAAGTACAAGTACTGATATGTTATGGAAAAGCTATTAAATAATAGTTGTTAAATTTGCGTTTATTGATTGGTTAAAAAACTTTTTGTTTCATTTTTTATTATATATTTATTATAATATTCTAATTTAGTGCTCCCCATAACCTTTTTATTGCCGTCAGGCAACAAAAAGGTCGTTTATTATTAGGTTATTCGTTTATTATTAAGGTCGTTTTATTAAGGTATTATTAAGGTCGTTTATTATTAAAGTTATTACAGGTCAACGTTTAATAACTTTACCGCGGCCCGCTACGGGGACGGGGGGGGGAGGACATTGATTGTTTATGCTTTACATTATTTTGATGAAATAACTCTAATTTAATTGTATTAAAACAAGCCTTCAAATTGAAATTCTATTGACAAAAAATGAATATTAAGTAATTTAACATTTCAACTCACTAGAATGCTAAATCAATCAGAACCCTGAACTTGTTTCTTTGTTCAACGAGTTGGTTCCGCGTGGGGGTATGTTCAATGACACCCTAGGTACGAGATAATAGGAGACGTTGGGGTAATAGGAGACACTGACACCTATTACCCTCGAACTGTGTTGCTTATGCCTAATTTATTCCGTTGTTTTGTTTTGGTTGCTGCAGCGACATAGTAAATCCTCGCTTCTTACAAATGAGTTGTTGGAAATGGCAATAAGGATTTCAGTGACTGCAGTTTTAATTCATAATATTGAAACGTTTGGTAAACAATAAACTAATTTAAAAAAGTTACAAGGTTTCTTCTGTTACGAAGATATAAATTAGCACAAACCCGGGAAAGTCGCACAATCCATAGAAAAATATAACACAGAAAATAAAATTGGAAATAATTTAACCCTTTGCGGCGCAACCCTTTCCCAATGCTGGAAAAAGGGCAGCCGTTGCCATCGCTCGACTTAACTACCAGCAAGATGGCGGAAGATCGAAACGTTCATCGTGTGGCACAGATCTAGAGACCCTTTTTTGACGACACCTGGCTGTGCCGCACAGCCAGCTGCGTCAAAAAAGGGTCTCTAGATCTGTGGCACGCGATGAACGTTCCGATCGTCCGCCAACTTGCTGGTCGTTAAGTCGAGCGATGGCAAACGGCTGCCCTTTTTTCAGCATTGGGCAATCTATCCGGCTGTTCTCGCATTCTTCCATTTTTCAGCAGATGTCAGTGCTGTTTAAAGTAATCGTGACAATTTTTTTTACGGGAAATGACGTGCTAAAAAGTAAAGATTATCATGGAGCTATGTCACCCGCAACTATTTTTATAGAAATCAAATCTATTCTTCGTGACTGGCAACAGTCAAAACGTCAGAGTTTGGTGTTCCCAGAGCGGGAACACTGCGCGTTAAAGGGTTAATATTCCTTGGACTAACCGTTACCATTTGATCCACTGGTTGGCACCAGTACTCGGACCGGGGGGTGGGGACCACTGTTCTAATGTATTTTTAAGTTCGAGTACATAATAGAATTTATCACGTTTTATTTTGTTTAATTCTTGTAAAAATTAAGAATAATCATCCATATAGACAGATGGCGCCCTAAACACACTTTAAGGGCTGTAATGCATACTAAAAGGACTGAAACGAATAGCAATGGTAGGTCGTAATCCCAAACTTCGTGTTATTAAATATGTTCGAAAGAAGAGATGAAGGGTCAATCACATTTCCGTTTTGTGAAATTAATTTTATTTACAGTAAAAGTCCTGTAAAAAATTGCATTCTGTTTTATATTATTCTATTTTTGGAGATAAAGAAATCTACATTGCGACCCAATCTAGTAATATGGCTAATGCTTCAAGGCTTCTTGTAAAGTGATTAGTAAAGGGTGCATGTCGTTTATGACTATACATTGCGATGTGTTTTTGAGTCGTGACGGTATGTATACATTGCGATTCCGTAAACTATAAACAATGCTTTCAGACATCCAGTATAAATACTTCAAAAAAATAAGTTTTTAAGAATAAAATGCATCATCACATCATTTTTCAAAGGAATGGTTCAGAGAAAATGAGAAAGTAACAGGATGTCCAAAATTAAAATATGTGATGATGTTAACGATTAGTATTTTGAGAAAAATAATTTAAAAAATACTATCAAAATATTTTACTAGAAAATTTCTTTTTTTATTTCAGTTCCGTAGGTAGTAAACTGAGCCTTAACTATACATTTTTAACATTTGTTTTGAGATTTTAGTATTCAATTTCAACCCGCTGCTCTGTGGCTTAAAATGGTTTAAAATTCGTATTCTACGCTTAAAATAGATAAATTTTGCTTTCTTTGCATCAAAATTGGCCAATTAGAACCGGAGATATGGAGGTTTCGGTTTGCCATTGTTTTTCAATGGAGGTTCTAGAAAACTCGAGAAATATTAGTCCTAAAGCTTAGATCTCTTCACATTTGGGACTTATTTTTGGCGCCATATTTGGCTATATTTAGCCAAAAGTCGCCAAGCTTGGCGACTTTTTGGTCATTTGGCGCGATTTTCCCAATGGGGCCTTCATTTAAAATAAACAAAAAGTAAATAATGCTGTGAATAAAAGAAGTTGTCCCAAATCTACATCATTTATTTTTGACTTGTTTACGATGAACACCAACACACAAAAATTTTTGCAGGGTCAAAACTTTTTGCTAACTATTTTTTGGTCCCTTTCTAAAATAAACAAAATGGCGTACGAAAGATTACGGTTCAAATTTCAATTAGTTCTGACAATAATGAAAACACTAATGATTTCTACACCCAATAGCCTGAATTATACCGCTGCTATCTATGTATAAATACTTTTAAAAACTGAAAGATGTCTAGGCTAGTAGGCTAGTACTGGAATAATTAAAGTAGTTATTCCATATATGGTACTAGGTGTCTTGTAGGGTTGAAGCTTTCTTGAGACGGAACTATTGTTGAGAAACGGAAAAAACACTCAAAATACTGGTGTTAAACGATAAAGTAAGTAAATGTAAAAAACACACATAAGATGTTATAGGTAAGTAGATTCGTACGTTTCGACCAAAAACTGTTTTGGTCTTCCTCAGTCAAAGCCCTTCGTCACAAGGAGCACAGGGGACACATCTTATGTGTGTTTTTTACAAAGTTTTTCACTTACTTTATTGTTGAGAAAGTTATGAAATTTTGTGTAAGGTATAATAAAGGTATGGGAATTTGTTCGAGCGAATTAAAAAATTAATTTAAATATTCGGGGAGGGGGTGCTTTCCATGGGTTTCGCAGTCCCCATACCTCAATCCATGCGACTTTTGGCTTTGGGGGAGTTTAAAACAATCGTTAAGTCGTAATAGTTCACGAACTTTGCCTGATCTCAAAGACATCATTTCACAACATGTTCGCTTGTTTGTTTGTGCATTAAAGCAGATTGACTGTACCAGGGTACTAGGCCTATAGGGGGAATGCTCTCCGTGGGCGACGTTCTAAGGGATACTAGCCCGTATTTACGTGAGGTTACGGAGAAAACCACGGAAAACTCCGAACAGATAGATCGACAGGGGCAACCAGGCTCTGAACCTGGCATCTCCCGCCATCCAGTTTCGAGAGCAGAACCTCTCAGTCACGGGTGGGGCTCACAAAATACTCGTAACATTTCTCTGAACACACTGCGGTCAGCTGTGGAACATGCTCTCTTACGATTGAAGATAGTAGCTAACTCTGATGAGTGTCCTATTGAACATGTTTTGTTGTTATAATATTTGTAAGGTATCATAAATATTCTAAATGTGTTATTCATTAAAAACTCTCCCTGGTGGCGAATATTTGATCTATATATTTTTTAAAATTCTTTCAAACAGATTACAATGCATTCATTTTGTCCTGCACAAAATTTCCTAACTTTATCAACAATAGTTTCGTCTGCAGACAACTTTAAAATAGGGTCGTTTAATTTCAGATAACCTGTATAATGAAAACAAGAATAAATTCAAAGAATTTTTCAATGAAATATTTAAGGAGATATTTATATATATGATTACTTCACAAAAAATGATTTCAATCCTCTTGTGCCCATTTAACCTCTTTCTTTATCCTAGTGATAAAATAAAAATAATTTTGTAGCTAATATAAATCTCAGACGACCAATAAGGTTAGAAAATCTCCATTCATCTTTGACTTTTCCTCTTTCTCTTCCTAATGCAATGTGACCGCGAACTGAATCACTGCCAAAGTGGATAAAAGACTTGTGGGATAGGTTGAGTGGAGATTAATTTAAATGAAATGATACAGAGAATGGAACGTTTCGAGATTCAGCTTTTTAATAGTTTTTAACGATCTGAAGATTCATAGATCAGTCAATTCCTATCCCAACTTGATTATTTTTAATCAGTTGCTGAAAAAACGAATGGAAATATCGTGATATTACATTCTTTCGACGTGTTCAAATTTGCATGTTTGTAATTAGTAAGATTGTAATAGGTGCTGAACTCTGTGTGTAAGTCGATTACATGTATCGAAATTTGTCTGGAGTAATTGTCTTTTTTAATACGGGATTGGAATGACGCTAAGTGACATACTTTTCTTGTCGTCGTAATGCTCAGATCTCCCTGCCTTCCGATACGCACACGTAAATATCGATAGATATAAAAATAAACAGCAAATTAGTTCCAGGAAACACATGCTAAATGCATTAACTACAAAGCACTTTTTGATTTAGCGTCTTAATTATATTCGTGCTATTGTACAGCGAATAGTTAAAGAAAGGTCCTTCAGTTATCTAAAAAAAATAATTAATAGTGCGCAACTTTTAAAAAGAAATAGCAAGTAAAAATAAAATGAAGCAAATAAAAATAGCAAATTAAAGTACCATAATAATCTATATTGCAAATAAAAATAATATAATAATAAAAATCTCTAGAAGTAAAAATAACATGAATTACCATCTCGATAACTCATAGATATGTAATGAAGTCAGAATAAAGATGTAAAAGGGTGACATAAACATTAAAATTAAATTTCCTTCCTACTAGATCCCGCACACAGCTTTTATTATATTTCAGATTTTAAATGATTTGGTGGTGAATTTAGAATTGTTTAGTTTCTTCTAACTGTGTCATTAAAAGAAAGCTATTCTCTCGTTCAAAGGACGAGCACTCAGTTATTTATTTATTTATTATTTTAAATAGAACATTTGTGCAAATTTTTAGATGTAATTTTTAAGCCAATACCAATATATTACCATTCTATTACCAATCTATAGATCTATTAAAAATATGTAAGAATATCATTTTTTCTTGATCCTCCAATAGATTTGTGTCTCGTAATAAACAGAAATACTTCTAGCTCTAAATTTCTATTTTTTTTTAATACGAACATGATAAAAGATAAAATTTCTTTTTTTCTCTCATCCTTTATTACAAATCTTGAAACTGGAGAAAGCTTCACTTTAGCGGTGATATTTGAGCGTAGTCTTTTGAAATTCACAATGCCCGAGATACCAACCGTCTTTACTTGTGGGATATAAGTCGAATGATGATTAATCTAAATGAAATGGCTCAGAAAATTTTTCCGCTTTTGGTGATGTTCTTCTTTTTTTTTTAGTAGTGTGTGACGATCAAAGCAGCTGTGATATCCCATTAATGGCTGAACTCATTGTTGAAATGATATGATCTAAACAATAAAAAGAGTAGGACAGACATGATTTATTTTCGTCTAATGGGGTAAATGTTACTTTTGGTTGGTTTTCAAGCTAAGAATGGATTGACTGTGTAATCGCGGAATATTTTACAGGAAAGGTAATTTTTACGACTTTAAAATGATAAATGAACATTACTTTAAGCATTAAGGATCCACGGATACATTTGGCAAGTCATACGACAACTTTAATGAGGCGTGTTGCCCCTGAAATGTTTTATTAAATGAATGAACATTTAGTGTTATAAAAATATCGAATTAACACTAACCTAAAAAAAAAAAAAAAAAACATAAAAAATTTCTATTTTTTTCATTACTCAGTCTGCTTTTAAAATATTATTGAAATACGTTTATGATGCAAAACATAGTGTAAAATATGATAGCAAAAAGAAAAAAGTTTTATTTAAATATTTATATTATTGTATACAAGTTAAGGGGATCATTTTAGCCCACCTTCCTTAGTGGATAATTAAAAAAAACAGTGCAGAAAAATGCAGTTTGTAGTGTCTGCAGCTAATTGAAACATATTCAATCTTTTGAAAAATGAATAAGGAAATATTCCCTATCATTTACGCAATATTAGAAATATAGTTGCAATCAATGCAATTAAAATTAATAAAATCAAAACTACCGTGATGTTAAATAGCAAAGTCCGTTAAAAATAACACAAATAAAGTAAATGCTGCAGTAGTTGGCCACTTAAGGATATTTTCTCAATTGTCATCATAACTGTAGAGTAATTTTGTTAATCCATATTTGTTTATGGTTGTTTAAACATATATCTAAACTAATAATCATCTAAAATATCATATAATTGTGATATAATTAAAAAAAATTAAAACTTAGGTCACTTCTATGCTCCAGAAGTGGGCATATGATTTGATGTATAATTTGGATGTACCAGCAGCAGTGGGCATACCAAAAGTCGTCCAATTAGATTTGTCAAATGGCTTAGGAAAATAGGATGAAGTCGTTATACAGTAATAATAATAATAATAATAATACATTAATTTTATACACTATATAAAATACGGTAAAAATTTCAGATGAAATCTTTTATTTATAGATTCTAGTTACATAAGATTTACAATTTTTCTCTAATAACCAATTTTTTGTTAAAGGTAAATGTTAATTCTCTACCTTTCATTTTAAGTTCTGGTTGGGGCATTATGAAGCATCGGAGCAAAAAATGGTTTTTATGGAATATCGTACGACTATCTTTTTTTAGTAAAAGCATATCCGGCAGTACTGGGAACCCTAGGCCCACTTCTGGAGCATATACTAGTAAACGAAAGAGGACCTATCTAAAAGAGGACCACCCATCGATATCCATAAATTATTATTATTATTTTATTCAATGATAACTTATAATACATTCAGTATATAATCAAATAATATCAATAACAATTTATGCTTTTAAAAAATGGAATGTGTGTGTTAAAAAATGATTTGAATGAAGACTTGTCCCTTAAGAAAATCACTAAGAATAGGCTTAGAATCAGGCCCGGACTGGGAGGGTAGGGGCCCGCCCGTCTCAAGAGAAGGGGGCCAGGGTTATTGTATAACCGATAAATATTAGGATGTGTTAACTTTCGGGGTATGGGGGGGAGGAATGGTATTATTATTAATTAATTATGATTGATAATTAATGCATTTATAAAATATGGATCTATTAATTAATAGGCGTCATTCATATTAATTAATCCCTTGTTCATTCGGGAACCCTCTCTCAAAAAATTTTGAGAACTATATTTAAAATTAAGTGTTTTGAAGCTTTCTGTTGCGCAATTGCAGCTGCAAAAAATTTTGCAAGTGTCAAACTTCATTGAAGTGCTATCAGTATAGCACTTTTTTTCTTTCTTTTTTCTGTTTGGGGGCCCGCCCTCAGCAGCGAGGGCCCGTTGAGGGTGAGCCACCCGTCTTCAGACAGTCAGACACCATGGCCAGTCCGGACCTGCTTAGAATGCATCTCTGAGCGATCAACTTCAGTAAAAAACTTTTTTCTACCTAACTAAACAGGAAACTAAGGCTGCAGCATTGGTATTTATTTGATGAGGGTTTCAGCCAATTAGAGTGTCTTCTCTCTTCTCAATGGATAGATAGAATTTCTTGTTTTTCAACTTAAAATTTCAAATGGCCCACTACTGGAGCACTTACCTTATAGGAAAAAATATAAAACAATACGAACTTTCCAAGTGGTGGGGGAAAAAAAAGTGAACACCAAGCTAACTGTCATTCGAAAGAAAGAAAATCGGAGAGAATATAAAATAAAAGGGGGGTGGGGGAGATGAATTAGAGAAAAGAGAATGGTAAATGAAAAATTTTAAAATAAATAACTAAAATAAAATAATAAAATGAACACTATTATAAAACCACATTTTTTATTATTGCTCTTACTATCGTGAAAGAATTTCTAAACGTCTCTTAGCAACCTGAATGAAACATAATGAAAGACAAAGAAAAACACGTAGAATTTTTGTGAATTAAAATGGTCCAAACGTTATAAAAACAAACAAAAACTTAAAAAGTCTTTAAAAAATTAGAAAAACATAGAAAAGTTTTAGAAGTATTTTACTTTAAAGAAAAATAGCAGACTGTGTTTTTCAAAGGATCAAACAAAATTTTTCATTGCTTAAAAAAAACTCATCACTGGTGTAAAATAATTAACAAATCTACTTTCAGTATAGCGTGGTACTGGTTTACAAGTTGCTAATGAGGTATCGATTCTCACCATTAAAATACTTATTTACTCATGATCTTACTATGAGGGGAAAATTTTGGGTTTTTAAATAGTACAAAGATGTATTATGTGTTAAAGATTTGATTAAGTAATTGTTTAATCCATGACAATTTTATAATTTAGTAATTTATAAATCGAAAATTACAGTGATTTACTTTTATGCACTCGTGGTTGATCTGTTCGGTACAATAATTCACATTTACTAACTTGCTGCGTGCCCGTTCTTTGCACTGTAAAGAACGAAAATATTTTTTATATGTGCAATTCAAATTGATTACAGTGACGTGGGACCTAAAAATTAAGCAATACCATTTGATTCTTGGCGTAAAGCTATCATCATGAGTACGAGATCATTGCAATATCAGGACGCAAAAACTACGTCAGTGTCATTCGTGATCAGAAAATAGAAAAGCTCGGCGGTTTGCAGAGAAAACCCCTCACTTTCAAAATGTCTTATTGCTACATCATACTGTTTTTTAGCATTAATACCTCACACACTACATGATGTGGACAGCCGTTTTATTTTATAATCAAAAATCATTGGTTAAATGGGACATGAAGTATTAAACATTTTATATAAAACATCGTGATATCCAAATAAGCAGATAGCTGAGGTAAGCTGAGGTTGTTGACGTGGAAAATCATGTGATGTCATCTGCAAAACCAAATGTGCTTTTATTTTACTCTTTAATTAAAAATTAAACTTTAATCGGATAGTTCAGATTTAATTAAAATTTAATCGGGTAGTTCAGATTTAATTAAAAGAAATCGTTGAAAATAAATCCAGGCTACCTACACTTAGAGAAAAGGGATTGGATTTGTGAATGTGAGCGAATATACCTTTCTTCGTAGAAAGTTAGCACTGTGACATATTGACCACATGTTCAAATAAAGGTCTGTATGCGCATTTTATTATCTGTCAAAATTAAAAACCAATTTGACCGATAGATTTCAAGATATGACAATTTAAATTCTAAGCCTTAAATTTTCATCAATATCTCCTCAGTTAATCAGAAATCTTAGAATTTACTCAATTCGTCGTGGCATGAATTTTTAAGGCAGAATCTATTAATCTGAATGGATTTCAAATGCGTGTTTAAACTCGTGACATCCAAATGACGTAAATATCACTTACCATTTCAAACTCAGAATTATTAGATAATGGGTAAATAACGAAACATTTGCGCAGCAGCTACTTGAATTTAAAATTCTGTTTCATTCTAAAATTCATAGAAAATCTCCAAGTTTATGTTTTTTATTTCGTTTAAAGTTTGAATGAGGATTCAATGTTCATTTTAAATTCTGATCAAATTATAAGATATTCTAAATAATAAATTTTAAGATGGGACTGTTTAAAAAGTTTTCCCGAAATTTTCGGTAAATAAGGAATTTTTTCGAAAAAAATCTCAAAAGAGAAACATTTTAAACAAACTGTTTTTACAAGAAAAAATTCTATACTATACGATGGTACATCTGCCGTTTTCTTGTAGATATTATTTCCGCTCCTATTGCTGAATATCTGGAAAATCGCCCCAAAATCGACAAAATATTAAATATTCTAAAATTTTCTAGACCGAATTAAAAAAAAATCATTGCATAACTTCATTTCTAGAACTTCCTGTCTATTAAATTTGGTAATTCTACGTGTAGCCGTTTGTGCCTAACGCCGCCGACAGACACAAACAGGCATCTTCTATAAGATAATTAGAGATAATTAGAGAGAGTGGAGATAATTAGAGAATTTACTATTTTAAATGTGTATTTTTTTCAAAACCGTATTAACAGGTGAATCTTTTAAAGATCAAATTCCTCAAGTACTGAAACATGACAACGCAAACATTGTTGATAGTTTTGAAAAACTGCCAACTCCGGTTATAGTGAACCTCTGGGGACCGTCAAATTTAGTCCACTATATCCGAAGTTCACGTGTCCCTATATTGAACAGACATACTGTATGTGAATCTGGACTACAGCTTTTCATTCACTAAGCCGTAGGTCCACTATATCTGGAGTTGACTGCATTTAATCTTGCTTTAAGCATTTATTCCAGAGTACATATTAACTTTTTTCTGTTTCATATAATAGATTAGGAAAACTCAGAAGGGGGCGTAGCCAAGGGGGGGTAGGGGGGTCAGAACCCCCCCCCCCATGATGAATTTTTTGCCATACAAATTGTATATTCTTCACTCCCTTATCACACACATGTATGCATATATGTGATTGCAGTAGTATTAACCCCCCCCCTGGGGCGAAGCCAGAAATTTTTCATGGGGAGGGTTACGACTATACTACAACTCATATATATGTATACGTGGGTGTGACAATGCAGTGAAGAATATACATTTTGTATGGCAAAAAATTCCTCATGGGGGGGTTATGACACCCTAACAACCCCTTGGCTATGCCCCTGCCCCCCCCCCATGAAAAATTTCTGACTACGCCCCTGATACTCAGATTATTACGAATGTTTTCATCGCTTTTTCTTCTATAATTTTTCCGAAACAATAACAAATCTCTAAGCAGTAACAGCTTTGCACAAGTCCGAATTATCATTAGCTTCGGCGCAGATTTTATTTGTAATTCACGATGAACGTTCTCTGAACCACTGCCAAAAGAGAAAGGCTTGAGAGATGAGCGGAATGGATATTAATTGATACAGGATATAGAACTTCTGGTTGTTTGCCTTCTTTAGTGCCGTATGAAGTATTAACAATTCAACCATCGCCATTAATGAACGTATTTTGTTTTATAATAGCAAAATAATGTAATATATGAAAACACTTATTTTACTGTAAACTTCTGTAGATTTAATTCTGTTTTATTTTCTAGAAAAAATAAATAAATAAATAGCGCCAATTACAGAGCAACCATAGAATTTAGACCAGTAAAATTAAAGTAGCGAAATCGTGAAGTAGTAATTTTTAAGATGGTGTATGGCATCAAAAAAAAAAAATATGCCAAATAAAGCGCCGAGAGAGGGGAGCCTCACCACGGCACAGTGGTTATGTCCAGGACCCGATTATGACCAACAGGGGCCCCGGGTACTGATGAATTTGGGGACCCCCAACTGTGAAATTTGCTTTATTTTTCATAAAATTTTGATATAAAAAAGAATATTTCAGAACAAAATTTGAAATTGGGGGCCCTTTCGAGCCGGGGCCCTGTGCAAAGTCCCGATTTGTCCATGCGAAAATTAGGCTCTGGTTATGCCACTGAAAATGGTTGACGGCCGAAATATGATGGTCCCGGGTTCGGGTCCCATCGCGCGGCTGTCGATCTACTGGTCTGGAGTTTTGGTAGGTTTTCTCCAGATGTAACGCAAATACGCGTTAGAACTCCTTAGAAAGTCCTATTACCAAGGAACACCCCCCCCCCCCCATCCTTGGCAGATCGCCCTAGCGTAGCGTTGACATAATCTCACAAACAAACCGAGAATGGGGAATGAAAAAAACGCTATGATTGCAAATCTGATCAAATCGAATCTGTTTTTAGCCCAGATGTCCCCTTATTGACGACAAAAATGAAGAATTTACAGGCTATTGCATGCGCTGAAACGCGAAACGAATTGAAAGCCAAAAGGAGAAGAAAAATATAAGTTAGAATAAGTTGATTTTGAATAGATTAAATTTAAGAAAAAGAAAGTAAATGAGAATTAATATTAAATATGTGATCTGCATCAAAATTGCATTCATAATATTATAAAAAAATTCTCTGAATACCAAGAAAATTTCGTCTGCATGTGCGATCTTACAGCTACATAAAGAGTGGATTTTGCGGAAAATTTAAAGCGGATATGACGCACATGAAACGCAGGGTGGACATTAAAAACTTCGATATAAGGATCTCTCGCCAACATTCTGTTTAATTAATCGATATGAGGTTTCAGACACAGAGTTATTCAGAGGTATGTGCTCGAGACAGCGATTGTTTTAAACGATAAAGCTCTGACGATTACGGTTGCAATGAAAAAATTTCGAAGGTAACACCCGCTACTTTTTTTCCTTCGAAAGTTGATCCGCGCATTGGAAAACCATAAATGGCGTCGGAACGATACACGTGTGGTAAAAAATGGTGGCGTAAACATTTTCAAAGAAGAGCATTGTAACCGACTAATGACAGCTCAAGAGAGCAGAGGGAATTTTTTTATTGCAATTAGAAAATTTAAGTGCCCTACTCTTAGTTTCCAATGACCATTCCAGTGCACTTTCTCTCTTTGTTGATTCGGTTATTTACAGTGGCCTTTATTTGCAAATGTTTTGCGCCGCCAGTTTTTGCGTACAGATATAGTTCCAACGTTATTTATTGAGTTTGAATGCTTTGTTCAACATTTTCAGAAAAAAAGTGGGTGTTGCCATTGGAAAAATTTGAAACTTTTCCACTGTAACCGTAAGTGTGAGAACTCTATTCTTTTAAACATTTCGAATATCGAGTGCATACCTCTAAATAACTGCAGTGAGACTTCTATAAGCGACCACCTCCATTAAGCGACCCCTCCTTTAACAACCCATTTTTCAATGCACCCAATTTTTACCCTATTTACTTAATGTTAAAAGATCTTCTAGAAGAGACTTTACAACCCTCTATAAGCGACCAGTCCCGGTTCTCTGTCCCAAACTTTTCTTGCATTTTCCGGGAGTAAAGTAAGCAAAAACCACATTCAGATCAGACGCTCGATTGCAAATCGACAGCGGGTGCTAATACATCACGTATAAATCTTGCAGGGTTAAAGAAAAGGCATGTCTAAGGAAAGTGGTTTTACAGTTGAAACAGCACATTGATGGGATCGAGTCACACGAAAAAGAAAAAGAGTAAGTTAGAGGTTAATTTTGGTTTGGGGGGGGGGAGCCACGAAGCAAATTCTAAAGCAAATAGATTTTATTATGGCATTGTGTATGAAAAATTGCTCTTTTGTCAGATGTAAGAAAATAAATTAGAGAGGGAAGTACGCTTGGAGAGAGAAAACAGAATGGAACAATCTGAAATTTCTGAATATTTTTTTTAAATTAAAATTTCAAAAAATATGTTTGTGTAATTACTTATGTATTAGCATGCAGTTTCATGAATAAAAAAATAGTGTTTTTTAGCACTTTTTTCTTCGCTATCGAATTTTTGTATTTCTTTGAGCGACCACCTCTCATAACGACCGATTTTTCAAGGAGCGGAGAGTGGTCGCTCTCGAGAAGTTCCACTATCTGCAATAGCATCTCCGTTGCTTGAACAAAACGGCGGCTGGAGGTCCATCTATCAGTTACGATTTCTTATGACCACCCTGTTTTCCTGTAATTACCGCTTTTTATAGTTATCTTTTGTAACACATATATCTTTTAAAGGATTTAGAAATCCCTCAATTCTTTCCTTTTATGAAACTTGTTATCATCATTATATTCAACAATGATGAACATAATGATTAAAAAAATCGAATCATTTTTTTTTTCAGACATTGGTTTACAAACTCTCATAGCTAAGAAATAATATGTCTGAAAAATTTGTTCCGAAAAGTATTAAGCATTCATTTATTAAATTGTGAAATATTATTTTTAAAGGTGACGCTAAAAGTGGTTTAATTTGAGAGCTAAAAAAGATCGGTAAAGAAATATTCTTACTAGATTGAAAGAAAAGCGGGTGACATGCATGCATTTTTTTCCCCAAAAAATAAGAATAGGTTTCTCAAATACAAAACTTGAAATGTGATGACAATCATTGCAGTCATTTATTTACCAGTGCAATAATAGTCTTTTTAAAAATACATTTTTCAAAAATACATTTTTTTATTTTATTTATTTATTTATTTAGATTTATAGCATATTAATAATCCGAAAAAGAATAACCCTGGAGCTACAGGATTTGTCATTATTTGGATCGTTGAAAGTTTTTTTTTTGAAAGACTGAATTTCTGAAAACGATATGTAAATCCCAGTTTAGATTTATAGACTTAATGCTCATTTTAAAGGAATTGATATCATGCTTATACAGGATATCCGAAATTAAACGACCCCATTTCCAAAGTTGTTTACTGACGAGACTATTGTTGAGAAAGTTAACGAAATTTTGTGTAGGACATAATGAAGGTATGCGAATTTGTTTGAACAACAACAACAAAAAAGTTCAACTATTCGCGTTTTTAAAATATCACTCATTTAGCATGCATTTATGACAGTTTACAGATATTATTACAACAAAACATTTCCGACCGGATGGTTATCATTGTCAGCTACCATCTGGAATGATAAGAGAGCGTGTTCCACAGCTGACTGCAGTGTGTTCGGACGACTGCAGTGTCTGCAGTGACTGCAGTGTGTGTGACGGAAATGTTACGAACATTTCATGCTGTGAAATACTGTCTTTAACCCGTTAACGCGCAGTGTTCTCGCTCTGGGAACACCCAACTCTGACGTTTTGACTGTTGCCAGTCACGAAGAATAGATTGGATTTCCATAAAAATAGTTACGGGTGACGTAGCTCCACGAGAATCCTTTACTTTTTAGCACGTCATTTCCCGTAAAAACAAATGGTCAAGATTATTTTTAGCAGCACTGACATTTGCTGAAAAAGGAAGAATGCGAGAACAGCTGGATAGATTGCCCCCATGCTGAAAAAAGGGCAGCCGTTGCATTGGCTCGACATAACGACCAGCAAGAGGGCGGACGATCGAAACGTTCATCGCGCGCTACAGATTTAGAGACCCTTTTTTGACGACAGCTGGCTGTGCGGTACAGCCGACTGTCGAGCACGACTTACCGAATGTTTCAAACTCTCCCAAAGCCAAAAGTCGCATGGATCGAGGTCTTGGGACAGGGCACGGAACGTCACCTGGTGGCGGACATTTGAATTATTTTTTTTGCTCAGATAAATTCCCATACCTTCATTTTGTCCTACGCAAAATTTAATAAATTTCTCAACAATAGTTTCGTCTCTAGACAACTTTAAAATAGGGTCGTTTAATTTCGGACACTGGACACTTCTTAGGCTGTTAAAATTGATTGTGAGATTCGCGAATGTTCATTTAATTTTATTCCTAAATCTTGGATTCTTGCGGATGTTACTTACCTATTAGCTCTACTATAAAATGCTTTAGTGTCTTTGTAAGAAACGAAAAGATGAGTGAGAAACATGCGGGGAAGCTAAGGGTTTTGGAACTAGTAATATTATGCTTTCAACTTTACCCCAAAATCCAAGTGGCACAGAAGTGTTGATGGATAAGACTTTTCCCCCTGCTTCACGTTAATTGCTCCCAGTTTGACAGATTTAGTATCGGAAAACTTTTAAAGCCAACTTCTGTCGATGAAATCAATTTTAAAGCGAATGAACGGAAAGTTTTGCCAGAAAAGATATTTTTCCGAATCGATTTTTCAAAAACCTATTTGCGTGGAAAAGATTTTTCCTCACTCTCACTTATACATTTTTTTTTTCTGTCTCTCTCTCTCCCTTGCTAGCTAAATAAAAGAAAAGCCACGTTTTCTTTTGGGAATAAAGAAAGTCTGCGATTTCGTATTAGTCGATAATTAATTTTATGTGCAAGTAAGTATTGGTTTAAAAAATGATTTACACGAAAAATCGCGGCGTGACTGATGACGCTCATTGAAATTTCGCTACTTTTTTTTGTACCGTTTTAAATATATTTTCAATAAAAATTTACTTCAGGCTGAGATTCATTTTTATTTATTGATTTGAGCGATGAAATTAATTTCCTTTTACAATGTAAAAGCTATTTGCGCGATTTGTCAAAAGTATAATCTTTCACAATTGAATTTAAATTTATGAAATACAGCCAAATGTATAATGCAGACCAAAAAAAATTTCTTTTCAGTAGTCGATAAGCTGTATATAATGGTTTCTATTCGTGCAAGGGGCGTATTTTTTCATTTTAGGATGAAATTAAGAAATATATGATTGTGAAGAAAAAATCATATTTTTAAAGTCTTCACTAGTTTTCAATTTTCTATGAAAGGGAAAATTATTTTATTTAGTATATTTAATTTTTGCTTTACTTTATTATGACCTAGTATTCAAGACTCGTTAATCTAACAGCATTAACTATTCGAACATTTTACACACACACACACAGATATAGAACGAGAGGTAGAAAAGACACGGATGACTATACTACATACATTGTGCCTGCTAAGTCCGATGTCACCTCAGTAATTTCTGAACTACAGGAGCTATATTCTTAAAAGTAGGGTCTAGGTATAGTAAAGTAGCCTTGCGCTACGTAAGGAAGACACTTACAGTGACACCTACCGGTTAAATTCGGAGTTAGCGTTCTTATATCGTAAACGATCCCAGATACGGGTAAAAAGTCAATTGCAAAGTTATTCAGCATCATCGATTTAGTAAGAAAGGGCATCTTGATTTGCACGTGATGCTCATTATTTCGCGCAATAATGATACCGATGGAGGGCATAAAGCGCACATTTGTTCGGCAGAATTTTCCAAAACTGCACTTACCTGACATCAGTGGCAGCTCGTGGGTTCTTTAAATGCAGGTTCACAAAATTAATTTCGAAAATTTAGTATGCAGATAAGACGCAACTTACACGTTGAAATAAATATATTGGGTTGGCAACAAAGTAATTGCATTTTTCCGTATGTCAATATTTCGCCTGGCCAAAACTACTGAAGTTAATTATGCGAAATTTAGCACGTACGTGAGTTTTTCAACATAGGTGCTAGATCAGAGCGCATTTTCCAAAATTCGTAATCTTAGGGGGGGGGGGGTAAGGGCCAAAAAGTTCTTTTCACATATCCCGCGTGATCTCAAATAAAAATAGAGATATCCGTGAAATTCTTTCTGTAAAATACAGCAGTCACGAATACCTAAAAATTAATTTCAGGACATTTTTAATATTGTCCTCTAAGGAGGATAGAAGCGAAAAAAGGGGGAGGGTGGCCATCTTTTATGGACGAAAAAAAATACTGCCAGTGAAATTCTTACTTTAAAATGTAACAAATATGAATCGTATGTTCAGGCACAGCTTACCTGTAATTAAAAACTTGTTGAAAACTTATTTGCTTGAATTTTATACCAGAAAACGCAATTACTTTGTTGCCAACCCAATATTTTCGTGTCTAGCAGTAAAAGCAAAACAATGCACGCAACTGGAAGGACCCAAGTAATCTTGGGTCTTACATTTCGTCACCAAGATAAGTTTCAGCAAGGGTGTTGTCTTCATCCATTTTATTTCAATAATTTTTTAAAGGATAATATTAAAAAATGCATTAACTCCGGAATACTTATTTTACTCCCATCTTAATTATTTACGCTAGTTTGTAAGAAATATTGTCGTGAAAAATGATGGAAAAAGAAAATAATAAGAAAATGAACCTACAAAAACATAAATATTCGAAAATTTGATGTTAAACTTGACTTTTCTTCTCCACATTAACAACATTATTTCTAAAGCTTATAAAAAGCTTGGTTTTCCTAAGCGTAGAAATAAAGATTTTTCCGCTTTAAAAGTTTTAAACTTTCGTTTGATTCGCTCTAATCTAGAATATTGCAGTCTTATTTGGGAGCGCTATTATATAGAAAATAAAATCAAAATTCTTGAGCGGGTGCAGACTCAGTTTGCAAGTTATTTATACAACAAAAGCAATCCTATTTATATTCAGGATATTTCTTCATCTTATTTGAGATATATTTTTAATCTTCCTAGTTTAATTTCTTGTCGTGATCTATTCTGTTTATTATTCTTTTATGAAGTTGTCAATAATATGGTTGACTGTAGTGATATTCTTCAGAGTATTTGTGTAAAACTGCCGAACTGGTCTCTTAGAAATTAAAATTTAATTATGAATCGATTTACTAAATATAAATACGTTATTAATTTTTCATTACATAAATTTTACAAAATTTTTAACAAGCTTTCTGTGGACTTAACAGGCCCTTTACTGTTTTTAATGTGAAGTGCGTTGAACTTTTGCATTCATAATATGTTATTTGTTCTATCTCTGTCCTATTTTGTCTTTTAATATGTCTTTTGTGTACTGTACTTTTATGTTATTTTGTTTGCTTGTTTGTTTTAATTTTTTTCATCCAACACTGTAATTGGATTTTTTTGTAGTATGCATTCCTTGTATAAATAAATAAATAAATAAATAAGAATTCGAGCTTGATTGTTATAGTATACTACAATCTAGAATACATTCCTTCAAATAACTATGCTTAGAAGTAATATGACTGACAGGAATTCATAGAATGGCAAAGTATTTTTATGACTACTCTAGTAGATATTTTAGCATATCTAATGACAAATTTTCTTTTTCAGGTAAGAATATTTTTGTTTATTCTCTATGTTAAGCATGAAATTCAGGTGAGTTAAATAAAATTTGTTTATTGGTTAGAAACATATAATGCAAAGAAAAGTTTAATTGTAAATTACTGTATTTCGATGAAAAATAATTTTTCTTAGTAATATTTTAAGAATGAAATAACAAGACATCTATTGAATTTTATAAATTTCCAATGCCGATATTTTATGTCTGCTAATATATACAAGATGTCTCCAAAACACTCATCTAGGCTTTTATTCCTTAAATATTGATACATTATTAATTTATAAAGCTACGTAAGAAAGAGGTACAGAATTCTAGACTTAATTTTTCAGGTATCGACTTAAATTTTCAGGAGATTGAATCTAAATAAATGAAAATGTAAGTTTTTATACTGCGCCCGAACAAAATAATTTCCAATTAGTAAAGTGTGTACTATACACTTATTAGTTGATGATTTAAAATTTGAGCATATTCTCCTTAAAAGTGTCGAAGATGTGAATATGAATATTACGTTTCAATGGCTCTGTAAGGAAAAAAAATCAACTCAAATGATTGTATTTGAACACGAATACAATCACAATGTACATGCGATACAAATACGGACACAAATAACGAAATACATAATATTTCTGCTATTATTGCCTTTTATAGCCCCTCACCAACATTGCTTGAACATATCTCTGAACCTTTTTATGATGAAAATCTGAAATATTGTCAATCACCTAATGAATGAGGCACATTTTACTAGATGGGAAATTTTTACATGGGCCGTATAAAAATTTATTTGTACTTATTTAATCTCCTTAATATTTTAATCGATACCACAAAACACTGTACCTTCGTTTACATAACTTTTTAATTTATTCTGTATGCCTATGATCAATAGTTAAGGAATAAAAGCCTGGGTTAGTGTTTTGGGGGCACCCTGTATGTATTAATTTATATTATTAATTTTCTATTAAGCATTTCAAATTTATTTTTGTTCTTAAATTGACGAAATTATTACTTATCAGAATGAATTTCAGCATGATTAATGATAAAAGTAATATCAAAGTATTAGTTACTTTAGCGTTTTACACTATGACCAATAAGTAAAGGAAAAGTGGTTTTCGGCATATAGTTATTGTTTCATTTATCAATCTTATTGGAGATTATTTTCTAAACGGAGTAGAAGTGTAAAAAGAGAAAAGTATACCCCCCCCCCAAAAAAAAAGAATAAATAAATAAATAAAATAAATTGAAAAGATAATAATAAGAAGAATATGATTTGAACTGCAAATTTAAAAGCAAAGATTTAAAAAGAGCTGAAAAATACATATTAAAAATATTTAACGTAACTTCTATGTTTCTTCATTTATCGTAATTTGTTACTTTTGAAAGTGATTTTAGTGATTTACAGGCTAAAATTTGTCGTGTTTACTTTTATTGTTCCTAACAATATTGCTTATAGAATTGCGAAAAAAAAAAACATTTTACTGAAATCAGCAAAATATTTTTGTCACTATTTTATCTGAATAATTTTATTGAATTAACTAAAGTCTCTTACATAATTTTTTGATCATCAAAACTTTTCTCATTTAATGAAATTTTATGTTGATCATCAAAATAATGAGTTGAAATAACGGTCTGTTGAATCCGGAAAATTTTGTTGGCGCTATTTTAACTAAATAATTCTGTTGAACAACAAACATTTCGTTGATCAACAAAACTGATATGATTTCATGAAATATTTCGTTGATCCAACAAAATTAATCGTGTAAAATATCTCTAACCATACAATTTTTCAATAAGAAAAAACTTCTTGAATTCAAAATTTTTTTATTTCCTGTTCTGTGTAGTTAAATGATTCGTAACACTAAACAATTGTTCAATGTGTTTCTGCAATCCTGGTTAAACCAGGTTCTGGAAAGAATAGCTGCCAAAATAATTAATTGAGGACTTACAGACAGTTTTTAAGTGTTATGGACAGTCTTCTCTATTTTTAGATGTTTGAATAAAATTCTCAGTAGTTCTCTTTGGTTCACAAAATACACTGAATCTCAAGGTGACGTTCGAATTAATATTGATCAAGATGAACTCAAAAACGATAAATTTGTTATTATTTATTTCTATTTATTTATTTTAATATAATTACTATTCATTTTTTTGCATTTTAAAATCCTTATGTAGCAGCCTTGTTTAATTATTTCCTTTTAAATAATAGCTACTTACTTTTTATTGTAAATTCTATAGTATATACAAAGCATAACTATAGGAAGAAAAAAAAAGTATCTTTACTACTGAGTCTTCTTTTTAAAACTAGGATTGGACATTTCCCCCCTGTATCACATTTGGGTTATTGAAACATCACGTGACTGAATTCCCATCAAAGAGAATATGCGGGGGACCACTTTTATAAAGTTCTATCAAGTGCACCTGTTTCCCCTTACATTCCGGATTTATGGACAATGCCGAAGGAGTTTTATATCCGCGGGTCAGTGAAATGTTTTCGACACAAGCAGAAAGTGGCATTTTTATTCGTTTAAATTTATATACTGGAGTGTATTTTCAAATTGCTTACTGCACATATTTCCATCCATCACATTTTAAATCTACAAATGATGAATGTGTTTTATGCGACGGTTACATTAGATCTAAAACGTGACATGATATGGGTTTAAACGAACACTTCAAACTACTGAAAACTTTCTCATAAACACATACATAAGAATGAAAAGGTAGGAAAAAAATCATCTGTGTATACTTCACGAGAAACAGAGATTTAAAAATTTTCGAAAGCAAAAAATACAAATCAGCTTAAACCAACATAGGCAGAAATAGGCTTAATTCTAATTTGCAAGTATCTGTTTTATAAAAAGTAGGTAATCATGCTGCGGTATTAAAACGAACGTGTAAATCTGCATTTGATATGGAACGTGTAAATCTGCATTTATTTTCTGGTTGACAGGAATTATTTGGAATGTGAGATTTATGTACAGGTAAACACCTACTTTGATATACTAATTTTGCGAATATAGAATAAAATAATAGTATTCTGTCTATGCGCTTTCCTGCATTGCGGAATAATTTTAATTGAGATTGGTATAGATAAAAATAAGTTTATGCAATAATAAATATTGGTCATAGACATGAACAATAAAATGTAAAGTTATGTAAGCATCAGGCATATAATTCTATGGCAATGATTAAAATTTTCAGATGATTAAATTACTGTAAGTATGAAAAATACAAAAATACAAAACACAATACAGTAAATACAAAACACAATGCAGTAAATACAAAACAGGGCTCCCTTACAAAAAAAAATTCTCAGTCAGGAATGTGTGCCTCATACGTGATGCACAAAATTTGAACATTTTATCTGAAAAAAATCTCTATGTAGGTAAATACTTGCTGACTTATACCACTTTTAATGGCTCTCGAGGAGGAAAAATATCACACCAAATTATTGCATTTTAAGGGTAGTAAATATGTTAAGAAAGAAAAAAATAATTGTATGAATAGATAATACTTTTGCTGTTATTGGTATTGTACAACCTCTCTCTTACCAACTTAGTGTAAATATACTATCTCTGATCCTTTCTTTGATAAAAGGCTGAAATTGAACATCATCTAATTAATGCATGGGACATATCTTACAACTTAGCAATTTTTATTTTACGGGGTCCGTTTAGAAATTTAAATTTTGTATTTAGTTAGATTTAATATAGAATTCTAATCGTTACCATAAAGTTTTCCACCTCTTTTTAGGTAACTTTGTAACGATGATGTCTATGATCAGTAGTTAAGAAGCCCTTAAGTAGTTAAGTCAGCCCTTAACCGTTTTTTATAATAATTTTTCGAGAATTACTCGAAATTTGGATTGTATTAACCCTTTGAGGAGCAACCCTTTCCCAATGCTGAAAAAAGCGCAGCCGTTGCCATCGCTCGACTTAACTACCAGCAAGAGGGCGGAAGATCGAAACGTTCATTGCGTGCCACATATCTAGAGACCCTTTTTCGACGACAGGTGGCTGTGCGGCACAACCAGCTGCGTCAAAAAAGGGTCTCTAGATCGGTGGCACGCGATGAACGTTTCGATCGTCCGCCCTCTTGCTGGTCGTTAAGTCGAGCGATGGCAACGGCTGCGCTTTTTTCAGCATTGGGAAATCTATCCAGCTGTTCTCGCCATTCTTCAGCAGATGCCGGTGCTGTTAAAAATAATCGTGACCATCGTTTTACGGGAAAGGATGGGCTTTAAAAAGTAAAGGATTCTCGTGGAGCTCTGTCACCCGCAACTATTTTTTATAGAAATCCAATCTATTCTTCGTGACTGGCAACAGTCAAAACGTCAGAGTTGTGTGTTCCCAGAGCGGGAACACTGCGCGTTGAAGGGTTAAAAGTCTACGTGATTTTTTTGAATTGATGTCTTATAAAAGTATTTATTTTTATACTCTTAAAAAGTGAACTTCTATCCCCGTGCGATGAACCGGGGCGCTCAGCTAGAAATTAAATAAATTTACAACCATCACAATTAAAATTAGCTTCATGGCTCAAAATTACTAAATGTTTTTGTTCGCCTACGTCACTTCGCAATGCACACTGGGAATTTCGGATTAGTTTAAGTCCATATTTTCCGAAACAAACACTTTAACAAACATTTATACACATGTTTACAGAACCTGTTTGAATTGTTGACAGTCCTGGAGACGTATTTCAAACGTTCATAGTTAGTAGTTAATTCTGATTGTTAAACTAAATGCTGACAGTATACGCGGCGTATTTTGATTGTTGGAATTTAATTACTACAGACCAAATGTTTAATCGGTTTATAATGGATGGAAACTTCGTTAGTTTTACGAACACATATAAACAGTATTGACAAATTACTTAGATATTAGTATGAATAGTCAAAGACCACAAGGATATTTTTTAATCATATTGAATATTGTATATAAATACTTATTAAATATATAATTTTGAATATGTGTTCTTTCTTTACTGATAAACAGGATGATCAGTTTAACACTTTAACGCGCAGTGTTCCTACTCTGGGAACACCCAACTCTGACGTTTTGACTGTTGCCAGTCACGAAGAATAGATTGGATTTCTATAAAAATAATTGCGGGTGACAGAGCTCCACAAGACTCCTTTACTTTTTAACACGTCATTTCCCGTCAAAAAATTGGTCACGATTATTTTTAACAGCACTGGCATCTGCTGAAAAATGGAAGAATGCGAGAACAGTTGGATAGATTTCCGAATGCTATAAAAAGGGCAGCCGTTGCCATCGCTCGACTCAACTACCAGCAAGTTGCTGGCTGTGCCGCACAGCCAGCTGTCGTCCAAAAAGGGTTCCTAGATCTGTGGCACGCGATGAACGTTTCGATCGTCCGCCATCTTGCTGGTAGTTAAGTCGAGCGATGGCAACGGCCGCCCTTTTTTGAGCATTGGGAAAGGGTTGCTCCTCAAAGGGTTAAAAGAGTACCCCATGGTTTTTTTAATAACCCTTTAATCTGAAGGATAGGACAGCCATTCTAACACTAAAATGTACGAAAAAAAAAACCCACTCAAAATACTGGTATTAAATTACAAAATGAATAAAAACTTTGTTATAAAAACTCACATTAGAAGTTACTATGATCGTAATATCTTATGTTACATTCATAAGATATTACGATCGTTTAGACCAAAAAAAATATTTTGGTCTTCATCAGACAAGCCTTTCGACTCACAGAGCAGAGGGAACTTTTTATTTTGTTATTATTATTTATTTATGGATTTTTGTTTGTCCTTATTTTTTTTTTCTATCCCTTCCCCCTCTTTTCCCCTCTCCATGTTTTTTTTTCGCCTTTTCTTGTTTCCTTGTGGCAACATGCTTGTTTGTTTATCTTTTTTCAGTTCCCTCTGATCTGTAAATCGAAGGGCTTGTCTAATGAAGACCGAAAGAATTCTTTGGTCGAAACGATCGCAACATCTTATAAGTAACTGAAATGTAGTTGTTTTAACCTTTTTTAAGTGTGGGCAAAAATTTCCAACATTGTTGGACTATTACAGCTTAATTTTTGAGGTAAAATAGAAATGGAGGTGCACGGTATAACTTAATCCAGCGATCATTTTATTTTTGAAAAACATAATTTAATTCAAATATTTTACATTATCATTCCTTACAGAAAAATAAACTGAAAATGTATAGGGGTTCCCGAGAAATCCTCCAAGCATCGACCCATTAAAACAAATCATAACTGAAGAAATCTCGTCCATAACACCAGCAATGCTGCGAAGTGTGTCAAAAACCTTGGTTCGACGTGTTTATGTTTACATTCAAAAGGGTGGCGAACATTTTTATCATATGCTGTAAGGAATGATAATGTAAAAAATGGATTAAATTATGTTTTTCAAATATGGATTAAATTATGTTTTTCAATTATCACAGGATTAAGTAACCTTGTGGGTCTGTATTTCTCCTTCACTTCACACATAAAGTTGTAACAGTCCCACAGTGAAGATGGTCTTGTGATGGAGATCACATATCTAATTTAATAATCATTTACCCTGGCTTTCTTTAATGTAATCTATCCAAAATCAAGAATTCTAAATCACTTCTGTTTTCATTTTTCTGCCATTTCGGTTTTTAAATCTATATATTTGCTTTTCCCCGTATGCACTATTCTTACTTGTTTATTCGTCTCTTCAGACCGGTGTGCTAAAAATAGATTATATTACGTCCGTTTGCAAAATCAACGTACGTTCTACTTCTCCTCTTGGCATCCTGCTAGCGTAAGTTATTATTTGTTGCCCTGCCTCGTCTTCAAAATTATTTGCTCGCGATTACGTCATTTTTAATTTTATTGGATTAACTGTTAGGGTTGCTCTGGAATGGGCGTTATTGATTTCAGCCAAGTGTTTGTTCTCGCCAATGTGTCATTCTGTGCTGGCGTAATTTTTAATTCATTCCATTTTAATTCCACCGTCCATATAGGACGTCATTTTATTTTCGCTGAGCCACCACCGCCCGTTATGATAATGTTTCAATAGTATATGTTTAATAACATAGTTTTAAGTATTTTAACGTCTTTTTATTTTATTGCAACCAAGTGTATCGAACCTGGATTTTCATGTCACAACGCAACTTAATAATTTAAAACAACCTAATTAACTTCTTTACAGGCCTCCCAAACTTAAATAAGACTCAAACAATTATATTTCAGTGCTAGAATAGTTGCCACATCCGTCAGACTGAAGGGTTATCAGACAAACCAACGGGTACTCTTTCATACTGATTATTCTGTATAATATATTTGTAAAAATCAATGCCTCACTCATTTAAAGCTTGCGTGGGTCAGTGTCTGACTGGAAAGTCATAGGTTCGCCACCACTTGACCAGAATATTAACAGCAGACGCACATGGAATCAATCTGAATGATTCAGTTATAAACTTAAATATAATGGTTATATATTTTAGTGTACGTAATTTACTGCGTGGCAGTATCATGTTGTAAGGCGCCGGGTATGAGAAATACTTAGTTCAAAATTATTTACAGTGCTTGGAAAAAGGAGAATCCTCTATTTGCAGATATCCGCAGCATTCTGGTGCTAAATACCATTACCTTGTTGTCAAATGAATATCTGCTATGTGCACGTTTTGGAGATTTCGACATTTTGACTCTTATGAATCATTTACTAACTAACCCTAGTAGCACAATTAGTACAAAAAACGTTTAAAACACGTTTTATAACGTAAAAAAACGTGTTTCCAAAGTAATTTAAACGTTTTTTGAAGTAGTTGTTCTACTAGGGAAATTTTCGTATGAAAGACTGATATGTATTATACGATGAACTGTGGTTGCTAAACCACAGTTCACCGTATTTTTACTATGCGCATCAGCCGTAATATTGTCAGATAGTAACTGCACTTCAAAAAATGTCAGTCAAATTTACAGAAAAAAACTGTCAGCCAGGACGCCATTTTATTTCCGTGGTTTTTATTTATTTTTTTTTTAACAGAAGTATTCAGTAAATTTTACTGATTCTCAGTTTGTTTTCAAGAATCTTCTGTAAACGGAATAAATACAGAAGACTTCTGTAAAATATACGGAAATAAAGAGGCGTTCTGGCTGACAGTTTTTTTTTCTGTCAGTTTAAGACTTTTTTTTTTTTTTTTGCAGTGCGCTAATGAAAACTGGTAATAATAAATAAACTTTTTCACATAGCCGATATTGGTTTGACAGCGTCGATTAGCTGTTTGCAAAATTATTTTTATAATGTATTTTACAGCCTTAATATCATTATGTTTAAAAATATAGAAATAATTAAAAACCATAAACCGATTTATCTCGCGAATCTTTCCTTCGGACGTCTTACAGAAGCCGAGACATTTAAAACAAAACAAATAAAATATCGACTTCCTTCGGCGGCTTTGGTATTTTCCGCGAGAACACGGTGTCTGTTCCCCCTGAGTGGCGGTACAAAAGAATTCAATTTATCATTCATTCAAGTCCAGTCGAGGAGGAGGGTCTCAAACTTTTCAGACACCTCATCGGATTGAAATACCCTGACACTCCATCAAAATACTGCTCCTGCCTCCCCCATACTGTTAAAAGAGATGATAAAATGAATTTGAGAGCAAAGGGGATATAACTCAGAATATAAATTTGCAAGCATGGTTATGGGTATCGGGGTAAAAACATATCAAAAACATAAGAAAAACATAACAAACATTAAAAAAAAAAAACTGTCGGTTATAAAAGCAGCCATTAAAATAATTAAACTCCGGGCTGTTTGGTGAAACACCATTTTGTTACAGATACAAGACACACCAAATACGCAAGTACACTGGAAAAAAAAAGTCTGTGAAACTGAAAAAAAAAAAAAAAAAAAAAAACTGTCAGCTAGGATGACCGTTTATTTTTGTATATTTTACATAAGTCTTGATTATTTTTTTCCGTAAACAAAAGATTTTTGTAAAATGAACTGATAATCTGTAAAATTTAGGAAAGAGTTAAAAAAGAAAAAAAAACGAAAAAACGAAAAAAACGGAAATAAACTGGCGTTTTGGCTGACAGATTTTTTTCTGTAAATTTGACTGACATTTTTTTGCAGTGTATGTTTTTATTACAAATAATAAACCATTTCTGATATATAGCACGGAATTTGAACAAGGAGTATTAAATTTAAATTTTTCTGCGAAAAATACAGTGTACATTCATGATACTTATTTTTTATCTATAATTATCTATACTTCTATTACATGATTTGCGATAAATTGTACGGAATTTGGACAAGAAAGATTAAATTCAGGTTTTTATACAAAAAGTACAAAGTGTACATTAGTAATACGTATTCTTATCCATAATTATTTACATTGCATAATACGTACGATTGGAAATCAAATCTTAAACAAAGAAATTTTAATACACTCTTGCGTTTTATTTGTCAAGTTTGGTACAAAATTGTGAAAAGCTTTTGTACGTATAAAAAATTTGTAGACTACCTAAAAGGAGATTAAATGTATGTTCTCGTTTTAAAAATTCAAAGCTATAGTAAGAGGGGAAAGGAGGTTAAGACTGTACCTTATCTAGTCTCAAAGGAGGTAGAGACTTTATCCCATGTCTGTAGCAGAAGAAGTAAGTCTGGTCTAACGACACATGTGTTTTTAGCTTTCTCAAAACGCTTAAATTATTTTTTAACTGCAATCTTTTATTTATAAGAGAAGATTTTATTTTGTTATGTTAGAGTGTAATATTTCTACCGGGGATATTATTGTTTTGTGAATAAAAGATAAGTGCGGTAGTTTATTAAGTAAAATATGTTGTTTAGAAGGTCTTTTCGTCTAGAATACGCGACTCCTTAAGAATTTAATAGCAGTAGGTCGAATGTTATTTGTCAACGATTTAGTAGACACAATGCATTGCCTACAAAGACAAACCATTTTTGTAATCAAGCATTACAAGTATGAGGAGTTAAAGTCAATTGAGTTGGTAAAAAAAATAAATAAAATAAAAAACAAAAATATGAAAAACTCTGAAATAAAGAAAAAGAACCAAATTAGTTATATTGTCTAACAATCATACAATGAAGGTTAGATCTACAGTTAAATGTGTACGAAGCAGTTGCATGAAAAATGCTCTAAATACCAAAAGATATCTGGAAAAAAACACTGGGCATATGCACTCTTTCATTTCCACCAGGTAAAAATGAACATTTAATTTTTAAAACCATAATATACTTTCTTCTAAAGTGAAGCCTTGGATTTTTGGACTCATTTTTCTGCGTTAATAAACGTTCTGCTTGAGTATAATTTCGAGGCCCTTTCTCACTTTTATATTGAAAAAAATTTACGAATTTTTAAAATTTGTTGCTTATAAAATATAAAAAACAAAATATTTACTATGAAAAATGAAATATATTAAACAAACAAAATATGAATTCTTCTGTGCGTTGCATAGCGATAAAAATAATTGGTCTTTTTATGTTCGTAGAACAGTTACACGAAAGAAATATTCACATGAAATAATTATGTTATGGTGATGTTAGAATTTATCGCTGTACTAAGAAAACTAAGGAAAGGGGAAGTAACAAGAAAACACATTGGTCAGCAGCTATTGTCTTCATGGGAAATAGATATTTCACACTGAGAATTTTAAGGTTATTTTTCCTCTCTTTTATGAGTCAAAATATTCAACATAAAATTTTAAACTTTTCTGACTAATGACGTGCAGTATAAACAATATGTCACTGCTGAAGCAAAATCATTTAATTTTCTGTCTGATTTTAATTCTCATTTGCTTATTTCTGAAGACAGTAATAATAATTTGCATTACTAAAGCAAAGAGTCATTTAAGTGATAAATTGTAAATACCGAAAGCGTATGAGCTCCAGTGATTTTTAAAGGAAAAATGCGAATTCATAGAGAAAACGATTTTCTCTTTCTCCTTTCGATATTTAGAACTAACACTTCTTTCTGAAATACTGTCATCGTGTTTAGCAATGTTATACTCACTGGCACAAGAAAAAGCTTGTTTTATGTTCAACTGTAAATCAGTTTGGAAAGATCGTAAAATGGAAATGGAAAATGTAATGTAATATTAAGATAATGCGTTTCGTCATAAATTTAAATTTTTTAGCATTATTTTATGCTGAGTTTTGGTAACGTAAATCTTCATTTCATTACGATTTGTGGTACATATACGCACGAACTAAAATATGTGAGTGCATTTCGGATGTAATTATGCTGCACTTACAGTTAAGGTTTGCAGGCGTTCGGTACACAAAAATAGTATTTAAAATTTCTAGTATTAGTGGTATTACAGCAGAATATACATTTTAAAAATTTACAACCTCGCTTACATCATGCTTAAAAAGCAGACCTGTACAAAAAATAATGCATTGTCTACGTGTTAGCAAAATACCGTTTTCCTTTCTTCATTGTCTTTTTCTTTTCTTTTCTTTATTTTAAGAGGATAGGATTAATAATTTTGGCTTTTTTCTTGCAAGCAAAAAATAGTTATTCTTCTTTATTTCCGTGGCCCATAAATAATAGATACAAATCACATAAAACATTGAAAACAATTTATCAAAAGTAAAAAAAAAATCGCATATATTCTGTCCAAGTAAATTATGTGTACATTTGATTAGCCCATTTCTAGCCAAAGGTTAGTAAGCGCACCATTTCAATAAAAAAATTTTATTAACACTGTGACACGCATTTCACTAATTTTCCTTTTCTGCTATTTTTAAGTATTTTGAAGATATGTATAAAATATTAGTAATTCAATTGGAGTAAACACTTTCTGCTGAGAAATTTTCAAAATACACTAGTTTTTCAATTTGAAACGGTTATTGACAATTTTAACTTTTTGAAAGTGCGTGATTATTCCACTTGAGATTAATCATGTGTTTTTATTATGGACTAAAGTTTCAAGTTTTGAAAATAAAATAAAATTGAAACAAATGTCATAAAAAAATAAATTTTGTACTTAAATTTGCCAAAAAAAGAAATAGGCCAAGGGTGCCTTTTTGCACCATTTTATTTTTTATTTAGAATATTATTTTTCATTCATAAAACTTTTTTTTGTGTCTTAATGAGTGTAATTTAAGCATATTTCAATGAAAATAATGGCACATTTTATAAAATTTCAATGCTTGGCCTGGAATGGGTCATAAATTACTGATATTTTAAACAATAAATAACTGATATAATAAATAACTGATATAACTGATTTAAACAATAAATAACTGATTTGATAATGATAAATAACTTTAATAAATTACTGATATTTTAAACAATATAAATCAAATAAACATGAAAGAACTATAAAAAACGTTCAAGTGTTCTCCGCTGTGGAAACTGTCACGAAATATATTAACTTAGGATTACAATGTTAGCTGCAATGAAAATGATAAATATGGCAAACACTTTTAATTTAATATGCACGAAATGCATTTTGGCTGTAATTAAACCTCTCCCATAAACAGCATTCTGCAGCTGAAACGTGTTAGCCGATAGCCACGAAACTTGGTATATGGACTCTACACAAGATACGTTCAAGGAAGTTTTTTATAAAGTTTAGCTCAAAAACTGTCCACTAGGTGGCGCTTTGAATGGTAAATTCAGCTAAAAAAACGACCCAAACTAATTAACAAATGCTTAATAACTATTAAATAAATCCTGAACTTGTTTGTACATTTTGAATTAACCCTTTGCATCGCTTTACTGTTCTTCATGAAAAATGCCAGATAGTGGACACTTTTTGAACTAATTATTTTTTTTCGAAATTTCTTGAGCGGATCTCATGTATGGTCTATGTACCAAATTCTTTTACAATACGTGCAACCATTTCAGCTGATCCACCCTGTATTTATCAACATGATGTATTGTGCTTTAATCCATAGTAGCTTCTACTTTTAAAATTCACGATCTAATATTGGCATGTAATTATTTAAATAATGGAATCCGTTCATACATTTCAAGAGGTGCAGAAATCCTCAATTCATTAACAGCAAAATAGGCATCAACCCACATAAAGTTAGGAAAGTAAATACTGCTATATACAAATATTTAAATATTTACTTTTCTGCTTCGGTGTAACTTACATTTTTTGTTTATGAAGAGTAGGTGTGGGAAAAGTTGTAGGCCAAGCTAGCAAAATCGCGTCATAGGATGTTAGAAAAGTCGTGGGCCAAACTTGATATTAGCAAAGTCGCGGGTCGTATAATTGGGATTTACATGGGATTTTAAATGGTTTATATGGGTTTTAGACGGGGTTTTGATATGTTACGCGGGCCGAATAAAAAGCCGTGGAGGACCACATGTGATGAAGAGAACACATCTTTCAAAGCCGTACAGTTTTTATTGAATTCTTATGTTGACTTTATTCAGGACGATTAAGTTGTAGTATTTGTTGATTAAAATTAAAGCTGAACAATTTTTAAAGTTAATTCATAATTCTTTTGCAGGATTAAGACGGCCTAATATGACGCATAAAATCACATGAAAACTAAAAATTTTCTGATTTGTTACTACTCTTTACTGGAAATCACTGTTTGAAAAAAAAAATAAATAAAGGGTAGAAGTTAGGAGAGAAAAAAATCAATATTTATGTTCTGTAATTTATGGATATTTCTTTATCTTATATGAATTCTACGAAGAAGGAGAACATTTAAATGCACCCTTTTGCAGATAGTTTCATAACCACGTCGGAATCGAATGATTTGTGTAAGTTTATCTAAAGTTTAGTGTAAAAAAGATCTTGTTAAGCACATTTTATACCTAGAAGTTGTTATATTTTGTACCAGACTAAAATAAAAAGACAGGTTTCCGCAATAACTTAAAAATGATTTAAATTGATGTTTGAAATTAGTTTGACCGGTTGGATATATACATAAAATGAATAAAATCTGAATATTGAATTTCAAGTAACAAATTTTCATTTATTTTATTATCTCTTATATTCCCTTTTTAAAAAAAAAATTTCAACTTGAAAATAATTTCGTTCATTTAAAAAATTTAATAAATTTAGATATATTTTAAACTGAGCAGTAGCAGTAATCTGATTTGATAGTATGTAATATTTATTTCCATTTTAAATACATGAGAACTCAAATTCCTTATGTTGATTACTGTTTTAATTTCAAGTGAATCCCACAAAAAACGACGAAATAAATTCTCAGAATCTTAGTCGCTAATTAAATCGCTAATACAATTCTCACTCGTAGTAAACTATAAATACATTTCTCATTCCATATTTTCATATGAATTTTTAAAAATAAAGTATAATGTTCTAAATCCTCTACACAAAAAAGACTTCTCGATGAGATTCAAAGTTTAAAATTTGATAGCTTATTCGAGTTTTAGGTTCCTATATATATAAATGCACATTTTTAAAATGTAAAACTAGTTACTTACTGTGGAAAAACATTTCTAATCTCGAGTTTTCGATTTAACTTTTAGGCTAAGAGAATTTTTCCTTAGTTGCAGACATCTTTACACTATTTAGGTTTTGTAGCTTGCGAGTCTGATTTCAAAGTTCCGTAGCTCGATCCATGTTAAAATGCTATTATCAATTTCTTTTAATAGTCTATATTATTTTATACTCTCTATTATCTTCTTTTAAATATTTCTATTTCTGTTAAATGCTATTATCTATTTCTATGCTTTAATCTATTTCTTTTAAACTAAGGATGCATTTATTTTTATCTGTATTTAATAACAGGCACAAAAATCATTGCTTGGATTATTTTCATATTTACCAAAGAGTAAAAACGCATTTGTTTTAAAAAGAACTTATTAAACATTTATTACTAATTACATACACCCTTGCATTATTTAGATTTTGCAGCTTGCAAGTCTGATGGGATACTTCAAAGTTTCGCAGTTCGATCTATGTAAAAATACTTTAATTTTTTCGTTAATGCATCTTTTTAGTTTAAACAAAATAAATTAAATTATTTTTACATGACATTATATTTTTACATTAAATGTCATACACTTTTACATTAAATGTACATTACAGTTTTACATTTAAGTATTTTTGCATTAAAGTATTTTTACAGCAATCACGAAAATTGCATTAAAAATTTTATTAGCGACCAGGAAGCGCGCGCCGTTTCGCCGTTCCTTGTGAGATTCACATCAAATCAAAATGTATAAATAAAGGAAAATTTGGTTTCTCATTTATTTAGAAGTAAATAAATGTTATGTACTATAAAATGAGATTACTGCTACTGCTCAGTTTAAAGTGTATATAAATTTATTATTTTTTATTAAATGAATGAAAATATTAAGTAATTTTTATCTTTATTTCAATAACAGACTCAAAAATCACATTGCTTTCATTATTTTCATATTTACCAAAGAGTAAAAAACACATTCGTTGGCATAAAAAGTTTCGAAACTATTAAGCTTATTACTAAGTATACTTAATCTGGGAATAATCAAATTTCATGTTTTGAAAACAATGCAACCCCGTCCTGTTATTAGAAACCGCCATTTTAGAATAATTGCGTTCATAAAACGGAAGACAAAAAAAAAAAAATCAATTTTCTACTGGAGCTTACAAAAAACTGTCATCAAAAGTAATTTAGATTAAGAACAATTGATAAAAATATCCCATTAAAGCGTTGATAAGTGTCCCTACCGCAGTGAGCGAGTGAGAGTGGGTGGACAGCAATAATTCCTTTCGAGGGACAGACAAACGAATAAATAATTATTGGAGCATGAAATGAAAATGCTGGTTTTAACTTCGAAACAACATAATTACAATGCCGAACTAGAGGCGTGAAAACATTTGACGCTGCAAGTTTGTGACAGGGCATTTATTTTTTGAAATGTGTTGAGCGATAAATTTGGAAAAGTGGGAGTTACCCAGAAGGGAGAGAACAAACAAGCTAATTGAAGGTTTATTTCTTACTGACTTGTCAGAGGAACTTTTAATTGAAAATAACAGTTGAGAAATGTGTAAATTTGTTACGCTTGTTCAAATCGCATGTCCGCAAGAATGAATATCGATAAGCAAAATTGACACTGTTTTGTTCAATCAAATTCACAGATAATCAAAAACACCGAAAAGGACATTTAAAATCGAACATTTAAAATTTAACATTTTAAGTCGAATTATTCTTTTATATACTTTTTCACCCATTTTGAAGTAAACAGGATACCATTGTATTTCCTATACTTTTCTCTAGAAAGTAGAACAAATTTTTTTTTCAAAAAAGTAAGTATAGTTTTTCACAACAAACGATCAATTCTAATCACTTCAAATGGACAAATATCCAAACAAATTTCCACGGGCTCTGTACGTTTTAAAAAAATGCAAAGGCAAATTATCCAACTGCACTTTAAATGGCAAAACAAAGGTAATGAATCTTGCTTGTTATTCTTACTGTAGACTCGCAATTTTTTGCGTATTCTAAAGGCAGCATGTTTGCAGGAGGTATGGCAAAAGGGTGGTACATCTGTCAGTGTTCTTCTGTACTTGAGGCAAGTATGTTACAGGTGATTCCGGTTGAAGTTCTGCAAGTGGAGGTGTTTCCGCTTGAGACAAAGAAACCTGTGGATCCTATCTGATGCGGACACTGGTTATGAGGGATTGTTTAATGAACGGCATTTCGATCAGTTTTTGTTCAGAGTCCCCCCTACGGGGAATATTGAAGTCCATAAATGCTTTTCTGGCACTGCAACTCTCCCCGACTACTACTAGAGCGGCGTTTGCTGTTTCAGAAGTGTACATATCTTTGTCGGTCTTCTCTTTTTATCATTTAATGAAAATTGAAATCTGTAGCAGAACATTTTAGAATTAACCGCTTCATACATGGCTATTTGGTCAATTTTATTACACATTAAATACATTTTTAATGCAATAAGACTAGCTAATTTAGGTCGAGAAACTTGTCCCATGTGCTTTTGGAAAACCTGTCCCGTCGCCATGTTTAAATTTTAACATTACCTCAAGGAGGATCCGTATAAGTCATTTGCAAAAGAAACGCATAAATAGAGTTAGAAAGAAATACTTTTTTTTGGTACATGCAATGTCAAGACAGTAAGTTTAATACTACTACGTTTATTTTGAATTTCAATAAAGACCTGGAAGTTTTTATGCCGTTGAATAAATGGAGAAAAGAGCTCTTCCGGCTATATGACAACAGATACTGAACTGTGCTTTGTTAATACTTAAGCCAATTTCCTTCTGGTATCATTTAACGCTGTGGTTCCCAACCTTTTTCTTCGTTGGAATATATTCTAAAATCCAAAATAATTCATTAAGGATTGAGGACAAATACAGGCAATAAAACTACTCGAAGCTCTATTTTTTTCAAACGGTTTAATTTAATCTCTTTAAGCTTTTGTCTTCTATTTTTTAAACCCATATTTAACGATATTTTACAAGGGCATGAGAATGCATGCAATATATTGCCACTTTTCGATAGTGAATAGTAAAAATGTGAGTTAACTTCAACATAATAAATGAAGTACGCTTTCCCCTCTTTATATGTTTTATTATGTGCTTTTCACAGGAAACGGAGAGGCATTGCTCTGGGTCATTTTACAGAAACCATAAAGTAATTCAAACACTTTAGAGTCTTTGCACAGGAACTCTTACAGTCAAGTTATAATGATTTTCGAATAAAATACGTTGATATGTTTAGTAACATTTTCCATGAAGAATTTATTCATTTAGATTGTCTGCGATCTAACTGCCATAAGCATGCTTGAAGAGATTGACATGAGTAACAAACTTTTACCATGCAATGTTTCTTATTAAAACTGTTGTCTGATTACAGTTGTTTAAATGATAGCAAAGTATTTCCAAGGACTACGCTCCGAAGGGAATAATTCAAAAGAATGTTTACCCAACGCCATTTTTAAAAATTATCGCGTGTTGCGCATTAATAAATGGTGTTTATAAAGTATCTATACATTTCTGATTAAACGGACTTTATTCTGAAATGAAGGAGCTACAGCCATAGTGAACGAAGTCATCTAAACTAAATTGAAGAAATGAAAGTTTCAAGTTGCACATTATAGTTTATAGTGGCATTATACAGTCAAGTAAAAATGCCATCACTGGGAGAGAAAATGTATTACTCACTTGATTCACTATGGTACAGAATAGAACATGTTTTTAGGTTACTCAATCATGAACTATCTTCTTTTAAAAAAAAATACGGACTTATGGTTGTGAAACCCTCGTTTGAAGAGACTCGTTTTGAGACCTCGCTTGAAGAGACCTCGTATGAACTCGACTCAAATATGAAGTTATTTACATGAAATCGCAGCATAATAGAATACTAAATTATTACAATTCACTGTGGCCCCTCTGAGTGTCTGGCAAAATTGCCACCGTTCCACTACACTCCAGAACACCTTCTGTAAGAGTTTGGGCTCCACGATCACCAGACTTAACTTCCATATACTCTTTAGTATGGGGTTTTGCCAAATCCAAAGCTTCCAAGTGAAGATTCGCAGCATTGAACAATTAAAACAGCAAATTATAGTTGCAGAAGCTGAAATGACACCAAGAACTTTACAGAAGGTGATCCGGAATGTAGTGGAACGGTGGCAGTTGTGCCTAAAAACTCAGGGGGGGGCACATTGAGTTCTACTATTTAGTGATCTATTATGTTGCGTTTTCATCACAGTTAATAGGAGTAGTTCAACGTTTCTTCACAGAAAGGTTCCAGCTAATTCAGCACCATTTTATGGTGAAATGTTAGCGACTTCTACTAACAGTTATGTAAATAACTTATATTTCAGAATAAAGCTCGTTTAAGCAAAAACTTATGGAGACTTAGCACTTTTCGTCTCGCTCCCGTGATATTTCAAGGGTGGAGATTTCAAAAATTATCCGCCAGAAAGATTAGAGCATTTCATTTCTTATGCACGGAAATTTTTTTACATCAAAATGTCCAAAAACTTAAAATAAATACATGTATTGCACATATATTTCTTTTAGTAGAATAGTTTTTGAATAAAAAGTAGGCACTTTTATGACTTAAAAAAAATACTACGGCCGCTAGGGGGTTAATAAACACCCATGCATTTGTATCAATTTTTGTTGAAAAGCTTTCTGAAATCTCGGTGCCTGCTACGTTTTATTCGCCTTTCCTCAATCCAGTTAGTACAGATATTAAAAAAAAAATATTACTTGCATGAATAATACATAAAACTCAATGAAAAACTTTCTAGCTCTCACCACAGAACCACAGATCTAGATACCCTTTTTTGACGATAGCTGACTGTGCCAGCGTCGAAAAAGGGTCTCTAGATCTGTGGCACGCGATGAACGTTTCGATCGTCCGACATCTTGCTGGTAGTTAAATTGAGCGATGGCAACGGCTGCCCCTTTTTCAGCATTGGGAAAGGGTTGCGCCTCAAAGGGTTAATAAATACCCATGCATTTGTATCAATTTTTGTTGGAAAGTGTTCTGAAATCTCGTTTCCTGCCACGTTTCATTCGCCTTTCCTCCCTCCAGTTAGTACAGATATTTTTTTTAAAAAAAACATCACTTGCATGAATAATACATAAAACTCAATGAAAAACTTTTTTTTTTCTCAAATTGATTTGCAAAACTTAAGTTTGCATCTAGCATCTCTTGCTACATTGCGTCTCGAAACACATTGTTAAAAGCCTCCCATCTTTCGATTATCTTCTAAAAAGGGAACTTTTTGAAAAACAAAAATTATCGCACGTCGTATATATTTATGGGATATTTCCAAACCGTTGACTCATCGAAATGGAGGCTCTTCTAAAAAGACGTTATTATTATTCTTTTTTTATTCTGCTGCGATACACACACTAAAAATAGGATAACTATATCCCCCCCCCCCTTCCCCCCGATGAAATGAGAAGACGTTTCTCCCAGCCGTATTTAATAAAAACGGATCGATATATAATCGCAACATTGTCCTTAAAAACAAAAGTTGGGGGAGGAGGAGTGTTGTAGATCATTTTATTTTAAGTTAACATGGAAGAGAGAGAGAAAAAAAAATGTATATAAATAACAACTGATGCATGAAATGGATAAAAGTTCGTGTGACACAAGATGGTAATTATGATATCGATAAAAATAAACGAAAGCCGTTTTAGATTTCTTTCATTACTGGCTGACAATTTGAGCAGAAACTGTTTGTAGGATTTTTTTAGGAAGTATAAGATACTGTCAATGAGGAGAAACCGAATTTGTGCCGCTTGCCAAAGGGACAGAATGTTTTAGCTAAAAGCCTTTTTGTGCTGTAGAATGAAGATTGAGGAACGACAGAAATCGTTGAGAAAGTGGCGAATTTAGTTTGGATTTTTTTTTTTTTTTTAATGAGTAATCAAATGTATGTTCCTTATCCTTTTACAGGTCAATGTACCCAACTGGATGTAATTTTTATCAATATTGACTTGAAGAAATGAGCAGATAAAGTTAAAAGATGACTTGATTTTTACTTTCCGAACATGTACCATGTAAGGAAAGTATTGTAATCATGAAAAAATTCGAATTCGAGATTTTGGTGTATTGACACGTTTTGAGGTCTTCTGAATTCATTTATGCTATTTTTACGAGATGTATGTATGTATGTGTGTATGTGTGTGTGTGTGTGTGTATGTGTGTTTGTGTGTATGTGTGTGTGTGTGTATGTGTGTTTGTGTGTATGTGAGTGAACACGATAGCTCCTGAACGGGGCATGCGATTGAGCTCAAATTGGGTATATATGTTATAAACCACCGTCGCAAGACCGGTATTGATTTTGGTGTGTATAGGACTTACAGTTTTTCTACAGGGCTACGACAAAGATTTCTTTTACATTATGGCCTATGGAGGAAAATTCTGGAAAGTGCGCTAGCGTTTAAACGGTACATTCGATTAAGCTCATATTGGGTATACATGTTATAAACCACCTTCGCAAGACCGGTATTGATTTGGATGTGTATAGGACTTACAGTTTTTCGACAGGGCTACGACAAAGATTTCTTTTACATTATGGCCTATGGAGGAAAATTTTGGAAAGTGCGCTAGCGTTTAAACAGTACATTCGATTGAGCTCAAATTGGGTATACATGTTATAAACGATCATTGTAAGACCGGTATTGATTTTGATGTTTATAGGACTTATAGTTTTTCTACAGGGCTACGACAAAGATTTCTTTTACATTATGGCCTATGGGGAGAAATTCTTGAAAGTGCGCTAGCGTTTAAACGGTACATTCGATCGAGCTTCAATTTGGTATATATGTTTGAATTATTCATCGATTAAAATTTATTTAAATGCTTGGTAATGATCTTAATCGTAAGTATTCGGAAAGTCGAGTGGAGTCACTCCAGATTTTTTGAAATAGAAGTTGCATTTTTACCATTACTGGGAAACTGGACAAAAAGTCATGAAAATAACCCTTTTCATAACTTTTCATAAATTTTTACAGAGCTTTCTACACCAGCATCCCCTTCATGCGTAATTCATATCCTAACTTAAATTTAAAAATTAATCTTTTATTAATTCTTAATAGTTCACTTATTATTTAAACTACCCAACAGCACATTCCGTTTTTGAAAACAAAAAATTAAAAGTGTAGTTAGAGAAATGACCCATGTTCCCTATTGGAAACAAAGTAAAAATTGTATTAAATATTTTTTCCCATTTAAAACCAATATCCTTTAACTCACGCATTAGAAGACAAAATATGAAAAAAATAATGTAAAATATGCCTGGAGCTCAATTTGGTTTGTAAAAGGTTAAAGATGAATGGGTTATGTAACAATGAAAACTTCATTGATGCATTGTTTAATATACATTTTAGAACTCTTATTATGACTTCGAGCTCGAGCTCTAGTTGTTAGTTGTTAGAAATCACTAAAATTTTGAGTAGCGAGTTTAAAATAGCCTTGGTAAAACAACATTTGATTGTAACTCATTTCCACTGACTTACTTTTCAGTATAGTAAAGAGTTGTGCAAATTCAATTATTGACCACATAATTTTTTTCCCCAATGGCCGGTCACTGCCTTGGAAGGCTTTGGCCACAACGGGTCGTAATTGTTGGCCACTTTATTATGGGGGCACATAGTAGGTGGACCTAGAGACCCTATACTTCGTTAGAGACCCGACACGAGTGAAATAATTTCTGATTGGCTGAAGCGGAGAATCAGCCGCCGCGAGCTATGGATGAAAATCTTCCGTAGAGTTAGCATTGTGAAACAGAGTGACTTCGGAAAAACTGCTGTATCTAAGCATTAAATAATCAGTCTTATGTTTTTTCTTTCGATTTTCCTAATCTGAAATACTTACTTAATGCATAAAAATCACTTTTTAACTAGAAATCCGAAATTAAGTACTATTTTGAAGCGATTATTTACGTAGTTTCGCTTTCGAGCTGTCATCGGAAGCTTGAATTTTAAGTCTTATCTTACACTTTCCTTGTTTGAACTTTACGTAAATATTGTTTTAATATGTATTTATGTTATATGTGCGCATATCATTCATTAAATTAACTAAAAAATCCTTCAAAAGCTTTGTATTTTGTATTTTTTTCCATGATTGCGCCGGACTGCATTTGGCGAAAAGAATACAGACGCCAAACTGCTGTTGGCTCCTTTTTACTCTGCGCGTTTCATCTGAGTTTTTCGCTTTGAGTCAAAATATTTCAGTTTCAGTTATAAATATTTAGATACAGCAATATTTTTCTGAAATCGTAGCTCACTAGATATCAGTCTCTGAAAAATATTTACTGGCATGAGTTGTTTTAAGCACTGTATGCAGAAGTTATTCAGCTGTTCAAAAATGTACGTGTTATTGAGGTGTAATTGAATATTTACTATTTACTTTTCAATTTTTGCTTTTTGTACTTGTAATCGTCTTTTGAAGTAGTGTTACTGTGTTTTACGGATTTTTTTTTTGGGGGGGGGGAGGCACTGGAAAGATTTGGGGGAGATTTTTCTTCTATCGATTTTTCCTTTTGAATTTCCAAACAAATATTGAAAATAAAAAGATCTTGATGCAAATTTGGGAGCGCATGCCCCTTTCTGTATATTCTAACGGCATATTGTGCTTTAACCCATATTATCGCAACAAATCTACTAATAATACCTATTACTTTCATCTTCGTTTCTTCCCCGTAAATGCACAATTTAAATATTTAAATCCTCCATGTTTCGGCAGAAGGAAATATTTTACTTTAATCTCGTTTCTTTGCTAATTTACTTTGATATGACGTAAATTTTATGGCATGCCGTGTTTACTCGCGTTATATTCGCACTTTTTTTGCCAGAAATTAAACTATTATGCGAGGAAATACACCACACAATATTCTACACTCTAATGTTAAAACATTACTGGTATTATAATAAAATACTAAGTTACCAAATACTTCCAGATTATCTGCCGTATGTTAAATAGTCCTTTCGTCAGTTGCACACAAAAAAGAGGCATTTTTCTTTTTATAGTAGTATTTTCAGACATAAATGAAGATCAAATACGTGGCTGCGACTTTTGTGTAGGGAAAATATTTTGACGAATTTTTCTGCTTCAAAAGAGGGGTGCGATTATAATGCGAGGGCGACTACTACGCGAGTAAACACGGTAGTTTTAATCTCACGCTATTTTTAATTTAAGAAGTCACGTTCCTGACTGCCGTAAAAGGAAAACCCAGTGAATTCACCCAGTTAGATTTTTTAACGAAGTAACATTAAAACTTACCAAATATTAAATTTAAAAATAAATCTTCTGTTAATTCTTTATATTTCACCTATCATTTAAACTATCCATCAGTATATTCAGTTTTTGAAATCAATGTAAATTATAGTCAGAAATGACCCATGCTCCCAATTGGAAACAGAGTGAAAATTGTATTAAAAATTCCCCCATTTAAATAACTAATGTATTTTAACTAACGCATTAGAAGATAAAATATGCAAAAAAACTGATAGAAAATATGCCTGGATCTCAATGTGATCTGTAAAAGGTTAACAACATTTAGAAGGAAAGAAAAGTAGAATTGTTCAGCACAAATCTATGTATTTGTATACATTTAAAACTGACAAATGAAGTTATTCATGTGAACTTAATCATAATTTACTTCTACAACAACATTATAGGAAGCATGCTTGAAGAAAAAAAAAACAGTTTTCCAATATTTAAAAATCAACCAATACCAATATTCATATAAATTAAGGGTTTTATGAATGATGTACTACAAATATGAATTAATAAACAAAAACAAACAAACAAACAAAATGTAAGGGGAATAATAATATATCGTTATGTGATTGCACTTTAATTTGCTGCACTGTAGTTATTTCTCCGTACTCACATTGCATCCATAATTGAACGATATTATGCGAACGATATTAAGCTCAGTTCGCACCATTTAACAGGTAGAAATAAAAAGCGAAAAATAAAACTCGCCTGCTTCGCGAGTAACGGCCAACTGAGGGAAAACGTTGCCGTAGTTTGGATGATTTTTCTGCCGTGGATGATTTTCTGAGCATGCGCACTAAGACCGTGTCGTATCTCTTACGAAGTTCAGTATCTCTAGGTGGACCAACGTCGACCCCTATGAAGGGACGAACAAACGACAACCACGCCCGGTCGGGGATCGAACCCCGACCGCCGGGAGTTACGGTTTCGGGAGGAACCCGAAACCGTAGTACGGTGCTTTACCCACCATACAATTCGGTTGGCTGACCACATAAAATAAGTTTTAAAACTTCTACGGAATTGTGCTTTTGTGTCAATCAAAGATTATTCGTGAAACGAGAGTAGATAATAAAATTAATAAGCTCCGTTCCCATAACAGTACGGAAAGTGAAGCAGCAGCAACTTGGCCAGTGCTTGGGAGGGTGAAATCCTCTCTTGGCGGAACGGCTGTGGAACCGTGTACACTAATGGGAGATGGTGCACGTAAAATCTGCCCGTGGCTCCAATGTCTTGCATGTTCAAACGATTCCTTTGCGGGTGCCAATCCAGATGCTAGGTCTCTCATTCGGAATTAGAGACTACCGTTAGGAAGCACCGTTGATCTGCCTAATACGTGCCCACTAGAGATGAGTTCGGGCTCATTTTTTTGAAGCCCGAGCCCGAGGACTTTTAATCCGAGTCCGCCCGAGCCCGAGGAATATTATTTAAGTCGGATCCCGAGCCCGAAATTTCAGCTAAGATTAAAAAAATCCAATTACTTCATGGATAGAATACAATAAATTTTGCCTTTTGTGCAAATTAAAGACAAATAGAGTTGCAAACTCTCAATGCACTTTCTAATTCTTCATATATCCATGTTCATCAAATAATGTCGGATCTCATGACTAGCTAATCAATATAAGCCGCCGCCGTTCTGAAATATCCAAAGAGCTTAACGCACCTTCTAGGCGCCAGTGCCGATATTTCTTTAATTATAAGTACAGTCAACTCCGGTTTTAGTGAACCATCGGGTATAGTGAACGCAAACCATTAGTTCCAATTCACATACAGTATCTCTATCCATCATGAAGACACTTGGGTTTTAGTGAACTTCGGATATAGTGGACGAAATTGGAGGGTCCCCAGAGGTTCACTATAACCGGAGTTGACTGTATTTTTATTTTCCTCGTGAATCTCTTTTTAAAATATGTTTCAAGGAGTATGTTCTATAAAGGAGAAATTTTTCACGAGTCCGAGCCCGCCCGAGCCCGGTTCGGGCCCGGGCTCGGGCTCTGGCTGACCCCGTCTCATCTCTAGTGCCCACATAATGAAATGACCAACTTTTGCCACCCTCGTAGCGGTCAAGCCTACAGTAGGCCGCTGACACGGCCATTAGAAAGTAAACGAAATGATAAAATTAATTGAAAGATCCCTTTTGGTTTTCACTTAAAAATTATAAGTTTACAGGAAAACCATTTCTTATAATTCTTGTCGCTGAATATAACAACTCTCTGGACTACGTTCTGGATTCATTATAGTTAATTGCTTTTGATATTGACGTAACTTTTGAGAGATGGTTTGGATTATAATTCATTAATATTTGCACATCTAAACAAGCTTAAGTGTGAGCTCTCCATACAAGCGAACTTATTCCTGGCTGCTTGATATTAACGTTCCAAATAACATGTAAAATATTAACTTTTATACATTATGTGATACTCATCGTGACGTAAGCCGTGACGTAGTCACAAATGCGTAACTTCTTTGAAAAAACAGTTCATCAAATGAATGACTCACGGTTTTTCATTTTTTCGTATTAAGTCCAAATAAGAAAATTCTAGGTCTTATTTTTAAAGCGAAAGTAAAAAATCCATTTTTTTTTGCATGGCTGTCAACAAAAAGAAACTAATTTCTTTCATCAGCATCTCTAATCCTGCTATATTTAGAAAAATATTTAAAATATAGCATTTTTTAAAGCTTATTTCCTACTCCAAAAGATAAAATTCTTCTATTACGTTTTTTTATCTGTAAAAATAATTCCAGGTTTCATAAGAAATATGTACAAAAGATGCTGTTTTTTTAGTGTGCATTAAGTTTTATGTTAAAATTTGCCTCCAAGGCATTCTTCATACTAAAATCAATTTCGACAACTCGTGTAAGACCAAGGTTTAACATCGTAAATGGAATTTCAAGGAATTTCAAGTTTTCGGATTAGCGTGAAAGCATTTTTTTTTTGCAGCTTTATTTTTACCGTTATGTGCTGAGCTGTTCGCTAATCTTTCAAACATTAGTTTTGAAAGTAATCTCAAAATTGAAAAATGGAATATAGAGGTCGACATTCACTGGATCGATCAAAGGTGCACGTAAATGCTTCATTTGTTATTTTATAAATATTAATTCCTGAAAGTGTTTAACGATCCACAACTGAGAAAAGCTTTACGCTTATACTTTTGGACACTTTTAAAAACTTAAATTATTTTGGATTGATTGTTTTGTGCAGTCTCATTCATAAAAAGAACATCGATTTAGGATTTCGCTCACACGCATTTAGCAAGGTATCCCGTTTCTATCGATTTAAACCATTTTTAGAACGTCTAATAATATATGAGTCTAATTGTTGTGTTATTTTAGATTGTTGAAAACTCTGCTTGAACGTTTATGTTTATGAAATATGATTGATTCGTGAATTTAGGGAATGGACAAGATGTATGAAAAAATCAAAACGAAATGTTTCTAATAATTTTGCAAGTCCATATATTTTGAAGGGTGTATCTTGGGATAATGGCATAGTTAACAAATTTCGTAAAATGTAACAAAACAGAAAAAAAAAACCCCGGAGGATCCGATAAGTTATAGAAAGAAATTTATTCTGAATGGCATATGCAGTGTACTGAATGTGTATGTATCAAGCAGTGAGAAATATTAGGATATTTGTAAAATCCTACAATGTGCCAATACTGTCTACACTATGAGAAAGATGGGTACCCACACAGGGGCGTAGCCAGAAATTTTTCATGGGGGGGATTATGACTACTACAACTCATATATATGTATATGTGTGTTTGATAATGTAGTGAAGAATATACATTTTGCATGGCAAAAAATTCCTCATGGGGGGGTTATGACACCACTAAACGCCCCCCCCCCTTGGCTACGCCCCTGTAACCCACATAATCTGTATGCAGTAGCGTAGCGAGAAATTTTTCACGGGGGATGGGTTACGACTACTGCAACTCAGATATTTGTGTACGTGTGTGTGATTAGAGAGTGACGAAAATACATTTTGTTTGACAAAAATGCCTCATGGGGGTTTGTAACACCCCTAACCCCTAACTACGCCCCTACTGTCTGTATGTATTAAAGCTCAGGCCTCAAATTGAAAACAAAAATCAACACATTTGAGCATGCACAACTCTCGGGTTATTCTACGATACTTCTAGAACAAACTATTCTAGTAACTTCATGGAACATATTGCTAAAGGATCAGTTTATTAGTCAAGGATCAAATGCTGATGTTCTCAAGCTCTGGATGGTACAGCAATTGAACAGACAGCAAGATTACGGGAAGGATAACATTGCCATGTTTAGTTTGGAAAATTTCCCATTTGTTTTTATACAAACTAGAGAATAATAATGCAAAAACCAAATGTTGATTCCAATCAAAACTGCCAAGCAATCGATTTTTGTCCTAAGAGTAAACAAAATTAAAAAAGCCAACGAAAAAAAAAAAAATGTCGCTCTTTAAGGCTTGTTATGAGCTAATATTATTGTAACACTATCTGTAGGAGGTTTGAATATACTGCGACATTTAAAAGCATGATTACACTAATTTAACACTGAAGAATCGTTTATTTATTATTCAATTACATATAAGTTAGGTTCATGATGTCACGAGTCAACCTCCAAAGAATACACAGGAGTCTCAGTTTTTCCCGCTAAGGCTCCATTTCTCCTCCAGAATTCTATCTATCAATATACTCCTATGAGGGAGTTGTCGGAGGTCGATTAAGAGAAACGTTCCCTCAGCCGCTCACATGATGTATAGTGTACAAAAGGTATTTGAGAAAAACTGACGGACAACTGGAATACACAAAAAGGCTGCACTTTATTGTAGGTATCTTCACAAAACAGTTATTAAAGAAACAAGTTCAATTACGCACCGTACATTGCTTCAACACCAGGAACATATCTAATTGTTCCGGCCACACGGCATGCCGGAGTTCCATAAAAAAAAACGAACACAACCTCCTCTGACGGAGAGCAATCGAGAAGTCTTGTCAAATCTTCCTACAAAACTGCCAGCTCTCTACAGGTTGGCGAGTAAAATATGAGCACTCATAAGCCACTGCCCCACGTGACAACCACCGTCCGGTAGGCGTAAACAATATAAAAATTTGAAACAAACGGATTTAAATGATTAATGCCAATACAGAAGTGCCAGAATTTGGCGGATGCCAATACGAAAGGCTACAACCCTGTGAGAAAACACCGACGGAGCCCGGGAGGCGCTAAGAACTAACACAGCATATGCTAAAGCGAAATTAATTTAGAAGGGAAACCCCGAAAAATCCCAGACATAGAGTCGCGCAAAAGGAAAGAATATTTTATCGAGCCGAAAAAACAAAGTGGAGAGAGATTAATACGGAATACGTAATTTTGATTTAGAAAGACGAAACATAGGAACATTATTTTAAGACGCGAAAAATATGTGAACTTCGTCACATATATCTCTCCACAGCCCAACAAAAAAAATTTGACGCCAGAAATTTTTTTTTTTTAACAAAGAACTTTAACCCTTGAATTAAACAGAAAGCCTAACATGCAGCGCTTATGAGGGCTCATCACAAAAATACAATACCAAATAACATAACATATTATAAAATACATCACAAAATACCATTTGCAAAAATATCAACAATATTCTGCTACAAATAAAACAATATAAAACGATTCAATTATCCATTACATATCAAAATTACACATGTGCAAAAACTAAAGAAAAATAACCTTGAATATTCAAAATAATATATGTACATATGACGTCATAAATGTGAGATCTCTTTATAAAAACAACTTTGCAGAAAACATTGCAGATAACTTTGCAGATAACATTGCAGATAACATTGCAGATAACATTGCAGATGCAAAAAATTTACTTTCGAAGTCCTTTGCATTATCAACGTCCATGCAAAATAAGAAATGAAAGTTTCTCAATATTATTAACAAATCTCAAATATACTTAGTGCACTTAATCAGGTTTAAATTTTAAAATAAAGTTCAAAGATGAACCTTCTAATTAAATGAATGTCAAAGAAGATTCTAATAAAAGTCATGACATAATTTAAATAAATCAAGTCAAAATGATTGCAAACAAATACCTGAAATGTGTCCAATGCAATTTAGTTGCAGTACAGGTATTGCTATCAACTTTCAAAACAAACTCTCTCTTTTTTCTTAAAGTTTGTTTATTTATTTATTTATATATTTTTTTTTAATATCAAACACAATTTACTTCGTGAAAAACATAATAAAAACTTTCAATGAATAAAAATATCAAAACATATATAAATATTTTTTTTTTTTTTTTTATACATGAGCTTCAAAACAAATTAAGATTTTTGTGACCAAAAACAGGAAACTTTCAAACAGACGAAACAGGAACATAAACAATATTTGCAAAAATGGTAAACACAAAAGAAAAATGTATGTTTGTGTGTGTAAAGAAGGTGCAGGTTAGAAAAACCCATTAAATTGTGTAGAAAAGAAAAAGATTACCGACAACCGTAAGCTCACCTAAGAAAACTATTGTTCCCTTTTTTTTTAAAATATTAACAACAACTTGATTAATTAAGTTTCATGAAAAAAGAGATACATATCATACAGTATACTGAAGTGTACATCTTTAAAAATACTGGACCAGCCAGATACAAACAAGATATTATACAACAGTGTACAAAGCAAGGAAGTGTCTGTGGGTACCTTCACAAACACGCCATTACTAAAACGAAAACATGCATCTACTTTCTAGGTCTTAAATTATACTGATTATGTGAAGTTGTAGGTAGATTAAAATTATCTGTAACACCATTATGGTAGTGATTATTACTATGTAAAGAAAGATATTCAGAACGTGGAGGAGCTAAAATTAATCTATCAATATGTACTCTCTGAGGTTCGAGATGGGGAGCTTGCAAACGTCTAATAGAGAAAGAAACAGGTGAGTGTTTTTCAGTGATCACATAAGGACCTGTGAATTTAGGTTTAAATTTATCCAAAGACTTTTTATAAACAATGTCATTTACATTTAAATCTCTGAGCCTAGCATGTTGTGAGTGTCTCTGAAAGCGAATCGTTTGTGAAGAAATAATGTTTTGATAAGCTTTCTTATAAATAGAGTCTAATTCTTGCATTAATTTATAAGTGTGTATGTCATTAAGATTTGGCGGAGTTGTCTCAAAGTTAAATGTGTCAAAAATAAGTGATAATTCTCTGCCAAAATGTAATAAATTGGGTGTAAAACCAGTAGTTGAATGTGTTGAACCATTATACAAAGATTTGTGAATTAAAATTGCATGTTCGAAGTTGTGGCCATCAAGTAATAAAGAATTTACAGAGTATTTAATGGAAGTATTTATGCGTTCAGCAATCGAATTACATTGTGGATGACCAGCCGAAGAATGATTAATTTTTATACCAAGTTTGTCATGAAAATGATTATAAATTGAGGCAACAAACTGTGGCCCTAAATCTGACAAAATCACTGCAGGACGACCAAAAGTTGTAAAATATTTAAAAAGAGCCTCGACTATTACATTAGCAGACGTAGAAGTAAGAGGCACAAGCTCCATATGGCGAGAGAAATGATCAGTGATTGTTAGAACAGTACGACCATTACTGAAAGGACCAACAAGGTCAATAGCAATAGTATGTCCTGGATAAGTTGGTGTGTATGTTTGTTGTAAAGGAGCAGGTCGAGTAGGATGATGTTTCACCTGTAAACATACAGTACAAGAGGCAACAAAATTGACAGTATCAGTATAAATACCTTTCCAAAAATACTTCCTTGTTAGAAATTCGTAAGTCTTTTTTAAACCATAATGTGACAGATGAGAAATTGTTAAAGCTTTTGCTTTTAACGAATGTGGAACAAGAATTACATGATGATAAGTTTGATTATGAACATTATACTTTTCACACATCAATAACATAGTTTCTGGATGAATAAAAAGGCAGGATGAGTTGCAGAGGAACCCTTACTTAAAATTTCATTATAAATGACAGACAACTCTGTGGTGGATTGTTTTTGCAGCAGTGGTTAAAATTTGAGGAAAACTAAAGCCTAAGATGATCGTATAGTGGTATTATGCCGCGCATAACCTGCCTGGCAAGTACTCCTAGTATTACGCTGAAAAAATTGAAAAATGATTGACATACACCAAAACACTAAAAGAACTAAAGACTCTATGAATTGCAACTAAATACCATTTATTCTTAGTCATTCCACTAATATTAATTAACAGACGATATTGACATAGTTTTAAACTTAAACATGTCTGGGGGAGATGTGGTTTGGGAGGATAAGGGGTATCCACAAAAGTTTTGAGACGCAAATAATAAATAGATTACTGTAAATATTCACCATTCTGATGAGGTAGCCGTCTTTACACAAGACACGATCGACGCGTGCCCTCTTGGAACCGCTGTTTTTCTCTTAAGCCATCATCTGGCCTCTGATTCCATGTTTCTTTTGAACACAACTTGATCATATTGATTCGAAGCACACACTGATTTTTTTTAAGTCCGTTCACACCTTTTTCAAACTCTGCTCTGCTTCTTTTTTTAGCACACTCGTTCTGTCATCTCTTTTCTCTTCTCCCACGGGGTTGATTCCTCCTTTCTTACCCCCTCTTACATCATTGGCTGGAGTTTCTGATTTGTTCGTCTCGGGGAATTAATGCATCCTCTCGTCGAATCCCATACATGTAGGTGGATCATTCGGGACTATACCCCGCCAAATTTGCATATCATTTTCGGCCATAAATATTTTCGGCCATAAATATTTTAACGTTGACAGTTCATTGTGCTATAGTGTCCAGACTGTCCATTGCCTGGCGCCTCTTCTAATTTACGGTCTACTTGTGTGGTCTTCCCATGGGAACCGTCTCAAAATTATATTTTACTGCTGTTTCACTTCACCACATCTCTCCCCCGTGTACATAAAAAAAACAAGAAAAAAAAATATTCAATGTCCACAGTTACTAGTTCATTACACGTAGCTACACATGTGCTACGTTTTAAAATTTGGCACTTGTCCTGTATAGTCCATGCGATATAGTCCATCATACGTAGCAAATTATGTGCTACGTTCTACAGTGTAGTAGTTGGAGTTTAGTCCATATAGTCCGTCACGCGTAGCTACACATGGCAAAAGTCTCAGTTGTGATACATTTGTTCTCCCGTTGTGTCTCAAGCATTTTGTGGGTTCACGTGAACATTTTCGTTCTCCTTTGCGGGTTTGTTTTGTCAGATTTTGTTAAATCTGGCAGTATCGATAATGTTTCCGAACCACTTTGCATTAATAACATTAATGAGTTACCTTTGTATCTTGTTTCTCAATTTCTTCAAAATAATATATTGTACACCAATGGGATTGTACACACATTATTATGTTTGATCACACATTCTGTACCAACATGCACCATATTTATATTATTAGAGTACCATATTTATATTATATATATATTAAGAATAACATACAATATCATGTGTGTCTATTACTTGTTACACATATATATTTATCTGCATATCATAAAAAATACTCGTCTTCCTTCCCTTTTTTTTTTTTTTTTTTTTTTTTTTTTTTTTTTAAATTTATTATTATTATTATTATTATTATTATTTTTGCTCAGACAGGGGATTCATTCCTATATTGCACACGGGGGTTTTTGACTCGTCAGGGTCTGTTTCTTGTGTCTGGGGTTTTACCCGAAAAATGAGGTTTCTATGTACTTTTTTGGATTCTACATGAGGTTTATTCACTTCTTTAAGTAACAAATTATCATTACGAAATAGTTTCGTTACCCTATAAGGGCCGGTAAAAATGGGGTCAAATTTACACTTCTTGTGCATATTTCTCATGTATACCAAATCCCCTATGTGGATTGGAGTATGTTTAGCGGGTTTTTCTAAGTTCTGCGGTTTAGCCGCTTTTTCTTGGAATATCCAGGCCTGTTGTCTGTTATTTAAATTCTGCTTAATTAATTTGTCCACAAATATTTGTATTTCCTCTTGGGACCATCTTGATTCGAAAATATTTTGTCCCTGTCCGTCAGTTGTATTGTCCAGGGGTATTTTAATGTCACGACCCAGAAATAGTAACGCCGGCGGGAAATTCGTCGCCCTGTGTTTAGAGGCGTTGTAATAGAGTTGCGCCCATACACTTCCATCTTCCCATTCAAAAGTGTTCTCTGCTATGCATCGAATACACTGCTGAAGCGTGCCTTGTGCTCGCTCTACCGTCCCATTCGATTGTGGGTGGTAGATCGACGAAAAACGACTCTCTATATTGAGATATTTTAAAAAACTCCTTAATTCCTTTGATCGGAATTGAGGTCCGTTATCCGATATAATCGTATCTGGAAGCCCAAAACGAGAAAAATAACTTTGTAAACATTGAACTATTTGATCTGCAGTGATTTTTCTACATGGAAATAATTCTATATACCTTGAGAAACTATCAATTATCGAGAGTGAGAGCAGCTACGTTTTCAAATTCGCTGAAAAATTTCTTCGGGTTCTCGAGACTATCGGCCGAATATCGGGGCAATAGAGGGATTAGTCCCGTGTCTGGCGTTTTGTTATGCTGGCTTTGTGCCGAACTTTGGGTATTTCGATTCCTAAGAGACTCTGGCGACTCCTGTCTAACTCTGGGACGACCCATTTTTTTTTTTTTTTTTTTTTTTTTTTTACTTTAAATATTTACAGATACTATTTTACCTATTTTAACACTATATGTTCCGTTACCTTATACATATACAAAATGCACTTTGACACTTTCAACATACACATAAATGAAAAATATTGTACATGAATACATACATATTAAGCAAGTATTAATTCAATTGTTCAGTTCTACTGATTGTTGCATAATATTCCATCAATAAAATATTTATTTATTTATTTTATTTATTTACTTAATTTTATTTAATTTAATTTTTCTATATGTCAATACGTTGTAATGACTACAAACTATCTTATTCACAACATTCTTTCTATTAGAGAAATTAATTGTTTTAACAAAAATACCTTCTTTGTCACCTTTAAAATCAAAGTTCTTTCGTATATATATATATATATATATATTTTTTTTTTTGCAGCAGTATATTAACACTTACAAATTACAAATAAAATATTCAAAGAATGTCAATGCATGTTTTTTTTTTTTTTTTGTTGAAACTGAGAAACAAGATAGTAACTTCGTTATTATGATGCATAATTTCTCTCCCAGACTTTGTTTTATTTTTGAAAAATCTACTATATATATTTATTATTATTATTATCATTAATTTAACTATCATTTGAGTTACTAGGAGTACATAAAATTGCCTTTTTTCTACGGCACCATTATGTGGTGGTTTTATTTGCAGCAGTGGTTAAAATTTGAGGAAAACTAAAGCCTAAGATGATCGTATAGTGGTATTATGCCGCGCATAACCTGCCTGGCAAGTACTCCTAGTATTACGCTGAAAAAATTGAAAAATGATTGACATACACCAAAACACTAAAAGAACTAAAGACTCTATGAATTGCAACTAAATACCATTTATTCTTAGTCATTCCACTAATATTAATTAACAGACGATATTGACATAGTTTTAAACTTAAACATGTCTGGGGGAGATGTGGTTTGGGAGGATAAGGGGTATCCACAAAAGTTTTGAGACGCAAATAATAAATAGATTACTGTAAATATTCACCATTCTGATGAGGTAGCCGTCTTTACACAAGACACGATCGACGCGTGCCCTCTTGGAACCGCTGTTTTTCTCTTAAGCCATCATCTGGCCTCTGATTCCATGTTTCTTTTGAACACAACTTGATCATATTGATTCGAAGCACACACTGATTTTTTTTAAGTCCGTTCACACCTTTTTCAAACTCTGCTCTGCTTCTTTTTTTAGCACACTCGTTCTGTCATCTCTTTTCTCTTCTCCCACGGGGTTGATTCCTCCTTTCTTACCCCCTCTTACATCATTGGCTGGAGTTTCTGATTTGTTCGTCTCGGGGAATTAATGCATCCTCTCGTCGAATCCCATACATGTAGGTGGATCATTCGGGACTATACCCCGCCAAATTTGCATATCATTTTCGGCCATAAATATTTTCGGCCATAAATATTTTAACGTTGACAGTTCATTGTGCTATAGTGTCCAGACTGTCCATTGCCTGGCGCCTCTTCTAATTTACGGTCTACTTGTGTGGTCTTCCCATGGGAACCGTCTCAAAATTATATTTTACTGCTGTTTCACTTCACCACAAACTCAGGATCAGCATTTTGCTCTCTGAAAAAAGTTTCATTTGAAATTTCCAACAGTGGATCAGTACTATTTGAGTTTTTTGTAACTAAAAAGTTCACATATTCATTATTTTTAGGAACATTATCAACAATTGGTATAACACCTTTATCATAAATTAACTGAGGATTACTGTCAAGAGTTTCAGTATTATTTTCAAAGTTCTCCCTAGATAAATAGTCAGCAAGTACATTTTTAGATCCAGCAATGTGCTGAAAACTAAATGAATATTCTGACAACTCAAGTAACCACCTTGTGATTATGTCAGCTGGGTTGGTAGTCTTTTTATATTTTTTCAAAGGAGCACTATCAGAAAGAATTATGAAATGTCTATTATACAAATAATATTTAAAGGCATTAACAGATTTATATATAGCCATTAGTTCCAACTTAAGAGCAGGATACTTTTGCTCAGCTTTATTTAACGATTTGGAAAAATAAGCAACTGGAAGTAGTTTATTATCATACATTTGTAAAAGACAAGCACTTATAGAAATGTTGGAAGCATCAGTATTTAAATAAAAAGTCTTATTCCAGTCAGGAAGTCTTACCATAGGTTCAGAGAAAAATATTTGTTGCATCTTTTGAAAATTTTGTTCATGTGTAGAAGTCCAAACAAATTTAGCTTTAGGAGTAGTTAATTGAATCAAAGGCTGAGATAACTCAGAAAATGCAGGAATTAAGTGTTTGTAAAAAGTTGCCAAACCAATAAAGCGTTTTAATTGTTTTTTTGTTGTAGGAGTTGGAAAAGAAACAACTTTTTCAATGTTACATTGAATAGGCTTGATAAAATGATTTTCAATATGAAAACCCAAATAGTTTGTTGATGTTTTATGAAAAGAACATTTAGTAGGAGCAAGTGTCAAATTATATTTACATAAAACTTTTAAAACTTTTTTAAGTTTATGTACAGTGTCTTCAAAAGAATGTGATCCTATAATAAGATCATCCTGATATGCGAAAATTCCATCTGAGTTAACCTCGTCTAGTAAAAGATCCATAAGAGCCTGAAAAGTTGAGGCAGCGGATTTCAAACCGAAAACCATTCTTTTATATTTAAATGAGCCAAACTGAGAAGTGAAAGTTAATTTATCTTGTAAATCTTTTGGTAAATCTATTTGATGATAAGCCTGTTGTAAATCTAAACTGGTGAAAAATTTATATGTTGATAGATTAGCAATAATTGTCTGAATTTTAGGTAAAGGATATGATGAACCTTGTATGACAGAATTTAACATACGCAAATCAAGGGCTAACCTATACTTCTGTTTGCCAGAAGAGTCAGGCTTTTTCTTTACTAAAATTACAGGACATGCCCATTCAGAACAGTTACGTTCAATTATACCTGCATTCAGTAATTGGTCTATTTGCTCTTTAGCTTCACTTTGAAGAGCCTGAGGAATTGGAAATGGCAATGTTTTTATTGGAAAATCATTAGTAAAGTTCAACACAGGAATAACTCTGTCAGTGTGTCCTAAAGTAGACATATCTTTTGAAAAAGCAGCAAAATTGCTTAGTAATAAACTACTTAATTCACTTTGTTCATTACATTCTAAATGTGCTAAGTCAAAATCAGATGAAGTTAATTGCTGTTTTCTTTTATTAAGCACTTCTGATGAAGGCTGTATTAAATTACACATTTGAAAATTCTCAGAATCATCGGTTAGGTCTCTTTCTTCATCAATATCATAAATATTACCAATCTTGGTATTCTTATTTAAATGAATTTTCTGTTCAGATACATTATGAATAAATATAGAAAATTTTTGAGAGCACTTGTTACCATTTTTGTTTTGATTAATGTGTTCATTTAAATAACAAGCCTCATAAGAAATGTAATTTTCAGCATCATTTGGTGAAAAAAGAAAATATTCAGTGCTAGACTTATTATCACAACAAACCTGAGCATAAATATGCTCATCCGATTCTAAAATGACATTTTGACATAGATAAACAGAATTGTCATTTACTTTAATTGAATTAGGAACTTTTTCATTATTATCGGTTGCACACACATGCATATTGCTAGAGTCTTTATTATTTAGAAAATATACCTTGACATCATTAACCATAAGACAAGAATTTTTCATATCAATTGAAATATTGTTTTCTCTTAAAAAAGGAAAACCCAAAATACCATCAAAATGTTCATTAACTGGAATGTCAACAATATAGAAACAGTGGTGAAAAAACATTGATTTAATTTTAAAGGTTAATTTAATACAAGCAGAGAATTTTATTTTTGAATTAATTGTAGATATAGTGACTGAAGAAGCCAGGTGTTTGTAATTGATTTTAGATTTAATTTCATTAAAAACATCCCTTGTAAGCAAAGAAATAGAACTACCAGTATCAATCAAGAATTTAAGTTTTTGTTTATTCACCATCACTTCAATTATTGGTAATAAATTACAATCATTGTTCACATTTGCAATAAAATATTCATTTCGTTTTTCATCTTCAAAAAAATTATCAGTCTGTACATATTTAGATTCAGCAATGGTAACAGGTACAATAGTCTGAGTCGAACAAGAACGAACTCTACGCTCATTAGACACTTTTGGTAAATTTTTAGACAAAATTGGGAAATTGTCTGGTGTAAAGAACGAGATGTGTTCCCACCAGTCAAATCACACCTCGAAATTAGTTTAAATTACAGTCATTAGAAAAATTTCTTCCTGAATTTCGGAAGTTGGGTCGACGACCAACATTATTATTTTGTGGAGTATTGTGCAAAACTTTAAATTTTCTACACTGGCGTGCAGAATGATGTCTGCCGGAGCACAATTGGCAGATAATACTACTTTGACCTCTATTTCTGTCATAATTTTGAAAAACTGTATTTCTGTTTTTAAACTGTGTATTATGAGGTCTACGTTGTCTGAAAAAATTCCGTTGCTCAGAAGCAGAAGCAGAAGCATTACGATTGGTGTCAGCAGAACCAGAAGTAGAATTTTTAAAAGTCAAATCATTAATTTTTGAAGCTAATTCTTCAATTTTTTCAGAAATAGCAAACACTGGAGCTTTTTGTTGATTAGCCAAAACAAGTGATTCAGATTGTGCAATATTTTGTAATTGCTGGGCACGCACAACAGCTTTAGAATAGTCAGTTATGTTATCCTCCAAAATTTTAACTCTAATGTTAGATGGCAAAGCCGACATCAATTTAACATATTTAATATCATCAAGAGCTTGAGAATCTTTAATTTTATATACCTTAGAAACCAAAACATTTAATCGATGAACAAAAGCAGTTACAGAGTTAAAATCTTCAAATTTCAAATTATTGAGCTCGGTTACTGGAGCTAGAATTTCATTATTACAAAAATATTTTTCAAATTCTAATTTAATTACATCAAAATCTCTCGCTTTATTTACAACCTCATTTTCAATAAAAAACTGTAATGCTGGACCAATTAGTTTAGTCTTGAAATACAAAATAGTTTTTTTCTTCTGACCATTTGTTTAAAGATGCTAAGTCTTCCAATATACCAAAGAAATGTTTTAATTCTACGGCATTACCATCAAATGATGGAATATTAACAGAAAAATCAGAAATTTTAGACATTCTACAATAATAAAAATAAATGACTTACCTACAAAAATGACATAAAACACACAAAACGCAAAAATTATCCTCTTATGAATGAAAATCAAAACATTTATCCTTGTGACACACATAAAAGTTCCGAATCCATTATAAAAACACACATAATTCTGAACACCACACTCGTCTTTCGGTTTCCGCTAGAGTTGACTCAGAGGTATCGGCGAAATACAGGAAACATAGGAACAACAAACCCTGGTAGCGGAAAAACACAGGGCGGCGAAACCAGAAGCGCGAGGCGAAACCAGAAGAGCATTGTAACACCGGAACGGTCGCTACAGAAAATGTAGATACGAAGAACACAGGTATCAGCAAATTCTTTTCGGTCGCACAACGCTGGGTAATCAAAAATCATCTCATCCCTCTGAAAAATCCGAGAAAGTTCACAGCACAAGGAGCAGCTACTGAATCACCGCAGGGAGACATCAAAATTCCGATGACATGGAGACGGGAGAGTCCGCAGAAAATTTGTTTTGCTTAAGTAAGAACAGTTTTTTTTTTTTTGCACATTCATACTTGGGCAAAAGGAAACTCCGACAGCCGGTGATGTGCCGGAAACAACTACTCGTGGAAACGAGCTGGTCATGACGCACCAAGTTTATATGAGGGAGTTGTCGGAGGTCGATTAAGAGAAACGTTCCCTCAGCCGCTCACATGATGTATAGTGTACAAAAGGTATTTGAGAAAAACTGACGGACAACTGGAATACACAAAAAGGCTGCACTTTATTGTAGGTATCTTCACAAAACAGTTATTAAAGAAACAAGTTCAATTACGCACCGTACATTGCTTCAACACCAGGAACATATCTAATTGTTCCGGCCACACGGCATGCCGGAGTTCCATAAAAAAAAACGAACACAACCTCCTCTGACGGAGAGCAATCGAGAAGTCTTGTCAAATCTTCCTACAAAACTGCCAGCTCTCTACAGGTTGGCGAGTAAAATATGAGCACTCATAAGCCACTGCCCCACGTGACAACCACCGTCCGGTAGGCGTAAACAATATAAAAATTTGAAACAAACGGATTTAAATGATTAATGCCAATACAGAAGTGCCAGAATTTGGCGGATGCCAATACGAAAGGCTACAACCCTGTGAGAAAACACCGACGGAGACCGGGAGGCGCTAAGAACTAACACAGCATATGCTAAAGCGAAATTAATTTAGAAGGGAAACCCCGAAAAATCCCAGACATAGAGTCGCGCAAAAGGAAAGAATATTTTATCGAGCCGAAAAAACAAAGTGGAGAGAGATTAATACGGAATACGTAATTTTGATTTAGAAAGACGAAACATAGGAACATTATTTTAAGACGCGAAAAATATGTGAACTTCGTCACAACTCCATTCATTTCTTCTGGAGGTCATCATCGTTTTCTTTTTGCCGCTTACAATGAAACCCAACTTAGCATTTAAACATTCCTCCTTTTAACATGATTGCAGATTTTATAATTTTAGATTTTATGTATGAGTAGTTGTAGATTAAGAAAACGATTGAACAAAAAATAAATAACCCAACGCTGAAAAAGAAATATGCCGCTAACATGTAGAAAATAATGGGTGAAACTAGAATTTATGCGTCTATGTTCTTCCTACAAATACGAAATCAAAGAACGAGACACTTCTGAACCCACTTACCCAATTTTTAGATCTTTCCTCTATTAGATGGTGCTTGTACCAAGATGGAAATATCTGTCAATCCCTGCGTGCGCCAGCGGGTAGACTCACAAATGGTCATTCTAGTGTATGCCTGTATCAAACGATTCTTTCTCGTTGCACAAACTAGTCATTCTGCTGTGAATAGCTGGAATGATATACTAGATATTCTTGACCATTTCGTCTATACCGGCTGTGTGTATCAGCTACAACCATAACTCTACGATTCTATTCTTCTAGTTTTGGGACACAGAAAACAGCCATCTATTCGTTCTAGATGAGAGCGTTTTTTTTTTTTCTCCGTAAACGTTCACAAGTTATTACTTTCTTTCCCCTAAACTAAAGCTTACTTATATTCATATTTTTCAACTATAACCGTAAACGCGACAACATAAAACAGGCTCCTGAGTTCTGTTTAGCATTTGAACATGACTTGCGAAAAATTTAGGAGCATAGTATCCAAAAAGTTAGTCCACCCCTGAAATAACGGTTTGTAATAGAAATTTTAGGCATGCGAAATAGAAACACATACACTCTACTCGAAAAGATAAAACTTTTATATTTTTAAAATAGAAAATGTTAATTCATTAAAATAGGTCTAAAACAATTTATTTCTGTTGCAATTTCAGCTCGAAATTCAGTTCAGATTTTTTTCTGAACATCAGCGCAAGAGACGTATTATCAAAACGACACATAATTTCTAAAAAAATCAAAGATGAACGTTTCTGCGTAGAAAAATCTCAACTTCTTCATTCATTTGCAAAATTAAAATTTCTTCTGCGGGCTTTTCAGTAAAAACACGTAGATCCTGCCTCGCGAATAAAATTAGATTAATGTGAAATGCATCTCTTTGTGAAACTGTTTCCTATTCAAGATTTTCATTAAATACAAATACTCTGGATATGCTACGACAAAAAGGAACTTTGATTAAAATGTCACGGATCGGACATGACGGCCTAAAATGAACAAGGGGAACTGTACAAAAGCAGCTAGGTGAGGCTACAGAAAGAAAGAAAGAAAAAAAAACTAACGATGTGTTGTTTTAAAAATCTGATTTTATTTTAAACCGACCGCTTTTTGTCTAAATATACGATGCATTATTGGAAAGAGTGTGTGACGTAGCGATGTTTTCCTTTCTCTGGCTGCGTGGTTTGGTTTAAACACTTTTGAATGTCTGTTACATTTAATTAAATGTTCCGGCGTTGCTCTTTTCAAAAGATACATATTGCGGGAGGAATTACGCTTCCGTTTGCTGAGAATCGATCGGGGAAATAGCCTTTGTGTAATCCAGATCGAGGAAACCACACTGCGGTGTGGATTTCGTTATTTGTAGCGAATTGTTAACTAGAGATAAAATTTTATCTCGTTTAGGAGATACACGTTTGCTTTTAATTATGACACAATCGGGTAATTAAAGTGAAAGTATTATTGCATTAAAAAAATAATAAGATGAAATTTTAACAAATGGTTGCGTGGGGAATTTTTGTTTGAATAGTTCTTTGAAAAATGCTATAATTCGTTTTTGTTATCATCGTTGACATCAATATTATACAAAAAAATATCACATCATTTAATAATTTACGATTATGTAACATGGTATTTTCATTTTATAATTTTTTGGAAATTCTTCAACTACGTACATAGCGGAATACCAGCATTGTTTGTAAACACAGTTAATTAAATACCTTATGTCTCTTTGAGACACAAAATTTTGCTTAATTTTTTTTTCTAATTTAGCTCAAAAGGCGTTAAAGTTGACAGCTTTGACCATGAGGAAGCCACAAGAGCCGACCGTGAAAGCTCGCTTACCGCGCCACTTATCCATTTCCACCCACACTTTCCTATGTAATTGCGGTTCCTAACGATTGCTTCTACCTCCCTTCCAAATATGTTCACTAAATCCCTGGACATCCGGTACTGAATGCTACACGTGCTTTAGAACTAGTGTAGGCCCAGTCATGGCCGAGTGGGTAAGCCCCTGAACATGGTAGACGGTTGAATCGTGAAGGTCCAGCTTTCTGGCTTACCGCACGGCTGTCGATCTAACAGTTAGGAATTTCGGTTGGTTTTCTACAGATGTAATGAGAATGCCTTAAAAAGTCCTCCGACCTCCATCCCTGTTAGGCATTTAACCTTCGCGCAGTTTTCCTTAAACACAATACATATATTACAAATAGCTTTAGTAAGAAACCTATGATATTACATGTTAAAAATTATGATCATTTTGCTTATACTACAGAAGGTCTCCGCTCTGCATCAGTTATAAAAAGGTCAACCTTTGAAAGTGTAACCTTTTTACAACTGATGATGGGCGCCCCTTTTGTACCAGCCGAAACTATCATCTAATTAATAAATATCATTTTATGTGTGTATGTGTGCTTGCGTGTTTTTTATATAGATTTATTAATTTTAATATTATATTTAGCTTTTCTTCAATTTAACATAACCAGAATACGAAATACATTCTGTATTTGTGCGGTATAAAATGCATTTTGATTAACAAAAGTATGATTTCCAACATTGCATAAGGTATCAATTTTTCAACCACCATTTTTTTTTGTTTATTTTTATTACTTAAAAATAATATTATAATCTTTTGGAGAATGAAAAAAATTTGCTTAATTTGATACCCCATATGATTTTTATGATTTTTTCATGATGACAAAAATCGCATTTTGAGTACTCAGATTTTTTTAGACTTTAAGTATGTGAAAAAGATACAAACAACGAACTTAAAAATTCAAACATCGTTTTTGTGGGAATTAGTTACACCTAAAGCCCTATATCTCCTCTACTACTAGCATACATGTGTAACAGTAAAAGACGGGCTTTTTTTTAATGGGACCGTTGGTGTAACGCTGCATTGATCCTGTAAATTGCGCCTCCATGCGAATCACAGCAATTTTTGCTAAATTTTTCATTAAATAAAATTAGCCTAGTTACTCGTAAAGAAAATTCTTTCACGTTTACTTTTCAATTTCAGAAGCAAAATAAATATGTATATCTCTGAATTAAGCTTCGTTTTGTCCGTGTTTCCTTATTTACATGAATACACGAATTCTTGTATACATAATTGCAGATTTCTAAATGCATTAAATAAGCATCATAAAATAATTTAACTTTTTAAATTGATACAAATGCGTATCTATGAACAGCAAATGGGGTAACATACTTAACGCTTGATATTAAAAAAAATAGTAATAAAATAAACAGAAAAACGAAAATTAATTAAGTCGCTTAAAAATATGCTGCGGGAAAATAAATTCTGAAGTAAATTTTCAGCACTAAATATGATTTAAAATTTTTTTACCCTGTGGGTTTTCAATTTCAATTTAAATGCTTATTAACATGCCCCGAGAGATTAATTAATGTATGCTCATTTGATTATATTTAAAAATCTTTTTTTCAATTTACAAGTCTTCTTAGATACTGAAATATATTAATTTCTTCTCTTATTTTAATACTCGTATGTTAAGAGAATTTCGAATTTTGACGTTTTTCCGAAAGTGAAGGAGGATAATTTAATATAAGTTTATTTATGCACAGCCAGTTTAGGTAAACAATGTTAAACTATTTTTTTTTTACACGACTTTATTTCCTAGATGTTATAAATATTACAGCATTGGTGAAATTTAGGAACCTTTTTAGTGTGAAATATTTTCATGGTCTAATATGTGCAACGCAGAATACTTACATGAAGTATAGTTAAAATCTGTTATATTAATGCAGTTATCATTCTGAAAGAAATTTTAATAAATAATCAGTAGGAGGCCATTACTATAAAGTGAAACTAGATGAATATTAATAATATACCACAAGCCAGAATTTAACCAAGGTTATATATCTACCTTATGTATATATACCTGCAGTTTAAATATTCAGAGCAATATTTATCAGAATACTTGTATACAGTCGGACCTCTGTTTAGCGAACTCGCTAAATCCCGGAAAAAAGTTCGCTATTTCAAAAATTCGTTAAATAGAGATTCACCTTTTAAATGTTTCAAACTGAATACTACTGATTATAAATTTATAAAAACTGAATATTATGGAAAACAGTAGTTAAACACACTTTTTAAAATTAAATAATAAGAATTTACGTTTGTTTTTAGTTATCAAAAAGAAATCTGCAAAGAGATACAAAAAAGTAGAAAAAAAGGTCCAAAATTACATCGCATTTTTGGTTTTAAGTAAATAATTTTACGATAAAATTAATGAATTTTATCCTATTCATAATAATAAGTAAATTAAGAATACATTACCATCATGTGGTACTGCCGGGCATAATTAAATTTAAGCACACGTGATCAATTGCTGAAAAAGTCTGCTAATTTTGTTTGTTTGTTAACAGCGATTTTACTGCTCCAATTTAGTTAAAGTCCCTGGTGAAAGCAATGCAAGGTCACTGATAAAATGAAATGTAGTAAAACAACAAAATAATTTTGTGATGTTCAGAAATATTTAGAGAAACAACGAAAAAAGAGTTAAATCTCAAGAAAATTCCGTTAAATAGAGAATGAATTTCGCTATTTTGGGGTTTCTTACGAAAAAATTCGTAAATTTGTTCTTGGTTAGGAGGAAAATTTCGCGAGATAGAGGAATTCGCACAATAGAGGTCAGACTGTATTAAACTTTCACCTTGAGAACCCTTGGCATTTTTAATTATTAGGTATACTGTAAAATGTTGTTTTCAAGTATAAATAGATTTTCAAGTATAAATTTCTTTTCAAGTATAAATAGATTTATTGAATGATGTATATACTATAGCTTATTGCTCGTTAACTTAAATTTAAAAAAACTACAACCAGTTGTGCAGTATGCACCAGTGTTAAATTTTATAGACAAATAGCTTAAGTATGTGAATTGATGTAGAACATACTGCGTTTCGCAGAATTCACGCCTACGTACTTTGCATGCAGTAAATAATAGTTTTAATTAAATTTGTGTTAGTATTCAGTATGAATTTGTTCAATTTCGGGTGTAGATAATTTTAGTGAATTTATTTATGCATTTTGCGAGTACAGCGTTATATTTTGATATTCTATTTTGCTACAGGTACACCTTCTCGAAAAAGTATTCGATGGTAAATCAAATTACCTAATTCGGTTTCACATACATACACGCACAATAGGACTTATAAGAAGTTAGAAGTTAATCATGGAGTATATAATAACAACTTCTTGTATATCTGTCAAGTTATGTGCTTTTCGGAAGACTAATTAATAAATAACAAAACTAAAATCTGAAATATAGCTCTTACTCGAATTATTTTTTAAGAGAGAGTAGTTACAATCATACGTTAGGAAAATATTACCTTCTTCCCGTGCGAAGAACGAGCACGCAACTTGTTAATAATAAACCATTTCTTATTGATTTTTCTAATTTACAATTTCTCTCTCTTATGTTTTATTTTCTACAGTTGCCATGCACAATTTAAAATTCAATAAATGTTGATCGATAATTTTTAGTTTGCCGCTTCCGTAATACTATTATTTTCTGTTTTTTATTTCAGCAAATAACGGAATACCTTATGGCTGTTTTTTTCTTCACTAAGACTGTTAGTTATCTTCTTTGAAGAATTTAGATACTAATTAGATAACTAAACTTGTAAGTTTAATATTTTCGTATGCAGTTCTCGCTACAAAAATATTTACCTCCTTGTAAAAAAGGTACGTTCATTGATATATGTATTTTATGAAATTAAATTTAGTTAACATTTCATTCTTGAGAATTCTCGTCTGCTGTAAAGTTTGGATGTTTTAATCTAAAAATAAGATAATCATCTAATTTTTAAAAATTAATTTGCACTTTGTCTTTTCTTAACGGAATATCAGACAATTTGTTGGTGAATAACTATGTAATGGTCATAAATCGTGATTTATAACTTTAAAACCATGTCATACCAGCAGAATGTATTCCAATAATGTTTTTCCTCGTTTATTGTATTTTGCTGCCCTTTTTACAGATCTGCAATACCATGGGACCATATTCACTGCTTATTCCCTTTACATCGAGACTTATACTATTGTGTAAGCCCAGATGAAGAAAATATTGTCTTTAACAAATATATTTGTCAAAGAATTATGCTAAAAATTCACAAAACTTAAAAATAGGAAAGACGTACGCATGAGGTTGCACAAAAAGCCCACCCTTCCAGTTGCTTCTCTTTCTGACTTTCTGTCTGCGTACAAGTCGATATTCTTGCTGCTCATGAAGTATGGGGCTTTTGTACAATTCCAAACGCAAATCTTTCCTATTTTTCATATATGTGTTTTTCTAACAAAGTATTTTTAATTTTATGTTGATCTTAACATCAGCTGTGAGTGTTTTTTTTTAATATAAAAATCTATTTTTTCCGTATTGCCAATTTTAACTTGCATCAAGTGAGAGGTTGATTAGAGGAATAGTTTTTACCTCAGATGCAAGAACTCATAATCAGATGATTGCGACTATATATATATATATATATACATTCCATCTTTGGGCAGACAAATAAGTAGATTTCAGTCAGATAATCTTTTGCCTCGCAACAACTTACTGAGTGCTGGCCTATTTTGAGCATTTATTTCAAAATTTTATTGCTTCCTTATCTCTAGTGGATAGGTAACAAAGAATGTTACACCCTTTCTGGGACAAGGGTTAAACTCCGCAAGTTCTAATGTCAAAACGAAACTGTCGTCAGAGTATGTGATTCACACTCGACAACGGACTAACATACTGTTTGATAAAAAACCATATAAAATACCACAATACTCAATTTTTTTATTACTTACTGAAGAAGAAAATTTTGGTAAAACCCTAGTTTTATAAACTCCATAGTAATTATTAAAGATAAAGTTTATTCAACTTTAAGTTAATGGTACACGCTTAAATCTATTGATTAAAACTAACACTCATTTATTGATTAAATTTCTTATCGGCCGATTTAAATCCTTTTACGCCAAAATATACTCATTCAAGACAATAATTTGTGAATGCCTCAATTCGCCCCTGCACTCCGCATCCGCTATATTCTATTTAACTCATTTTCTGCAAAAATCTTGTCTATTTGGGTATTCTCCCTCTTCTACACCCACGACCCATATCCCATTACTATCACGTGACCTGACCAACTCTCTTAACGGATAACGGTTCATAGTAAAAAATGCAGGCATAGTTGTGTGTGTTTATGTTATATCCGAATACCAAATGCATCTTTTTCATATTCAGAGTTGTGAAATAAATTCAGCCTAGATATGGAGGAGATGCTTTAGGTAAAGATTTCGCTTTAATGACATAGTTTCTTACGATTGGATTATAAAACGCTGTTGTAAAACAAATGAAGTTAGGATATCTCCACCCAAAGTGAGTAAGTAGTATTTTACCTTTTTCATGTCAATAAATTGGGTCGCTGCTTTCATTAACTCTCACAGCTGGTTTAACCATGATTGCAGTTCTGTATTCTGACTGTACTGTGAATTCGTTTTACAACTAGAGACTACAGTGAAATTATATTCTATTTATTAAAAAAATACTTTTTTATAGTGTATTAAGATTTATGTAATGTATTTGCCTTGATTTAAAATTTATTTTCTCGGGCTTATAATAATAGATTACAGCTCTGATAATAAAAAATGAAGAAACGAATCATTCAATATATTAATCAAAATCAGCAAATTTTAATAAAACACCCTTTTTCTAGCTTAAAATAATAATCTTAATTGAGTACAGTTATGTAAATTAAAAAGGGGCTTATTTGCAAAAACGCTCATTCTTTAGCTTCAATAATAATCATAATTGAGTACAGTTATATTAATCAAATCAAAAACGGACAGACACTCCTCATTTTTGATTATTATTTAGCCTAAATGGAGTTGTTGTAGAATGCTCAAAAATTGAGAATTTTTCGCTCCATTGATTTTTGTCGAAGAATTGAGCCAATTTTACTCAATCGGGAGAATGGCTGTTTGAAGTCAAAAATTGAGTAAAAATATACTCCGTTTGATTATTATTTTACTCAATAGATTTAAGCGTTTAAAGTAACTTAAGTTACTACACTGCGAAAGAATTCTTTGTGATTGGGAGAGCCGTATTAAAAGTAAGAACTATACTGAGAATGTGTGGCATAACAAAACGCTAATAGTAGGCGGAAGAATGCCTTATTTAAATCTTTGATGGCCAGCAAAAGTTTTCCTGTCTTCAATGCACTAGTCGTTATGAAACAGTTTGTAAAATTCTAGATAAAAAAATTGATTTTCAAGTACTCAGCAAACAAGTTTTTGCGATTGTCAGAAGGGAACTACAACAAAGAGGTTTTGTTGGTCCAGACATTTGAAAACTCATGGAAGACGAATTTTTATCAAGCAGAATAAAAAGAATCGAGCGATCAGACTGGAGCAGTGAAGAAGTTTATTGGGAATCAAAGTGATCCTGACTTCAAGAACATCATAGGAAACTTCCAGGACTTAAAGCCCTTGAGATGCAGTTTGAAGCTCCGTTTTTTGAGCCCTCATCTGATCTATTTCCCAGAAATTCCAAGACCTGTGAGTGAGGAAAAGTTCCAATCAAGTTCCAATAGAACATGACAGAAATGATATGGACGTACGTCTAGAGAGTCTAAACATGATAGCAGATGATGGATGGATTCTGCATATGAAGCTGTTACAATGAGTGCTGGATTGAAAACATTGTAAAACGAAGAATGGTACCTACCCCGAAAACTTTACTTACCATTTAGCTTTAAACTTTTTTTCACAAAAAATGAAGAAATTCGTTATTATTACTCTTAAATGCGCTATATTCCCTACCGAAATTCTCCCAAAATATAAAAAAAATTAATTTTGTTTAAATAGGTCATTTAGGGCTTTTACTGCTATCGAAAAAATGGACTAAGAAGTCGTTTTCAGAATTATATAAAGCTGGAATGTATGTTTAGGGCTTTAATGGCATTACTTTGCTCAAAAAGACGAAATGTTGGTTTATTACTTCCTAAATCTTCTGTTATACTTCTTGAGGATCAATTTATAATTAAATTATTATTTACTCCAGAAATAAAATGTATGATTATTATTGTAAATAAGGTTTTTATTTAAAAAAAACAAGTTTTTTTAAATTAATTTACTTTTTATTCATGCATTAAATCAGTAGTAGTCAACTTTGCCCCAACTGGGCATATCGGCTTTCATGGTGGGCGTTATGGGATAAAAAGATATATATGCGTACAAATATTTGTTTTGTAAAGCTTTATTCTGCTAAACTTAGCGAAAGTCCGGACTAAAATATTTGACAAGAAGTTGAAAACATTGTAAAACGAAGAAAGGTACTTACACCGAAAACTCTACTTGCTATTTACCTTTAAACTTTTTTCATAAAACATGAAGAAATTCGTTATTCTTACTCTTGAATATGCTATATCCCATATCAAAATTCCCCCCCCCCCAAAAAAAAAAAAAAAATTAATGTTGTTTAAATAAGTCATTTAGGGCTTTTACAGCTATATAGAAAATGAACTAAGAAGTCGTTTTTAGAATTATATAAAGCTGGAATGTATGTTTAGGGCTTTAATGTCATTACTTTGATCAAAAAGACGAAATGTTGGTTTATTACTTCCTAAATCTTCTGTTATACTTCTTGAGGATCAATTTATAATTTAATTATTATTTACTCCATAAAGAAAATGTATGATTATTATTGTAAATAGGTTTTTTAATTTTAAAAACAAGTGTTTTTAAAATTAATTTACTTTTTATTTATGGATTAAATCAGTAGTAGTCAATAAATGTATGATTATTATTGTAAATAGGGTTTTCATTTTAAAAAACAAGTGTTTTTTAAAATTAATTTACTTTTTATTCATGGATAAAATCTGCAATAGTCAACCTTGTCCCAACTGGACATTTCGGCTTTCATGGTGGGCGGTAGGGGATAAAAAGATATATTTGAGCACAAATATTTGTTTTAAAAAGATTTATTCTGCTAAACTTAGCGAAAGTCCGGCCAAAAATATTTCAAAAGAAATTATTATTTTGTGCTTTAACTTGCTTTAAGTCTGCTTTATAAATTTTACAAAATTATTTCTCTACTTCTTAAATCGTCATTGCTCTGTAACTGGTTAGAAAATTTTGCAATAATAGATATAAATGTGAGTGGTAGGTATAAAAGCTTGACTATTCTTAGATTAAATGAACAAATACTCGCACCTTTCCACAATACATTAATATTACTTTAAACTTTATTAATTGAAAATCCTAATCATCAGATTGTTCAACAATTGCTTGTGATAATTTTAAATATTCAGTTATTAAGAGTCTGCTAATAGAAGTTTTGTAATTATGATAAGTATTCTTTATATTTCAGAATGGATTTTTTTTTTTCAAATTTAATAAAAAATTTGTACTCTTTCATGTTTGTTAAGTTTCAAAAGATACGCAAAGTTTAATATTTATTTAAGAAGCCTCGAATTTTATCGCACAAAGTTCCAAATTAGAAGAATTTAAAAGTAATCTCTCTCACACATTATTAAATGAAATCACATCTTTAGTTATTGCTTTCGACTTCTTTTATGATTTTTGGAGAAGGAAAATAAATACTAAAGTTAAAACTAGTTTAATGTTTGAAGGTTATAATGTACGTTATTGTCTCTTTCTGAAACGGCGTGCAATAATTGCCCCATTTTAAACATATTCCCCACACAAATGGCTATCGTTTCTGACAAGAGGTTCTGAAATAAGCACATTTTTATCTCATTTCCTTTCATCAAATGGCAAAGAGTCTAGTCGGCTTCACGAATTGCTCCTGAAGAATAAATAACGAATGACACTAAAGCTTCAGTTTCTCAGCCTTCGTTTCTTTCACGAAATTACTCCGAACTTGATTTGCGAAGCTCTCTTTGGGAAACATAATTTAAACGTACTTTTTTTCCTAGAAATGTTTGCTGAAGTCATTTTGGTAAAATAGTAAAATAATCAGTATCAATAAATAAAGATATCTTGACTTTGAGCAGTCCGAAATCCGAAAGAGAAAATTTTTATTTTCCATGTGCAAATCATTCTTCGTTTTAATGCTTGCGGTTTTTGAAAACTTTCAATCGAAAGTAATAACTTTTAATGTTTCATTAGCAGCGATAGGGAGAAGTTATTATTTTGTAGAGTAATTAACGAATTTACTCTTAAATATTCAGTTGTGCCTTTAAATAATTAGACTCACCATGGCACAGGGGTTATGTCATTGAAAATGGTAGACGGCCGTTGTGTAAAGGTCCCGGGTTCGGGTTCTATCGCGCGGCTGTCGATCTAAGGGTCTGGAGTTTTGGTAGGTTTTCTCCAGATATCACGTGAATACGCGTTAGAACCCCTTTGAAAGTCCTCCTACCTAAGAATCCCCTATCCTTGGCAGATCGCCTTGGCGTAGCGTTGCCATAAACACACAAATTCTCCAAAAATTCTCCGTTAAATATGGAATCTAAGCAGTTAAATACGTCTATTTTTTATTTATAAATTAATTATTCACGCAACGTTTTTTTTGTAAAAATTTTGAAAACACACCTTGCAGTAGACACCTTGTATAGTGACTTTCATTTTTTTTGTAAAATACCCTGACCGATTTAATTTATGGCTTTATTTGCAAGCCACCCATGTGGTGAAGTGGTGTAGCATCCATATAGATCGCACGTTGGTTGAGCTGCCGACGGGACAGAATCCACAATCTCATTCGGTTACCGAGTGCGCAAACGATTGTGGAGGCCATCGGGAGGTCTTGTGAGCCGTAAAGATGAACAACATTGAAATACCACGTAGTACGCTGCCTGCACTGAAAATCTACAAGCAGCTCAAGGCGCGGCAGAATGAAGGACTGCAATAAATGCCTGGGAGCTGACGTAGCGTGATGAATGCGAACTAATACAAAAGATTAAGGCCATGCCCTAGTTCGATTTTCGGCTTGGGCTTGAATGTTTGTCCTATCATACGGGGTTGGTTGGATAACTGCAGGGTGCCTCGTGGTAAGGATATCAACACTTCGGGCAATGGCGAAAGCTTGATAAGAAAGTAACCGCTCTTGGGAAAAAAAAAAGTTGATTTAAAAGGAATGAGTAAATGTGACTTAATATATATAAAATTGCTTCAGACTGAAAAAAAATGCGTTGTATTTTGTTGCACGTTGTGCATTAAGTCACTTGCAACGATTGAAAAATAAATTAAGAGTACAGTGTGTGGATACATTCAGTTTATTGCTTAAAGAAACCGATTATTTTATTTTTCTGATTATCTTTTTGTTTGTTTGTTCGTTTTCGAATGAATGAAAGCGCTTTTATGTGATTGACTGTCGTTAAAACATTGTGAAAGTGTGATTAACAACAATACCTGCAACGTTAAATAACCGACTCTTTTTGAAGGAACACTGATAACGGATATTACAGATGATTGCGACTGGGCACAACTCCCCAAAGTCGTGCAACACCGTGGGATAAATTAAAAAAAAGTGTTTCGATTAACCCCTTTAGGGTCGTATTACTTTCAAGTAAACAGTCATGAAATTGCTTATTTTCTATTCCAGAAAATTGTGTAAAACTTAGTTACATGCACAATATGTGCATTCAGTTTAAGGTTTTGGGCATATTTTTTAGCGCGAAAGAAAAAAAACTCCTTAAATTTCTAGGAAAAGCGAACGTTTAGGGTTTTTTTTTGGGCAGGAACTTGCCGATTAGGCAATGTCCCATACAACTGCCCGAAGGTGTGGCCGTTTTATTATGGAGGCACCCAGCGTTACTCCCCACAAACAAGGACCGGACAAACGACAACCACGCCCAGTCGGGGATCGAACCCCGGCCGCGCTGGGACTTGAACCCGAAGTACGGTGTGCTTCATCCACCAAACAACTCGGTCGTCACATTTAGGGTAATTATGACTGAATGTGTGTTGTGTAGTAAGCAGGGAATCATTATAAATATATGTTCTAAGCACTAAAGGGGATAATTTTATTAAATCTACTTCGTAAAATAAATAAATATCTGTAAGGTTTTCTTTTAACTGATGTAAAGAAAGTTAGCTAAGATTGTACAATGCATATCGCAACTACATGCATTTGAGTACTTCTCCAGTATCTATTTAAAAATAAACTATCTCCAGATTAAAAATTGTCTGGCACTGTCATGTGTTGTTTAAAATGAGATCTAAAAATATCCGTGCCTTGCACGGATATTGAATTGAAATGTTCTTATCTTTCGAAGATAAGAATTGAAATGTTCTTATCTTTCTGACATAACATTTGAACGCTCTTGCCCGGCAATATCAGGCCCACGAGAAACAGAGGAGAAAGCTTAGCTCACGATTTTGACGGGAAGCGTGGCTTAAGGGGTTTTTAAGAAAACAAAAATAAAAAATTTCATGAACTTTTAATGCAGCATCGCAGTCCAAAACACACACCAACGGAACTCTCGAAACCCACACTATAAACCAAGTTCGAAGACAGATATCGGGTAACTGCATAAAAGAGCACTTAAAAATGCATTTGTATGCTATCACAAACCATGCGGAATCACATTGCTCGGAAAACACGAGAGATTTATTGGACATTCTGTTCTTCCAATTTCCCCTGTTATACGAAATGGCATAATCGAATGCTTTCTGTTCTCCCCCTCCCTCTCCACAACCTCCCCTCACTCTTATAACTGCCCGGGTGATTTACGATTCCAGAAAAAGGTAGCGGAAATTTATGAAGAAAGAACACGGTTTTCTTTTTGCATTCTATACCTTTATTTCTATCGGAATTCTAATATCATAGGTAAGGGTAAAGCTTGCAAGATAGTTTATAAAAATTGTTTTAACCTTTAAAACTTTAAAACAAGCTTGAAAATTTGGTTGGAAAAATATGTTATATACAAATTGTTCACTTATTTTTAGAGGTGATATAATTATTGGGTGCGAGTAACATCTTGTGAATAATAATGCTTCGCGAAATACCATTTCGGAACACGCGACCGTTTACTCTATTTATTGAATTTACATTAAAAATATTTCAAATAGAGGTTACAAAGTTCATTCATAAGGAAAAGAAGGTTTAAAAATAAATTATAAATGACGTAATTTTTAATTTCTGAAAGTAAAAAACATGGCCCCGTTTTATGCGGTTTTAAATATCTCTAGTGTAAGAGATTTAGTGCTAGCACGACAGTCCGCAAAATGACGCTAAATGACTTAAAAAGATGAGACAATAACCAATTTCACGCAGCATTATTGAGGATAATTTGGTATGAAGGGCGAAGCGGGGACCCCAAAGAAGATGACGTAGTATTTAATACTGTTTATTACTTTCCGCACATGTACCATGTAAGGAAAGTATTGTAATCATGAAAAAATTTGACTTCGAGATTTTGGTGTTTTGACACGTTTTGAGGGCTTCTGAATCCATTTATGCTATTTTTACGAGATGTATGTATGTATGTGTGTGTGTGTGTGTATGTGTGTTTGTGTGTATGTGAGTGAACACGATAGCTCCTGAACGGAGCATTCGATTGAGCTCAAATTGGATATATATGTCATAAACCACCGTCGCAAGACCGGTATTGATTTTGGTGTGTATAGGACTTATAGTTTTTCTACAGGGCTACGACAAAGATTTCTTTTACATTATGGCCTATGGGGGGAATTTCTTGAAAGTGCGCTAGCGTTTAAACGGTACATTCGATTGAGCTCAAATTGGGTATATATGTTATAAACCACCGTCGCAAGACCGGTATTGATTTTGGTGTGTATAGGACTTATAGTTTTTCTACAGGGCTACGACAAAGATTTCTTTTACATTATGGCCTATGGGGGGAAATTCTTGAAAGTGCGCTAGCGTTTAAACGGTACCTTCGATTGAGCTGAAATTGGGTATATATGTTATAAATCACCATCTTAAGACCGGTATTGATTTTGGTGTGTATAAGACTTATAGTTTTTCTACAGGGCTACGACAAAATTTCTTTTATATTATGGCATAATGGCACATGGGGAGAAATTCTTGAAAGTGCGCAAGCGTTTAAACGGTGCATTCGATTGAGTTTCAATTTGGTATATATGTTTGAATTATTCATCGATTAAAATTTATTTAAATGCTTGGTCATGAATTTAATCGTAAGTGTTCGGAAAGTCGAGTGGAGTCACTCCAGATTTTTTATATAGTTTTATAGGAAAAAACACAGATAAAACGAATTTGCATTATTCAAAGTACGCCAAAATTTTAGTATTATAGTTTTAATTATGTATAAAAATATTTATAAAGGAAGTAATAAAAACAAAAAAGGAATGAGGGAATTAGGAGTCACTCTGTTACTGGTTCAATAAGGTCACTCACTTTATAACATTAATCTCTTTTTTAAAGCTAAATTATGCCAAGTGATGTTTAAACATACCATTTTCTTATATCAAGTTTAAAAACAATAACTTATTAAATAAGAGAAAAAAATACTTCTTACTCTACTACAAAAAGCATTTTCAAAAAGGATTGCCTCTGAAAATCATGATGTTTTTTGATATTCATGGCAGTGAAATATTTTCGATGAAGCAATTTTGTTGTTGCTGTGTTTTACATGCAGATGGTACGAGCTTTTCGTATGTACACATATTTTTTTTTATTATGTTTAAAATTAATTTTAAAAAATGCTCATTAGGGTGGTGCGAAAAACATTTTTTTTTTAAATTTGAAACGTCACCATGTGCAATAGTTGCGATTTTGATAGTAAAATTAAATCCTGAAATTTGGATGAAATTGTTTAATATCTTAGGCCTCCTCAAGATCCGCGAATTTTGGAAATTATAGGAAAAAAAGTTTTAAACTCAACTGCTCTTTTCACTAAAAAAATAATAAAAATGTTAAATATCACCAGGTTATTTATTTGCACTTTTGAGTATATAAACATTTGTAGAAAGCTAGACGATGTAAAATTAATTCTTTGGACTCCCCAAATTCCTTGAAGTTGAGCGTTTTTCACTGAAAATGGTACGCAAAGATATGTGAATAGAGAAGATATTAGTCTTACCTTCTCATGCAAGGAGTAGGTTATTTCACTCGGAAATCAGACTTTTTTTCAAAACATGGCATTAGCTTCCTATCGAATGTTTTTGCTCGGATGAATCCATCGCTTGCATGGAGGCCACACACATGAAGAGCAGATTCTGTCACAATCCAAATCATCCTCTCAACTGCTTGTGAATGGCAGGGTATTTTAAGAAATATATCGCGGGCACTTGGATGTTTATCCGACTTCAGTAATTTCTGTAACACACTATTTGTCCATTTCTTTGTAATGGGAGGCTCAGTCACAACACATTCTTACCAATGGATAAGGTCAATATAGTCATTGCTTTCGATATTCACCTTTGGAATCTGAAATCTTCTAATGCTCGTTGTTTGTTCCGAAGATTTTCTGGCCTTTATGATACGCTGAATGGCAAGCTGATGGAAGACAGATATTCTGTCTTCGAATAATATTGCAGCGAGTACATTTTCTGCATGAACAGAATACGTGTTGTTTTGAAGAACGTTTTTTTTATTATACCCTTTAAATTATCTGCGAGATACTGAAACCGAGATATAAAATATTGCAAATTCTTTGGGTCATCCTGAAAGTCACTGTTGTACTTGATTCTGATCCATGTTGGCGCGTATACTTTCATTACAGTGTGGCTAATACAATAACTATGATGTTGGATAAGATGTTCCAAAATACGAACGCAAAATGCGATTTGCGAGTGTTAGCTAGCGAGAACGGGAAAGTTTTTCAGGGTCTCTATTTGCTAGACCTTGTGGGCAATAACCAGAGGAAACAGCCTTACAAATTTCCCACAAATAACGTTGATCAGTGCTAAGATCTCCAAAGTCAATATCGGACTCAAACGAAAATTCAGTTTCCTGGAACTTAATGGTAGGGAGGTTAGTTCACGTCTTCATGGACTTACCAATCAATCCACTGAATGCCCTTGGACTTGATGTTTTCCCGTGGACTGCTTTTGTAAGGTGGCATAAAGGCAGTTTGTTAAAATGAAATCGACATCTTTGTCCAATGCACGGGAGAATTGAGCTTTACATCAAGGCGTCTAATAACACCTGCATTTACACCGGTATTAGTCACTTCCCTATCAATTCCAGTAAAGGCTAATTCTGATAAATCAAAAGCTTTCTTATTTAATAAGCTGAAGATACCATCGAAAATGTCCTTTGAACTCTTGCTCTTCGGTGCAAAATGTCCCAAATTGTCAGAACCCGGTTCTTCAACTAGTGTAATATGCTCCTCCCATACTTTTCTTTTATGCCACTTGCTATCATCCCTTTTCGTAATTGTAAGAGTTTCATTCCTCCTTCCGTCAAAAAAGAAAGCTATGATCTTGTGACCAGACAGTCGCGGATTAATGAAGGTTTGTCGGGGGGCGGGGTTAGTTTGTCGGCGGGGGCAGTTAGTTAGATGATTGACATATACATCCATTTTATGAAAGTAAAATAGGATGTTTTACATTAATTTTTTTTTTCTCGAAAAAGGGGGCGGTCGCCCTCTTCCACCACCGCCCCCTTTAATCATTACTAATTTAAAGAACTTCAAGCTGAAAATCAGGACAATGTTTACAAAAAGTATGTGAGAGGGTGAGATTTGTTAATATCAAGCTCATGCTGGTAATGAAGGGGATGTAGACGAGTTTGTTTATCCAATTTATCGGGCTATTTTTCGAGTAAAAATGGCAAAATTTAAGGGATTTGGGAGGCCTAAGAATTAATTTTACATCTGCTAGCTTTTTAGAAATGTTTATATACTCAAACGTGCAAATAAATAACCTGGTGACATTTAATATTTTTTTTTTCTTTAATGAAAAGATCAGTTGATTTTAAAGCATATTGCACATGGTGACGTTTCGAATCTAAAAAAAAAAAATTGTTTTTCGCACCACCCTATTAATCAGACTAGTTTGATCAGACAGATAACAATGAAATATTTCAAAATCTTAATAAACTTCCGTTGCCTGTAAAACTTCTTTTTCTGTCCGAAGAGTTATGATGCAGTGAAATGCAACCAATGATTATACTTGAAAATCTTAAATTTTTCATTGCCTGTAAAACTACTTTTTCTGTCCGAAGAGTTATGATGCAGTGAAATGTAGACAAGTGGATCACAGAATTTTTTCATGTGCGTATTATTTAACAAATTATTTTCTTAAACTGTACGCCTGGATTAGATACTAGTCTAGAGGCAATAATATAAAGAAATATTAAAATTGAAAGATTACAATATTTTGCGATGCATTCTAGCACTACAGTCTTAATAGAAAATACAGTGAAACTTCTATGAGCGACCACCTCTATTAAACGACCCCCTCCTCCAATGGCCAATTTTTTAAGGCACCATTTTTACCCTATTTGCTTAATGTTAAAAGATGTTCTAGAAGAGACCACACAACCCTCTACAAGCGACCGGTCACGGTTCCCTGTCCGTAAATTTTCTTGCATTTTTACAGAAGTAAAGTAAACAAAAACCACACTCCAAAATAGTCGTTCTACAACAAAGCGGGAAAATAGGATGTTTTACATTGATTTCTTTTTTCTCGGAAAGGGGGGCGGTCGCCCTCTTCCACCACCACCCCCTTTAATCATTACTAATTTAAAGAAGAATGCAAGCTGAAAATCAGGACAATGTTTACAAAAAGTATGTGAGAGAGTGAGATTTGTTAATATCAAGCTCATGCTGGTAATGAAGTGGATGTAGACGAGTTTGTTTATCCGATTTATCGGGCTATTTTTCGAGTAAAAATGGCAAAATTTAAGGGATTTGGGGAGGCCTAAGAATAGGGATGGACGCGAGACGACTTTTTGCGAGACGAGACAGAGATTTATAGCTTTTTTGCGAGACGAGACAAGCATTTTTAACATTATGATATAGGGATTTTTGCGAGACGAGACAAGCTTTTCGGCTGTTGCGAGACGAGACAAGCTTTTCGGCTGTTTTGCGAGACGCGAGACGCCAATTTTTCGTCTCGCGTCCATCTCTACCTAAGAATTAATTTTACATTTGCTAGCTTTTTACAAATGTTTATATACTCAAACGTGCAAATAAATAAACTGGTGACATTTAATATTTTTTTTTCTTTAATGAAAAGATCAGCTGATTTTAAAGCATTTTTTCCTATAATTTTCAAAATTCGTGGATCTTGTGGAGGCCTAAGATGTTAAACAATTTCATTCAAATTTCAGGGTTTAATTTTACTATCAAAATCGTAACTATTGCACATGGTGACGTTTCGAATTTCAAAAAAAAAAAAAAAAATTGTTTTTCGCACCACCCTAATGCTCATTCATCCCTCAGTTTACTGGGGTAATTCTGGGTCAGAGATACTTTTTGATATTTTAGGTATATTTATTTATTTATTTTTGTATAAATAATATTAGAATTTACTATAACTGTTATATTTTACTGTAATATTATATTGTACTTTAACTGGGAGATATAGAAAATCCCCAAATGTAAAAAGAGCTAATTTGGAACTATTTTATCCTAAAGGACTGTATAAAAGCAATGAAAATAAGATTAAAGAAGCAGCAATAATAAAGTTGCAAAAAAAAAAAGTTCTCTTTAGAAGATTCTAAGAATATGATACAAGAAAGGAAGTCATGCTGTACGTGAAGTGCAGAATTTCTTTGCTGTGTATTACGATTAAGGTGACCATTCGTCCCCAATTTCAGAATTTTTTTTTCCAGTTTGTCCCCAAAATGCGAATTGGAGACAAAATTTTAATTAAAACATTCATTTCTTCCCAATTTAAGAAGAAATAAATCATGTTTCCTTTATTTTATTTATAATGTTAATAATTTTCTAGGTGAATAAATAGAAGCTATTTTAAAAGGAGCTCTGAATTTATAAGAAAGCCCCAATTTTTGTTTCCAAAAGTGGGGACACAACGCTGATTTGTACCCAATTCTTTCTTAAAAATAATCTTATTACTTAAATTGATTTTTCTTAAATACAACACATTAGATAAATAAAAAATCTGTCTGTGTGCTGAATAGTGATAATTTAGAAGATTATTTACTTTCAATATGCATTACTATAAAGAAAAGGGGTGACCCATATTTACCCCATCTATATCCAAATTTGACACATAATTGCCCAATCAATAATAATTCAATTTCAGGTCAAGTGATTATTTGGATAATTTATAAATTATTTAAGCTTACTTTTTGCCAAATTAAATCAGTTTATCTTTCATACTTTAGGAAATATTAAGATGTTATTGATTTTTGACGCATAATTCCTTCATATGACCTTATTGTATAAAGTCATCAAATACTGTGTAAAATTCTTCGAAAGTAAAGAAAACATTAAAACATTGCATACATTTTCAAATAATTTATGAGTAAAACAGAACGAAGCAGTTTATTGCACAAGCGGAAAAAAATGTTTTGCTGAATTGAGAAAAATTTAGCTGATTAAAAAAAAAATTAAAAAATTGGTTGGTGCTATTTCAACCAACAAATTTTTCTTTTAATAAAATTTTGGTTAAATTACCAAAATATTTCATTGAATTTGCAAAATATTTCGTTGAATTAACAAAAAACTTTGTTGAGTTCAACTCTTGTCAACTAAATAGAGCCAACCTAATTTGGTTGAATGAACAAAACATTTTTTTAGTGTACCATTTATAAAATAGATATCTCAAATATTTCCCACAGTTGCATCCCTATAGTAAATAGGAGGGACGCTTTAAACTAAATCCATGACTGAAATCCGAAAAGGTCAGTTTAGCAACCAAGCGTGATTTAGTTAAAATTGCAGTTTTAATGGTGATGAAACATGGATTAAAGGATAACGTTGCTGCGAACTGAATGTATCCTTCAGATGTTATTGAGAGGCACATCTAAGGATTTACTTTCAGAAACAATATGCAGAATAAACTGTACTTCAACCGATAAGGTCTATCTCAGACGCCTGTAGATTCAGTAAGGGTGAATCTCAATGATTACCATTAACAAAGACATACTTTGTGAAAGACAAACATAGAAAGTTTTGTTAATGGCAATATATAAAAGGGGAAAAATCTTTTGTAAGTTGATGAGATTTTTAACATCCCAAATTTTTAAACATATAAAACGCGTGAAAAGTGACGCTGGGCTGAAAAGAGGATTACTCAACCTCTATTTGGCCCTTGTTTGACGTACAGCAAAGTTACATACACAGAAAAAAAGCTTACATTATAAATTTACGAAAAAAAGCAAACTTTAATTTTCGATGTATAAAAGTTTTAAATCGATGTATAAAAAGTCTTTAAATCCGCGATAACTTTATTTTTACCAATGCAACGGTAAATTTTCATTACATATTCCAAAAAATTTAGTCACTTTTAAGATTTCAGAATACTAAAAAGCTTCAAGAAACAACAGGGAAAGAGAAAAAAAATACCTCAGAATTAAACAGGAAGTAATTATTCCAATCGATCAATATTCATGGCAATTATTTTAGTTAAATTTGCAGCTGTCAAACTCGTTCTTAGTTTATTGTGACTGTTATATGAAAATTACAGGTGTATTTGCACTGTTCAATTTCATTTTTCTATTTCAAAACATTTATTTATTGGTATTTGTTGCTTTTAGAAAAATATGACTATATACTGAAAAATCACAAGCATATCTTCACACTTGTATTTTTATAAATGCTTAATGTAACTTTCATATTAAAATATTTTTTATCACTTTCAGTGTTCAATGTACATCGGAAAAGGTTCTATAGATGGACATTAAATGTATTCTTTTAGAAATGCCAACTCTTACATGCTTGCCGATCTTTATTTCTCGTGTTTCTAAAGTAATTTCTAGAATCTAGAAAGAGAAAATTCCTAAAAAAACATATTGCAATGCAAGAAACAAACTCAGAAGATGAAACTTTCCTAGAAGATAAAGTATTTGCTTTATTATTTTTTTACTATCAGTTTGATTTAAACCAGCATTCAAGTAAACTTAAGATTTTCTTATACAGTAACATAAGTCTAATTCAACCGTTATAAAACGTACTCAGGAGCCATAAAATTTTACTACCTTAAAATAAAACCTCATTACTTAAATAAAGCCAAAGAAAAACTATAAAAGATAAATCTTTTTCATTTTTCTTTAAAATTCGTAAAAAATAATTTTGTTTTGAGTGACGCTTACAACCTCCTAAAAAAGTTTTGTTTTACCCGTTTTATGATGATTCCAAGCAATATTCCTATATTGCTAAGCTTCAGTTAAAATAGTAAGAAATTTAATAACTCCCGTGAAAGAAAATGTGGGAATTTGGTTTTAGTGCTCTGTGTGCGTGTTATAAAAGAAAAATAATTTCAATATGAAAGCGAATGTTTTTGTTATTTCCTTTGAGTAAAAATACCCATTTGCAGTGATTCTCAATACTTTCTACATAAAATTATTATTTCTAATAAGCTAAAGTGTTATTTTGTTTATAAGAACAAAAAATGCTACTTTTCAAACGAAAAAGTTATGCCACAGTGTTTTGACTTGAAAATGAAGCTTTCTTTTATAAACGTACGAATAAAAAAGAAATTTAGGTTTTAAATAACATCTTTTTTATCTACTGTTTTCTTCCTAGCTCTGTCAATATACTTCCTAGCTCTGTCAATATGCTCTGTCAATATACTTCCTAGCTCTTGTCAATATTTTTTAGTATAGGAGGAAGTGCAGCCTTTTAATTCTGTTTTGTCCTTCTTTAAACTTTTATTGCAATTCTGTAACCATCTTATATAATTCAGTAGACGCCCCATCACATGTAGATACTTTCGTATTGTAGGAGTCACTTATATTACACAAACACTAGATCATCGTTAGCAGTGTTAACAGGCAATACAGAAACAACGGCATGGTTCATTTACCGTGGTTTTATGAGCCTTTTTCAGCATCGTATAAGAAAAAAATCGCAAATTTATCTCCGTGTTATACGAATCTGTCTTATATGAGCCCGTGTTATATGAGGGGGCAGGGGGGTACGGTAATTATTTGCAATACGAAACGCTCACTGTCAAGTCTGAGAATTTTTCTTTGGTATTTTCAGAAGCTTGCATGACATGCTTAGAGAAGTATTTTTATTATTTCACTATCAAATGTATTGAATCGTTAAGGGGATGGTGGACATTAAAAAGTATTTTTTTTATTTAATAAGATAGGATTATGAAATTTTGTATTTTAATATATTAAACTAAAAGCATTATAAACAACTGAAAAATTTAAAAAAAATACTAGTAACTAATTAAAAATTAATTAATTTTTTAGTTTCGAAAAAATGCTCCATGCGTTTTAATTTTAACTTTTTTTTAGTAATTTTGTTTTATACTAGCATAAAAATATATTTTAAAAAAGTCTGTATATCGGTTTTTGATTCGACCGAGTAGTTCATTTTTTAGAAATATTTTCATGGATATATACCAAACTTTTCCGAAATTTTTCAGTTTTCGTAAATAAAAGTGAAATTTCATAATCGAAATTTTCACCCTATTTAAAAAGGATACACAGATTTATTGTAATATATGAGAAGAATGTTTGTAGTCAATTTTGTACAATTCCGACCAAAATTAAGTGGCATGGAGCATTTTGAAGGCAAGAAAATCACAAAAAACTTGATTTGGAGAAAATACAGTTTAAAGTGTCATTTTCCATTTACCTTTAATACCGTCTCTTCTGAATAAATTTATTTATGATTTTACCTTAACAAAACATATTTTTAAAATAATTTCATTCGAATATTAGTTTATTTTGTAAAACGTTCAATAAAAATTGTGACGTGTTTATTGACGCGTTTGTTTGCATTTTTGTGGACATTTAACTGTCCCTTTTTATTTTTTCAAACCCTAATATCTTTTTAAAAAATTGCCGTAGACATACGCGGTTTTTTCTCCATGGTTCAGCTTTAACTGTAGAATATTAGTATGTGAAAAAACACATTTTTTGGGCCAATTTTGATGATTTGGGTGTCCACCATCCCCTTAAATGAGTTATTCTTAACCAAGACTATTGCCTTGTGATTATGAAACACCTACATGTGAGGTCGTAGCTCCTAAAGTTTTAAGAAAGCGCAAACAGAATGAGAAAAACATACCACACTTTGAATTATTGCTATTTAGTTTCGTTTTTAACACGTTTTTATTAGTTTCACCTGTATGTATGTTTGTTTGTTTGTTTTTTTGTTTGTAACCGACTCCTTTGAACTCGATTTTGACCCACTTTAAACGGTCAGATTTAATTTAAACTTCGTAGACTTATCAAGGACCGATGACAATACAATAACTTGATAACTTTATCCCATTATCCTGATTAGGATCGTCAGGATTAATCATTTTCTTAAGAGATCCTTTTGCGTGAGAGCGAGAGAGATGGAGCAAACGCGCGGTTTACGCATGCGTACCATTTCGGCACTCGGCTCAGCACAATGGAGTAGAACCTCTCTCGCTATTGGTAACTGTATTCACTTGTATGCTTGGATAGTTACGTTTTTGAAATTCAGATGGCAAATCTAAAAATTTTACCTCATTACATGGAAGTTTGTGTTTGTTGTAGTCGTTATGAAACTTTTTTCTTGATTAGAGACCTATTTTTCCTTTTTAGTGAGGAAGGTAGCATTTAACTGCAGGTTAATTAATACTTTAGTGCATAGCAGGGGTGTAGTCAGAGGGAGGCGGAGGGGACTGCTGTCCCCTTCCCCCCGAAATGCGAGAACACGCTTTTATTGCGAATCGAACTAAAAAGTGAAAAATAAATCTAGTTTAAAAAAAACTGAAAAACACCCTTTAGTGATAATCCATATATCAGTTGTTGAGAATATTCGATTGGTACGATTAGTACAAAAATGATACAAAAAATATAGCACAAAGCGCCTCACACTTTTTATATTTCGTCCATTAAATTATTTCTATATTAAGAATTATTTTTAACTTTTTAGTTAGTTCAATTTATCACTAAAGTGTGTTTTTTAGTTTTTTTAAAACTATATTTTTTAAAAAGATATTTGCTTTTATGACTTTTATGTAAGTTATATTGCCTATGAGTATACCGATAGAAATTTGTAGGCTCCTTACAAGGAGAATATTTTGAAACTGGGAATTCCAATAAGATATTTTGAGCGATTGCAGATTAACCGTATGCACACTAAGTGTAATCCGAATCTATTAACTTGACTTAAAATATTAAATGGAGAACAAGAATTTAAGCCGAACGTAATAGAGAGCAGCTAAGTTTAATCAATTTTCTTTTTTATGTTTTTGATAACTTAATAAACTATTTCCAAGTAATATTATATTTTCTAACTTAATTACTCTTTATTAGATATGTTCGGGCGAAATTTTTCTAGCAATGCACAACTACAGGAATTTGTGATTGCATATAGTTCGTTTTAATTGTTTTGCCCTCCAGAAATTACAAGTGACAAAGCAGTATTGAAAAAATATTTTCGAAGTTATTTTACAATCGGCACGTATTTACACTGTTTTTACGTTTCTTCACGTTACGGTCATGGAGACAATTCGCCCCAATACGGCAATTTTACTTTTTACTGACCCGTGTACAAGCCAAACTGCTAAGTTTGAATCAAAATTCGGAGCTGCTGAATGAAACACGTACTCTTTCATCATCATCAGTTAACCTTTTGCAGGTCAATATTCAAAATTGGGGACATAAAATTAAAAATTCATTCAAAAATGAAATTTTATTAATATTTACTTGAAAAATTATCAGATAAAGTTAAAAGATGACTTGAATTTTTTAAAATAGAAGTTGCATTTCTATCATGAGTGGGAAACTGGACAAAAAAAAAAATCATGAAATAGCCATTTTCATAAACTTTTATACTGACACATACTTACTGACATATACACTTCAAACTTAATTCATATCTTTACTTAAATTTTAAAATAAATATTTTATTAAATCTTAATATTTCACTTATTAATTAAACTACCCATCGGTATATTCCGTTTTTGAAATAGATGTAAAATTAGAGTCAGAAATGGCCCATGCTCCCAATCGGGAATGCAGTGAAAATTATATACAATATTTTTCCATTTAAATAAAAAATATCCTTCAACCAACGCATTGGAAGACAAAATATGCAAATAAATAAATATTTAACGTAAGCCTGGACCTCAATTTGGTCTGTAAAATTTTAATTTTATCTTGCTGAATAATAAACTTACTCTGTCAGTTAAATACGATCCAGATCTTATAAATCAAAGTTATTGGAGTAAATAGATTTATCTCTTTCTGAAGTGGTTGTAAATCTTTTCTAAAAAAATAATCCGGATTTCACGAATTTTGCTTATCATAACTTACTGTTTTTAATATTTTTAAAGGTTTCACGTGCCATATCTATGTATCCAAAATAGTCGTTGGCCAAATTACAAAAATGATTTCAAAAGCTGCTTGGCGATAAATGTCAGGAGTATTTAAAGGGAACTTCTTTTTTGTAGTATGCAAGTTCAATATATATTATTGAGAAGTAGAATAAACGGATAATACGTGACTAAAAGACGTGATACAAAACTAAGGACATTATTTTATCTCGATGAAAGTGATGTATAACTTAGGCTTTACACTGAGAAACAGGCAAAGAACAGGTACAGATTAGTAAGTTCGTAAATTTTTAAACGCCAAGCCACATCAAGTATTTTGCTCTTTCAGTGATAAAATAGTTTTGCATATATTATTAATTATGACATATGGTTGGTCCAAAAAGTAACTGAAGAATTTCGAAAATTGTTTCAAGGAAAAAAAAATAAACAAAGCAAAGAAGAAAGAAATTATGTACCGTTTGTTGTATTCTATTTTGTTTTTGTCCATTTTTTTTTCAAATTAAAAGAGAAGATAATAATGATTTCCGTTTTACCGTTGGCAATAATATTCATTATAAGTATTTTCTAATTTATAAATTTCAAAAAGACATATATTTTTTGTTATTTTGTAATACTTGTACATGAATCATGTTTTAAATTCATAAACATTGGAGATTCGCTTTAAAAACAAGTCAAAATGTAATGGATTCGTTATAAATTCATCTCCTGAGAAATTGTATGTGCAATTGTCCTCTGCTAAATATATTCCAATTGTTCCCAAATTTTCCTAAGTGGTTTCAAAAGTCTATTTAAAAAATGCATCTCTATGATAGATATTTGAAATATCCTAAATATTACCAATCTTTATTTAAAGGACGGTTACTACATGCGGGGTGTTCCAAAAACACTGGCCTAGCCTTTTGTTCCTTAAATATTGATCATAGGCATACACAATAAATTAAAAAGTTTCTTGAAGGAAGATACATAAATATATGACATCGATTAAAATATTCAGGAGATTAAAAAAAAAAAGACATTTAAATTTCTATGCAGCTTCCGAACAGCAACAACATAAAAAAAACTAAAATGTGCCACATACAAATAAGGTGATGTACAAAATTTTATTTTTTCACGATGAAAAGGCTCGGAGATATGTTTCAACAAAAATTCATGTGGGGCTACATAGTCAAATAGTATCAAAGCTATTATGTATTTATGCTGTGATTGTTTTCCTTCGTAATTTGGGTAGAACCCCTGACACGTAATCATCGAACTTGATTTTTACCTCTTCGAGAGGCATTGAAAACTGTTTTAAGCAAGCATATTTTTATTTTCATATCTTCGGCACATTTTAGGATAAAATGATAAAATTTTGTAAATCATCTAATTAATGTATGAAACGCCCTTAAAGGAATTTTTTCGTTTAGGTATTGATAAAATTTTACATTTCTATTGGCTCAAATTTAATCCACTAAAAATGTTAATCGATTCCAGAAAATTCTGTATCTTTTTAAACATAACATTGTAATTTGTTATATATGTCTATGATTAGTATTTAAGGAATAAAAGCCTAGGCTAGTGTTTTTGGGACACCTTGCATATATATATATATATATATATATATATATATATGTATATATGTAATGTATAAAAAGGTAATTTGGGTTTTACTAGTTTGGGTATTGTTCAAGCGGGTACTTTCACTGTAAGTTTTGCTTTCCTGTCATACTTGCCATGGCGTAGCCAGAAATTTTCCATGGGGGATGGGATTACGACTACTGTAACTCACATAAATGTTATGTGTATGTGATGAGGGAGTGAAGAATATACATTTTGAATGGTAAAAAAATCCTCATGGGAGGAGGTTATGTCCCCAATATCTCCCCCCCCTTTGGCTACGCCACTGATATATATATATATATATATATATATATATATATATATGTGTGTGTGTGTGTAATGTATAAAAAGGTAATTTGGGTTTTACTAGTTTCGGTATTGTTCAAGCGGTACCTTCACTGTAAGTTTTGCTTTCCTGTCATACTTGCCACGCGCGCTCTGGAGCTATGTTTTATTTATTTTGTTATTTGCCAGACATCAGGCCGTCGATTCTGAGTTCTTTAGATGTACACGTGTCCTCACGCCCTTGTAGGCCCGGATGCGGGTCATGTTGGTAAATGTGTGTGGTTCGATCAGAGATAAGAGAGAGGAGGAGTTGTGTCTTCGCAGACCACGTGGTGTGGTAAGCGTAAATACTCCCGCACATCGAAAATCGGGGGACTTCTGCCACTGGAACTGCTGGAGTCCACGCCGATTCTTGTACCCGTCTCCTCTCCCTTCTTCTCATTCTAAATTGTAACTTAAATGTAATGTTCAATAAACCATGTCACCTGCCTTAACTCTGAAACTTTACTTGAAATATCTGACGTCACAAATATATATATATGTATATAAATATATACATAGATAGATAGATATATATATAGATAGATAGATAGATATGTAGATAGATATATAGATAGATACATAATATAGGTTTTAAAGTACTAATTCCATTAATTTTCGCTTAATATAATGAAATTCTGCATGGCTTACAATGATAAAATAATGCCTGTTAAACGTCTTTCTGACTGACTTCAATACTTTTTGAGTACTATTTTATTGGAAGTTTAGTTTATACATCAAGAAAATGAAAAATTTTCTTTTTATTAAAAAAGTTTCATATTTAGAGCTATGCAGAACACTGCAGAGGCCAGCAGATGTGTACAAAATTAAAACGAAAAAATGATTAAAAATAAACCGATATTCAACATACAACTTAATATTACTTTAGTCCTGTTCTAAAAGCGAAGGTTTCTTTTCATTTCTTACATTGATAAAATATCGCTGCTTGTTGAATAAGAAAACTGCATTTAATTTACTAGTTTATTTTGGAGTAGTCGACTTCTTCTTAAATAAACTTTGTTCACTAGTTCAATTTTTAATTTATACTTACCACATTTGAAAAGAGTTATTTAATATTTTTTTATACCTTCTACCGATACTCCAAGCATGTTTATTTCCAAACCATGCCATTTATTTTGAAATATTTCATTAAATTTCTTCCAGGCCGTGAAGGTGTTTCATTTTCCTCGGCGCAAAAAACTTTCTTTAGTTTCGAATCGAGGGAAAACCATTAAGAACTTCCATTTCAAGAAAACGACTTGGAATTTTTAACGAGGCTATTCTAATTTAGATGTTTATGACTTCAACATTTCGCGTTAGCCTTATCTCAAAGCAGCATTTTATTGATATTCTTGGCGAGCATTAAACTGAACAGTGGTTATTGAGGGAGGCTTTCTGTTTAGAAGCTTAACTTCTCTATTCATGATAAGGCAGGCCAATGGGTTTCGTATAACCTATAGTGGATTAAAGGCCTATCATAAAGCACTCCTTCCTATAATGTGTAATTTCTGAAATCTGTCTCCCATAGCACAATTATGAAAATGCAATGAAAATCAGTATTTGATCATTAGACGATTTCTAAACTTATCTAGTAAGCTTACTCGGTTGAGCAGCACATTTTTAATTTAATATTTAGTGAATTTTTTTTCTGAATATTAGCGATGAAACTCAAATTGATAAATTTTCTCTGTAAGTTTTATAAGGCTTGAAGATACTTTAACCCTTTGAAGCGCAACCCTTTCCCAATGCTGAAAAAAGGACAGCCGTTGAAATCGCTGGACTTAACTACCAGGAAGATGGCGGACGATCGAAACGTTCATCGCGTGCCACAGACCGAGAGAACCTTTTTTGACGCAGCTGGCTGTGCCGCACAGCCAGCTGTCGTCGTGGCACGCGATGAACTTTTCGATCGTCCGCCCTCTTGCTGGTCGTTAAGTCGAGCGATGGCAACGGCTGCCCTTTTTTCATCATTGGGCAATCTATCTAGCTGTTCTCGCATTCTTCCATTTTTCAGCAGATATCCTTTCTGTTAAAAATAACCTTTTGACGGGAAATGACGTGCTAAAAAGTGAAGGATTCTCGTGGAGATATGTCAGCCGCAACTATTTTTATAGAAATCCATTATATTCTTCGTGACTGAAAACAGTCAAAACGTCAGAGTTTGGTGTTTCCAGAGCGGGGACACTGCGCGTTAAAGGGTTAAAGCCTAGCAAAATTTCTTCCTGATATTGGAGCTTTTTACGTAAAAGCGTTTTGATTATTAAAAATGAATGTAGAACAAAAGTCTTTGAATCAGGGGCGTCCCGACACGGTAATCAAGGTAAGCATCGCATCGGGGCGCGTCTTTGAAGGGGCGCCGCGCCATTTCGAGAGAGCGATCTAGAGTGTAAAAAGGTGGCGCAATTGTACTTTTGCAGGGGGGAGCCATGTACTCTAGGACAGCCCGTGCTTTGAATTAAAAGTTACATTTGTGTGCCTACTGAGTAGTATTGCTGTGCGATAATAATGTTATTTTATTTTAAATACCATAATTCATTTTTCACTCTTTAACGCCACTCAATAAGATGTCACTTATTACAGTTTGACTCTTTGTGTATGAGCTTTAACCGCTTAACAGATTACTAAAAATCATTACATTTCCTATGTTTTTACTGTATCTTGTACTGTACCGTGTACGCTATTGAAAATGTTGAAAATAGCATACCCGTTCTTTTACGAACAAGTTCTCGGATCGTTTATTAACATACTCCAAGGAGTTTAAAGTGTAGTACGATAATTTATATCTATTTCAAGTAAAACAAAATTAATGTATGTTATTAATATTTTTGTTATAATTATTTTCATGAAAATTAGTGTACGTAGTATTGATATTTCATTTACAGAAGCATATAAAAGAATGACAATACATGGAAATTTAAAGTGCATGGAAATACAGTGCTCATACAGTACCAATTCATACAGTACCAATACAGTACCAATTCAAGGATAATAAAATAAGTAAAACATTTATGCTGGTTACTATCAAGCGAATGGTATGTGTTCCTGTGGGCTGTCTGGGTATCACTCTTTTACAGGATGTCGCAAAATAATTACATTCAGAGCAGTGCGGCCTTTGGAGATTATACTTACAATTTCTCCAAATGATCGCGAAGTTTGACTACTCATAACAACACATATTCAATTTTGGCACCAGAAACTCGTAACTCCGATTTTCATGCAATAAGAAGCAAAATCTCCCCTCTTCTCCCTCAGACGATTAATTTTGTACTAAAATTAAAACTCCGAATAATAGATAAACAAACAAATGCGTAACAACAGATTATGGTGGAAAAAAAAATTCTTTAGTGATATTGTTTAAGAAATTTTGTTAAACGGTTAGATACGTACGTAAAAGATTAATTGTGTTGGAAAGATTTTTATAATCGATGCATTTGGCATGATTCGTCATTCTTGTCTTACTAAAAAAATGGCAGTCTTAGTGAGACATATATAGTTACTGTTATTTTTAAAAACGCGTGTACAGTTTACTCGTGACTTTTCGGTCGTTTTACGGGGCTATAGTGTGTTTTACTTCAAAGTAATCACTAACAACAATGTAAGTGTTTAAAAAAAGACAATAAAATTACTTACAATACAAGAATACCATTTTTAAGATCATTCAATCCAAAAAGAATACTTACACAGACAGCGCTTTGTTTAAATTGAAATTAAAATTACCATTATTTTTGATGTCTTGAAATGAATAAAACTATTTAAAAATTACAAGAAACAGCTAAATGCTTTTCAATGTTAGTAAAAGTTGAAATCTTATTTAAAAAACGTTTAATTTTAAACATGAGACATTGTATTCGAAAATGCGTAGGAAAGAAAACATAATTTATTGACGTTAAACAAGTTTTATTAATTAAGACGTTTTTCAGCGATATTAAAATTCGATCTTTATGTACGAATCAAGGTAATCATCCTTATTTTTAATTAAAATTCTGACATCCTACAAAAATATTGCATTTTATTTATATAAAAGACACGTATTTCTAATGTTCGAAATGATAACGACTAAAATCTGAATTTCCCCCTCCCCCCCCTGTACTTGAAATAAATGAAGGGTTGTAATAATTTCGAATATTTAATTTTCTCTTTAATTATTTCTTTTCAAAACCTACTTTAACAGATGTATCACTATTTAAAAGGTGAACTGAGTGTAATGTGAACACAGCCAGGATTTTTCCCCAATATCGACGGTTTAATTTTAATATTACTAAGAACTAGCACCTCAAATGAGTTTAAGTGAGTAATACATATACAGGGTGATTCAAAACTTGTAAAGAACATGCAAGGGATGGTTGAGGGAACCAAGACTGTTCAGAATCACTTAACAATGTTTTGTCGAAAACTAAATCATTTATCTGTTAATAATCAGTCTCTAATGAATAATACCTACTTTAATAATCAATGCTGCTAATAATCAACTTTAGCCAAGTGCTTTCTGTGAAAAACTCATTTGTACTGGACGAACCATCCTCAGAAAGCTCATTGTTATTTCAAAATGATTCTTAACAGGCATATGAATACAACGTTTCCGACCCCTTATTGCTTATCTGTACCTCTTTGGTTCCTTCTACACCTGATTAATTTTTTTACAAGTGTTATGAATCACCCTGTATATGGAATGAAATTTAAATTTAATAATGAACTGCGATCACTAAAGTAGCCATATTTGGATAGAGATACACAGATACAAACACAAGCACATCTCGAAGCGAATTCCTACTTATTCAAAGTGCAGTTTCTTTACATAATTAAGAAGCTCTCATTCACCGATTTCTTACAGAAAACTAGTAGCAGTGTTTACGAGAATATTATTAGATAACTCAGCATAAATATATGAGATAAAGCAATAAATTTTCTTACAAATACTTCTCATTTGAAAAAAAAAATGACGTAACCGGGACATCTTTTGCAATAACTTTGAAATACATCTCAAATCTCAAATTTTATTTTAAAAAAAAATATTTTTACGTCTTTTGACTTCACTCAGAATTGTTAGCGAAACGCCTGGATTATTCCCCTTAATTCTAATGAACGAACTTTATTGAGAAACGTTGGAATTAAAAATGCAAATTTCAGAGTAACTTTCTGTTCTTTCTTTGTTTTACAGTTGTGACATAGAACTACTGTTTATGCATTTTGCAACGTATAACGACCTCTCCTACATTTTTTTAATATAAAAAAGCCTTAGATAACGAGATTCATTGACTTTCGGGACATAAATTTATAAGCAATATTTTTTTACTAATCACTTTGATCTTTGGCAGGGCTGTCCCCAAAAATAAGACTGATATGATTTTTAAAGCTTTAATATTACAATAGCATTAGCATTTCAGAAGAACACAGGCCCTTTAGTTACTTTTAAAATATTACCGTTTATAAAAAAACAGATTATAGCAATTAATTATCTCCAAATATTTTAGAAAACAGCCACTTCTTCCCTAGAAAAATACGAAAGTTTAACTATTATAAAATAGAAACGATAAATCATGTCAACCAAATAGGTTTTAACCCTTTAACGCGCTGTGTTCCCGCTCTGGGAACACCCAACTCTGACGTTTTGACTGTTGCCAGTCACGAAGAATAGATTGGATTTCTATAAAAAGAGTTGCGTGTGACATAGCTGCACGAGAATCCATTACTTTTTAGCACGTCATTTCCCGTCAAAAAAGGGCCACGATTCTTTCTAACAGCACTGAAATCTGCCGAAAAATGGAAGAATGCGAGAACAGCTGGATAGATTGCCCAATGCCGAAAAAAGGGCAGCCGTTGCCATCGCTCGACTTAACGGCCAGCGAGATGGCGGACGATCGAAACGTTCATCGCGTGCCACAGATCTAGGAGAGCCTTTTTTGACGACAGCTGGCTGTGCCGCACCGCCAGCTGTCGTCAAAAAAGGGTCTCTCGATCTGTGGCACGCGATGAACGTTTCAATCGTTCGCCATCTTGCTGGTACTTAAGTCGAACGATGGCAACGGCTGCCCTTTTTTCAGCATTGGGAAAGGGTTGCGCCTCAAAGGGTTAAGATACTTTCCAACACATTTACCTTTGATGAACATGAACAGCAACATAACAAATGCCTAAAGGAAATAAAATAACACAATTTAGGTACTGTTTTCAACATGAGATTGAGTGAAAAAAACTATTCATCAAATGGAAATGGAAATTTTTGAGTCCCTGTAAAAAGAGATACAAATGCTGATTAACATAACTTTCGTTGCGGTTGATGCACATTTACCGCAGTTGGAGTGCAGATGCTCATGTTAACGCTTATGCACTTTACAGAAAAATGAAAACGAAAAGAAAATTTTTAGCGAAATCCAAAAGTTCAAAATTTGTTTTAAATAATTAATTTCAAGCTACATACATGGTTTCTTAAATTACGACGTAGAGAAAATTTAATGTATTGACGTGAAGGGATGTTTTATTAATTAAGTATGCATGTACGTTGAACAGCATTTTAATTTGCTCTTTCAAGTACTGACATGCATGCCTTTTTTAATTAAAGTCTGCCATTTTTTCGTAGAAGATTACGTTCAATTTTAAGCAAAGGAATGTACATCAAAATGCTTTATTAAGCTGAAGCTTAGGTATAACTTTTTTTTTTTTTAGAAAGAAAATGTAGTTGCCTGTAAGCAAAAGGCTTTTATGTTCTTTTATTACTTATTCATATTATTTATTTTTCTGAGAATTGTTTTTCTCGTAAAACAATTTACTTTCATTTCCTGTAATTAACAGAATGGTTTATAAGACACCGATAAATTATTCCTATAGCATCGATCTTATCGTCTTTCACATAATTATGAAAATGTGAAATTTGTTCAAATGTCACAAATCTATTATCATTATTTTACTTGGTAATTAAGTTACAGCTACAGATTTGCAATTACGGAATATTGCTGACGGCAAGATTAATATAATTAAGTTAGTTTTGTGCCTTGTTTGGCCGTCTCTTTCTGTTATTGACATACCATTTAATTATCGGTGTTTTAACATTTTAAAATGTCGATGAAAAAAAAAACGAGTTTGGATTGATATTCTTTTTTTTTTTAATTTCGTTACTTTTGCACATCACTTTTTACTTTCTGCTCGTCAATATTGGAAAAAAAATCTTTCTTTTATATGGTACAAAAAGTATTTTTCATAAAAATAAATATTTTTGATATCATCTACTTACTGTTTAGGAAATTATCGGTGAATTTTCTAGTTTTTTGTATTAAAAAATCGGGGGTAGATTCATATTCTTTTTCTTGAATTCCGTTTCTCTTACTTAACTTACTACACATTAAAAAAAAGTCATATGGTAGAAAAAATTGTATTATAGTAAATTTTTTTGACATCTACAAATTGTTTAGAAAATTTTAGGTAAACTTTCTAGTTTTTGGAGAAAAAACAATTTTGAAGTCCCTACGACCATGAAAGGCATTATTTCTCTTTTGAGCCTAATAATAATTAAAAAATTAATTTGTCATTTAAAACTACTTTATTCTTTTTTTTTCATATTATTCTTCGTGATATATACACTTTTGCATGTGTTCGAACAACTTTTCCAAAGAAACTTTCCATTTCGTTTGACTTGAGTGGTTACTTTTAAATTTGAAACAACATACTAAAAAATAAATTTTTAACATACTTATTTTAAACTTCAAGTGAAAACAATCGATTTCTATTGAACATTAGTCCAATTTCAATGCAAGTTTGACCCTTGATCACAATATTTACTGCATATTTACTACCACAAAATAATACAGAATATTTATAAAAGTTGAACGTTACTTCTTTTGTTTATACTTCAATATAAACGAAATATGTTGCTTGCGCTTTCGAATTTCGTAATATGCACTAATTACTTGTAGACACTAAACATTTCTTAATGCTAATATTTCTTTTATTATCACACATTTTTCACACGAGCACGATTAATTATATTGAGAGTGTAATACAAATTCACTGGTGGCAACGTATAAGCGATGGTATTTAAGAATAAGAAATTATTAGAATAAGAAAAGTACGTAGTGTGTTGTATAAAATTCAAGTTACGGTATATGTATGAATTAGTTCAAGTTAACGCTGTACGTCATGTTAGAAATAAATGTTTTGTTTTGTCTTTAATACGTTTACGTTAGTGTGTTGAGTTAACAATTCAGAAGTGGGATAAACTAATCCAGATTTTACGATAAGATAAGTACGAGAAGATAAGTTACGATAAGAAAATAGTATAAGTTCTATATTTTCAAGTGTACGTTTAAATACGAATTCGTTTTTGAATTAATTAAGAAATTGAACATGTCTCTGTTTGGAAAAGCAAAGAAGTGTGACTTAAAAGTATTAGCCGAAGAGTTAGGTGAACAAGTTAATGACGATCTCAAAATGAGTGATCTGAAAAAAAATGATTTTGGCAAGTAAAGAGTATGACGAAAACTGCGCCAAGGAATGGTTAGCTACGATAATTAATGAACGAAAAGATAGAGAAGAACTGGCTGAAAGAAAGCGCCAAGAAAGAAATGACAGAAAAATTACGTCGAGAGGAAATGGAATTTGAACTCCAAAAATTACGTATCGAAATGAAAGGTAGAGCTGCAATTCCTGTCGCCAATCAAAATAGTATTAGTGTACAAGTGAAACCAAAATTGGAACTCTACCACTTGATGCAAAAATTTAATCCAGATGAAAGTGATATAGGCTTGTATTTAACAATGTTTGAATGCTTAGCCAAACAAGCAGATGCGCTTGAAAATACGTGGGTGAGTCATCTACTAGGATTGCTACCATATGATGTTGCCCAATTAACCGCCAGAGAATCAGATGAAATAGCAAGTGATTATAAAGATATTGCTGCAACGATACAAGTTAACGCCAGAAAAGTTTCGCCAAAAATTTTTCACACATAGCAAGAATAGTGGATGCACGTGGAAAAACTTTGCATATGAGTTAAAAAGTTACTTTAATGAATGGATAAGCGGTGTTAAAGTTGATACCTTTGAGAAATTAAGTGATTTAATTATTGCAGATCAGATAAAACGCAAAGTAACACAAGAAATTAGAGATCATTTTATTGATGACTGGCCGAAATTAATATCGCCCGATCATTTAGTCGAAAAACTGGACGATTATGAAACTGTGAGATCAACTTTCAAGAACAAGCAACCAGTTGATCTTTTAATTGGACGGTCATGGCTTGATCTTCCATACATCGCCTATGCTAGAATTGGAAATACATTTCATATCGCGTATCATGAAGATGAGCCTTTTAGAAATTTATTAATTGATGAAAAAGTAAATCGCATTTCTCTCAGAACTCTTGAAACAACTACATTAGAGAAAAATACAATCAATCTTGTCAGTTCTCAGACCGATTTTATTGACAATGGACTAATTTTATTGGAAAACTCTGAAGTCGGTTATCTACTGGAAGTTAAAGATGGAAAAACGTATATACCTGTGATGAATACGGGAGATGAAAATGTTATGCTTCTTAAGGACCAGTGTGTTGGTAGAGCAAGCATGGTCGAGGATTTAAATGCTGAAGGTAGCGAAGAAGTTTCAAACGATCCACCTAATTTACGAGATATAAAAGAAAAGACCCCCATAACTTTGAATGAAATCAAGATTGACCAAACTATTGAAAGTGAGAAGAAGCAAGAACTACTTAATTTGTTGAATGACTATAGAGACTGTTTCGCACTGAATATTTCTGAGCTAGGATGCACAACAATAACAGAGATGGATATTACGGAAATTCACGGATCAAAACCCATATGTATGAAGCCATATAAAACGAACGCCTCTCAAAGAGCTGCTATAAAAGAAATTGTGAAAGAGTGGAAGGAAAATGGAATTGTGTCGGAAACAAGATCTCCGTATGCAAGTCCTGTCATATTGGTAAAGAAGAAGACTGGCGAAAACAGATTGGTTGTTGATTATAGACGCCTTAATAATCAGACTGTAAAAGATAAATTCCCTTTACCTAAGATAGACGATTTGTTGGAGCAGTTACATGAATGTAGCTATTTTACTACACTGGACTTGGCACATGGATACTTACAAATACCTTTGACCGAAAAAGCAAAACTGAAAACAGCTTTTATAACACCAGATGAAACAGGACAGTTTGAAAGAATGATTTTTGGGTTAACAAATGCTCCGGCGGAATTTCAGCGTTTGATGTATCACGCATTAGGGCCATTATACAACAGGGGTGTATTATGCTATCTGGATGATATACTTATTCCAGCAAAAACTTGGAACGCTATGATCGATAAATTAACCGACGTATTTGAAGCACTGCGTTCCGCAAATTTAACTTTGAAATTACCTAAATGTGAATTTGGAAGTAAAGAGGTAGAATACTTAGGATTTGTTATCAATGAACGCGGGATCAAGCCTGGGTTCAGGAAAGTAGAAGCTATATCGAAGTTTCCTCAACCTAAAAACATACATGATGTACGAAGATTTCTTGGCTTGACATCTTTCTTTAGACGATTTATTCCGAATTATGCTACGAAGGCGAAGTTTCTGACTCAACTTACCAAGAAGAATGCACCTTTTAAATGGGAAAAGGTGCAAGAAGAATCATTCGACTTTTTAAGACGTGAATTGACAAACAAACCAATCTTAGCCCTCTATAATCCTGAGGCAGAAACGGAAGTTCACTGTGATGCATGTACGTACGGAATAGCTGGCATGTTGTTTCAACGTGGAAACGATAACAATTTGCATCTGGTGTACTGCGTGAGTAAAAAGACCACAGAAACTGAGAATAAATACCATTCGAGTAAGCTTGAATTAATGGCAATTGTATGGACACTTGAACGACTAAGACAGTTTTTGTTGGGTATCAGTTTTACAGTAGTAACTGACTGTCAGGCCTTAGTTTATATGAATGCAAAAAAATCAAGTAACCCTCAAATTGCTCGTTGGAGTCTCCTCATTCAAGAATTCAATTTTGAAATTCGCCACAGGCCAGGTGTCAAAATGTCTCACATCGATGCTATCAGCAGAGCTCCAGTTTTGAATCCTACGGATACACTAGACTCCCTGATAGAAAACAAGCTTGAAGTATGCCTAACGTTGAGTATAGAAGACCAAGTTCTTATGATGCAGCAAGCAGATGAAACCTTAAAAGAATTAATAGAAATTCTCAAAAAAGATAAGGATGAAAGAAGTCCAGAAGAAAATAATAAAGTCGATCATTATATTCTCAAAGGAAATAGACTTTTTCGGGTAATCAAGGCAGATGGAAAGGAAAAACTCTTGTACGTTTTACCGAAAAGTATTAGGAAGAGTACGGTTGTAAAATTTCATGACCTCATGGGACATTTTGCAGTAGACAAAACGGTATCGAAGATCAAGGAACTATATTGGTTTCCATCAATGAAAAGATACGTTCGTCGACATAATCAATGTGCTTCGAATGCTTAGTCAATAAGGTACCAAGTGGTAAGAGACAAGGTCTTCTCCATCCTATTCCAACTGGCCGCAGACCTTTCGCTATTATACACTTAGACCACCTTGGTCCATTTGTAACAAGTAGTAAGAGAAACAAGGAATTACTTGTAATTATTGATAACATGACGAGATTCGTACACCTTTATCCTGTCAGAGACACTTCGACCAAGAATGTTCTAAAATCATTAAAGGACTTCATTCAAGATTTTGGATTACCGGATCGTTTAATTTCAGATCGAGGATCATGTTTCACCTCACACGAATTTAGAAAGTTCTGCGATGAAAATGGTATTATGCACACCTTAAATTCTACGTCACATCCACAAGGGAATGGAATGTGTGAGAGAGTGAATAGAACGATTTTATCTACGATCATACCTTCTATCGAGAAGATCAATCAAAAGGATTGGGACAGCAAAATTAAGGATGTAGAAAGAAACTTGAACAATACGGTGAATAACACTCTTGGAAAAACCCCTTTTGAAATACTTCACGGATATGTACCACGATTTAAAGATGGAATATTGAGAATATTAGCTGATGAAAATGCTCAAGTTTGGAACGACCCAGAAAAACTACAATCCAAAGCTAAAGAAAAAATTAAGATGGAACAACAGAAAATGAAAGCACATTTTGATAAAAAGAAGTCTGGCACATTATTATTTGATAAAGGAGAAATAGTTGTGGTAAGAAGAAATCCAAAAGCAACCGGTGAGCCAACAAAAACTCAACAAAAGTACCGAGGACCAATGGTTGTGACAGAAGTACTACCTGGTGACACATATAGAATATCGCAGTTAGAAGGAAGCGACGGTCACCTATATGCAACAACAGCTCATATTAGCCAGCTAAAAGCCTGGAGGAGCTGGAATGACGATTGCAGTAGCTCGAGTGCAGATTCAGATGAGGAATCCGAAAGTCAGAGACCTAAACGAACTGTCCGAAAACCGTTGCGTTACGGCAATGAGAGTTCAACTGAGGACAGTTGAAATGCCAGGATGGCCGAATGTAGACACTAAACATTTCTTAATGCTAATATTTCTTTTATTATCACACATTTTTGACACGAGCACGATTAATTATATTGAGAGTGTAATACAAATTCACTGGTGGCAACGTATAAGCGATGGTATTTAAGAATAAGAAATTATTAGAATAAGAAAAGTACGTAGTGTGTTGTATAAAATTCAAGTTACGGTATATGTATGAATTAGTTCAAGTTAACGCTGTACGTTATGTTAGAAATAAATGTTTTGTTTTGTCTTTAATACGTTTACGTTAGTGTGTTGAGCTAACATACTTATTTAATAATCGCTGTAAACTTTTATAGCACTGCTAAGAACATGCTGCTTTCAATGAGAGAAAGAAAAGTGATAGTTTGTTCGTCACCTGATGTAGTAGTTTCTAAAACATGAAAAACCTGATATTCGACTGTGAGGCTTTACGTAACTCCATTTGGAAAAAGGAATATTATGAAGCGTAATCATTTGTTTTAGGTATCAAGATTACTAATAAAGTACTAATAAAAACCAAGTTGTTCTCATAGATTTTCATAATTTTACATGTTTAGACGAACAACGTATTACTGTATAATGCGGCAAAAAATTTTTGCTTTAGACTTTTGACAAAAATGTCTAGTGTTATTTAAATATATATACTATATATACAGAGACGAATTAATGATATTTTTAGGGTTGGTGGCGGCTATAGTTGAAATGTATGTCCATTCTATGGAAGTAAATTAGGATAGCTTACATTATGTTGAATGTAATTTCTTCTTTCTCAGGGGGAACGATCACTCCCTCCGTCCCCTACGATGATATGCAACTATATATCTATCTATCTATCTATATATATATATATAAAATCTAAATATTTTTCGTTTTAATCACTTATTTATTAAAAATTATATTAATCAAAATAGTTGCATCTCATCGTAATTCTCATTTGCGATGTTTGTTTCCTGTTATTCAATGTTAAAGGTTAGAAAATCAAAAAATAGAAAAGGCATACGTATGTGCAAGTTATTATCCAGCATGTTGAATATAAGAGTATAATTCAGACATTGATGTTGTATGAAGTTAGAATCTACATGTCTCAGATAGTTAATATTAAAAACGATTGTTTATCATACTGTCTCATGAAGAGTTTCTCTAGGTTACTTGTGTTTTTTCCGGATGCTTTTCCTAGCTAATAACATACAAAGTAAACTAAAAATGTTGCTAACGTATTTAGAAAACTGCTGCTTTTCTGTAAAAATATTGGTAACGTGAAAAAAGAACAAAGTACATTTATTCTGTCATAATCCGAGTGTCCCGGAACTCCGTGTACAAACTTGGAGGGGAGGTAGTCAGCATCGTTAGAAACCGTAATGACACAGAAAAGCATAGACTGAAATCGATAGGTGGCGCTGCATGCGAGATCTCAAGGTCGGAACGTGTGATTTCCTCATTGTAATAGCTACCTACCAAAGTTGGCAGCTATGGCATTGAGGAATAACTTGAGCATGGGAAAATAATTTATAGATCGGTTCGAAAAATAATTTATAGATATAACGATGTACTTTAGATGTCACGTGAATACGCATTCGAAACCCTTAAAAAAGCCTCCATCCAAGGCTTCCCCCTGTAAGCAGATGCCCCTCATGTAGGCTTGCAATAACACAAAACTATACGAAGGCATAGTTCATTCAATAATAGTTCTTCAGTACAAGGAATAAATCTGTGTTCAGTGAGACTATAACTTTTCGATTCAAACATGGAAGCTGTGAATTAATAAGTGTACCTACGCCAGTATACATTCCAGATCAATATAGAGAAAAAAGTGTGTGTGTGTGTTTTCTGCGCATAGAGCTGTAATTTCGTAACCAAACAGCGCCGTCAAGTGAGGGTGAACTATATGGTATAGTAGTCCTCCATCGCATATTCCTGAAGAGTATTTAAGTTTGCAGTAGTACAGGGTTTCCAAGGTACGGGGGAGGGGGAGGGATCAAAAGAAAACATTACACTGGTGGTCTTTTAAGGGGTACTACGTGTAGCTGCTGAGAATTGAGTCCCGGAGAGGCTAGAGGCAGAGCCTGGTCAAAATATTCTTGAATGTTATAGAATGTTTTAGAACTATGTAGATTTCTCTTCTAATGGGACATTTGCCACCGAGAGTTAGTCAGTTTTAAATAGTCTTTGGTTGTGGGCTCCCCCGGTGGGAGATCCCGTTCTAGTCTCATTGGAAGTCATTGGCTCATCAATTTTTAATATTTTGATTGCCTGAGAATGATACAGAATGTTCTAGGATGTTCGAGAATGTCCCAGAAGGTTCTGCATCTTCGAAGTGTAGTTCGACGCCATTTCGCGTTCAATTTCTTCTATATCTTTTTCTCATCATCATCGTGATCGGATGAGCTTTATTCCTGGAAAAGTACATAATAGTTTGCTCTCATCGACTGACTGATTTGAATATTTTACGAGTTTTCGAAAATGATTAAAAATTTGACTTAAACATTTAAAACTTCAAGATTTCTCAAAATAATGTTTATAAAAGTTTATTCTTTATGTTTTAAAAAAAATAAGCTATCCTCATAGTGCGAAAAACAGGACTACTCAGCTAGTTAATGATAGAATTATTGGGTTGGCAACAAAGTAATTGCGTTTTCTTGTATAAAATTCAAGCAAATAAGTTTTCAACAAGTTTTTAATTACAGGTAAGCTGTGCCTGAACATACGATTCATATTTGATACATTTTAAAGTAAGAATTTCACTGGCAGTATTTTTTTTCGTCCATAAAAGATGGCCACCCTCCCCCTTTTTTCGCTTCTATCCTCCTTAGAGGACAATATTAAAAATGTCCTGAAATTAATTTTTAGGTATTCGTGACTGCTGTATTTTACAGAAAGAATTTCACGGATATCTCTGATTTTATTTGAGATCACGCGGGATATGTGAAAGGAACTTTTTGGCCCCTTACCCCCCTAAGATTACGAATTTTGGAAAATGCTCTCTCATCTAGCACCTATGTTGAAGAACTCACGTACGTGCCAAATTTCGCATAATTAACATCAGTAGTTTTGGCCAGGCGAAATATTGACATACGGAAAAACGCAATTACTTTGTTGCCAACCCAGTATTTATTTTCTACTCGAATAACACCGAAAATATGATATTAAAAAATATCCATATTTCATTTACTGGAAATCAACATCATATTCTTTCGAATATAATGTTCCATTTGAAAATGACCTTCCATTTATGCATCTCAATAATGCATTGCAGCTAGCTCATTCGCTTGCAGCCTCTATTGTAGATTCCACGGAAGAGTAAACATCTTGTAATCAGCACTATTGGCTTATAACAAATCAATTAATAACGCCATTCGATAATCGACTCCGAAACTTGCCGATTTCGCGCTTCTTCTCAAATAAACCCCCTGGCAGTTTGTCGAACCGGAAATGTGATGATGGGGGTTAAAAGGAAGCGATAGAGAAACGTAAAGGCTTTAGTGTATTCTGATTTGATTTGCTAAACAACGGAGACTTGACATTCGATAGGAGAGAATTCTGAATTATTTCCTTTCACTCTTTCACTGTCTAAGAAAATACCCCGACACATGATGAATTGTTTCTAATTCAGCGGTCGATCAAGGAATTTTTTCCAGGGTCCCATTTTTGTGAATTTTAATATCTATTTTTTGTGAGTTTCAACGTCAATTTTTGTGAATTTTCATAACATTTTTTCTTAAAATAATTTACAAAATAAATTGAAATATAAGGTAATATGCCAATGAACAGTTGTTTTAATCGATTGTATTTTTGTGAAGGGGCCATTCTAATCGATTATGATTTTGTGAAAAGTCCGTTTTAAACAATGGTATTTTTGTGAAGGGGCCTTTTTAATCGCTTGTGATAATGTAAGGGGCCGTAAGACGGACCCAAAATTCTTCTGCATCGATCCCTGCTATTATGAAAAGTGAATGCTTCGATTTTCTGAAACCAGAATGCTAAAAAAAATTCAGATTTACATTACTGGCCAAAAGTATTGCACGTTTGAGAAATCTAACCATCGTTTCAAGGATAAGCCCAGAAAAAAATGGACAGGAAATTTGCCAGATTTAAATATTTTTGAGAATTTATGTAGTACAATTGGAAAGAATGCATCTGAAAACCAACAAAAAACAAAATGAGAGTTTCAGAAACCCATCATTTAAGTTGGCACCCTGAAACACCGAAGGAAGTGTTGTAAAACATTGTGGATTTCATATCTAAAAGACTGGCCGTTGTAATGAAAGTCAAGGTTGCTCAGCAACATAATAAATGATCTTTAGTTCAGTTGAATTTATTTATTATCCTTTTTTTGCAGGGAAATAACTTGAAATTAATTCTTTAATTTTATTCCGGCGAGCCAAAATGGATTATGATTTCTGTAATAACCTATATATATTTTATGCTATTTTTTCAATAAATTAAATAATTATTTTTGTTCTTTAACTTAACGCCATCTTGTCTTTGAAGTCATTAATTTAACATGTTGACATTCAAAAATATCGATTATATTGATTTTTAATTTTGACGGGGGAAAGGGGGCTTAATCTTGAAAAAGGTTAGATTTCTGAAACTTGCAATACTTTTGGCCAATAGTGTAATATGCTATTAGTTTCCTTTTAAATTTTAGATAATAAGTAATTCAAATTTATAAACATTTTTATAAAATTACATTACATAATGCATTCATTTACGGATGACGTCGGTGTCCCTGCTCAGGGTGTAAGACTGCAAGAGGGCGCAAAAGCTGTGCAGTGAAAAAAAAAAAAGAGGCAAATAATTTATAGATTAGCAAACTCTTGTTTTTAGTGTATGTGTGCGTATGTGTGTGTGTGTGTGGGGGGGGTAAACTATCTAAACTCACACCGGGCACAACATGGCCTACTTTCGGGATTGACACTTAATTGCTATTTTCTGTTTAGAAGTTGAACCTCTACGGTGGTTCTTAAAACGTCGTGTTGGGAGCAATGTCTGAAACTCTGAGTTTCAGGCAATGGATTAGTAATTTAAGTCAATGAATTAGTAATGCTAAGGTTACGCGTTCGATTCCCGATCAATCTAAATCAATCCCGATCAATCTAAATCATGATTTAGATACCCTGATCTAAATCATGGTATCTAAATCATGGATCAATCTAAATCAAGGTGTACTTGCACCGTAAATCAAGGAGTGCTCTCATGCGGTTCTGTTAGCAGCTTTCCAGTTGTGCAAATAATTTAAAGTCTCCCGCCTTTTGATAAGGATCTACATGGTGTTTAGAAAGCTACAGCATGATAAAAATAGGCTAAACTTTTCACCTCTGCGAGATAGACCGGCTTCTGTCTGTAGGCATATGAAAGGATATGAAAGATGTTTTTTAAGCTATAAATTCTTATTCTGAATTTCAATGAAAGTGTTTCCAAATAGCGTTGAGCTAAAGATACACTACCTATAAAATAAGTCATTTGCAGAAGAAAATCCTACTTCAGCACAAATTGTATGAACGTGCTTTTCTATTACTAAATATTTTCACATGTAAACAGATCGTTTCAAAATTTTCAGTTGAGTATAAATTAATAGCTTTGACAAACTCGATAATAGAACATGCATGTTTTGTATTCTCTCAAATAAATCCACTATATGTTTGGTAAGCCGAAAAGAAGATTATGACTTCAAAGGTGGTTAGAGAAAAGTAATGGTACTTGTATAATCTGTTTAGTTTAGCAGAACACAGACAGCTGATATTCAAATATTACATATTCCATGATACCTCCTCTCCCGCTGTTTCTCTTTATACGGAAAGCTTTAACGCATAAGCAAAGCATGAAATGCTTGGCAGCGATAGATTATCGTATAACTTAATAAGTGTGCAACGAACAATGTTCAAATTTCTTTCAGGATTATTTGAATTTAATTTAGGCATGCATATGAGAAATAACTTATGTTTGCGTATGACACAGAAAATTTTAGTTCGAGTAGATATTGGGTTGGCAACAAAGTAATTGCGTTTTTCCGTATGTCAATATTTCGCCTGGCCAAAACTACTGAAGTTAATTATGCGAAATTTGGCACGTACGTGAGTTCTTCAACATAGGTGCTAGATCAGAGAGCATTTTCCAAAATTCGTAATCTTAGGGGGGGGTAAGGGGCCAAAAAGTTCTTTTCACATATCCCGCGTGATCTCAAATAAAAATAGAGATATCCGTGAAATTCTTTCAGTAAAATACAGCAGTCACGAATACCTAAAAATTAATTTCAGGACATTTTTAATAGTGTCCTCTAAGGAGGATAGAAGCGAAAAAAGGGGGAGGGTGGTCATCTTTTATGGACGAAAAAAAATACTGCCAGTAAAATTCTTTCTTTAAAATGTAACAAATAGGAATCTTATGTTTAGGCACAGCTTACCTGTAATTAAAACTTGTTGAAAACTTATTTGCTTGAATTTTATACCAGAAAACGCAATTACTTTGTTGCCAACCCAATATTTTTACTAATATCGGCGAACTAAGACTTTAATTCACGTGAAAAATGATAAAATATATATATAAAAGTTTTAAAAAAAACCCGAAATGTGTTAAATAAAAATTCTGTTCAAATCATTAAATATGGTTTCAAATATGCAATAATTCTTTGAAAGTTTAACCCTTAAACGCACGGTGTCCTAGCCGCGAGGACACAGAATTGTGACGTTTTGACCGCTGGCAGTCACGAAGAATCAATTTGATTTCGATGAAAATGCTTGAGAGTCGCATAGTCACACGAGAATCCTTTATCTTTTACTACTTAATTTCCCATAAAAATTGTAGATTATATGCAAAATGTCAGGATTATTTTTAACAGATTTCGCATCTGCTGAGAACTGGAAGAATACGATGGAAATACATTGATATAGAACAACTGCATAGACTGACCAATGCTGAAAAAAGGGCATTCATTGCCACCGTTCGATTTAACTACCAGCAAGATGCGCTGCGCGTAGCTATGTTAAAAAATGGTCTCTAGATCTGTGGCACGCAATGAACGATTCGATCGACAGCCCTCTTGTTGGTAGTTAAATCGAGTGACGGCAACGGCTGCCCTTTTCTTATTGGGGTTTCTTTGGGAAATGGTTGCGCTTCAAAGGGTTAAATAAAAGCTAAACCTTTGTGTATATAAAAGTCTTGAACGTTTCAGGGCAGGGGCGTAGCCACGGGGGGGGGGTTAGGGGGGTCATAACTCCCCCCATGAGGAATTTTTTGCCATACAAAATGTATATTCTTCACTACATTGTCACACCCACGTATACATATATATGAGTTGTAGTAGTCGTAACCCCCCCCCCCAATGAAAAATTTCTGGCTACGCCCCTGTTTCAGGGGAATGTCTTTCCTTTCTTCTCATCTCCATTCCAAACCGCATATGGATCCTTTTGAAAATTGAGTGATGATTTTTTTTTTCTTCTTCTGAACATAACGTGAATAAATGCTTCTCATTGCAGTGCGTATTTTAACCATTTCTTTTTTCACAAAAAAGTAGAGTTTTTTTTTTTTTTTTTTTTTCTTCTTCTTTTTCAAATCTGCGGCTCCTTGGAAATCGCTTTTCAAGACCTTAAGTGTACTTCAGATTACACTTTTGCGTCCCTGAGATAAACTTATGAGTGTTGTCATTACTTTTTAATGATATTGAAAAGGAAACAGAAAATTCTGGAATGGACCCCAAACAGTTAATCCTATTCTAAATCCCGCAAACTTACGGAGGGGGGATTGAGCCCTGATCTTAAGGGAGAAATCTCACTAAATTCGCTTATGGCGTAGTATGCAGAATTCCAGCTTATCTCTCTCTCCTTTCCCCTTCCTCAGGTTTTGTTTTAAGATTTTATCAGTATATTGTAAGTACTCGCATTTCCTAATTGATTAACTGCGCCAGTTATGATGCCTTTTAACTTTGATTAACTTCACCACAGCATTGCATTCTCGAATGATAAAGAACGATCAGTTAAGGTAGAGTGCATTTGAAGGGCAAATCCCCAGACAATTAAAGAACTGCTGACTGATCATTAGTGCTTCGCATTTTAAAAGGGAATCGATGACGTTGCTTCCCTATGCCAAGGAATTTCCATACTACAGTGCGCACCGGTTATAACGGACCTGGGATATAACGTACTATCGGTTATACCGTACCTAGAAGCTAGGTCCCGATCGAAGTCCTATATTTATAATGTTATTTAACTTCGGTTAAAACGTACTTAACAAAAGTACGTACTTCGGCTATAACGTACTTTTTATGCCAAAGCCAAAAATAAAATTTTGCTCTTCTTAAGAATTTTATTTCCTTGTTCTCGGAAATTTCAGTACCTTCAAAAACACTCGTTGTCAGTTTTCAGATTCTCTGGCGAGATGAATTGGGTATGAATGAAGGGATCGATCTTTTATCTTTTTTCCCTGCTACGCTGGGCTAAGAACAACACAAAGTTTTTTCTTTGGCATTCATCAGTGTAAATGCCTTCTGAAAAGCCCTATCTATAATGATTCTGATGATAGTGAAGAAGAAACAGAGGAGCCTATACCAAGCATACCCGACGCATTCAATGCTGTAAAAACAGCATCACGCTATTTTGAATGCCGCATTGATGATGCAGAGACTCTACAGAAGTCTATTATGGAAACGGTATTTTTAAAGAAGCATCTGCTCATTTAAAACTAAGGAAAATTACACATTATTTCTCTCAATAAAAATTAAGTGATAAAAAATTTTCTGTTTTTTTATTTAATTTAACTTTTAAAAAATCAGACCCGTTTAAAACACATATTACAGTGAAATTATGAGCCCACTTTTTTGTGTAATATTGAATCTTAGCGGCGGTATTTCTTATAACGTACTTTGGCTATAACGTACTACTTTTTTAGGACCCATGAGAGTACGTTATAACCGGTGTCTACTGTAATATCATACGTGATAGCCTCTTCGAATCATACGTGATAGCCGCCTCGAAAAAACCCTCTTCCCTTGGCAAATTTTAGGATTTCTCCCCTTCTTGATGATAGAAAATGCCATCTTGACCATGCTTTATCAGGATGCATCACGTGACCCACGATCCTTTTGTCCACGATTGCTTTTGCCTGCTTTTTTCTCATTCCTTCAATGTTGTTTTCACTGTTAATTTTGTCTGTGCCACTTCACATGATACGTAATTTCAGAGTCGTGTTAACTGGAAAGTCATGTGATCACGGGTAAATAGTGAATACACATAGATGGCTTTTTCACTCAATTTTAAGAGACGACTTATTTTCCTTTATAATCGCCTTCCTTTTACTCGGTGTATTTAGTTTTTTCATGTGTAAACGTGGATTAAATGTGTGTTTCAACAATTCGAGACATTAAAATTTTTATAAATACAGTCTAATTCGCCCAATGGAACATTGGTTAAATGAATATCCCGTTTATTGTAATAAGTTTCCAACGAACCAAACTGCAATAATTGGTCATTGTTATCCCGGATAAAGGAATACCCCGCTTAGTAGAACAACTTTTCGCGGCAAATTAAGCTATTCCATTAACCCTTAAACGCGCAGTGTTCCCGCTCTGGGAACACCCAACTCTGACGTTCTGACTGTTGCCAGGCACGAAGAATAGATTGAATTTCTATAAAAATAGTTGCGGGTGACATAGCTCCACGAGAATCCTTTACTTTTTAGCACGTCATTTCCCGTAAAAAAAAGGTCAAGGTTATTTTTAACAGCACTGACATCGGTTGAAAAATGGAAGAATGCGAGAACAGCTGGGTAGATTGCCCAATGCTGAAAAAAGGGCACAGCCAGCTGCGTCATAAAAGTGTCTCTCCTTTGTGGCATGCGATGAACGTTTCGATCGTCCGCCCTCTTGCTGGTCGTTAAGTCGAGCGATGGCAACGGCTGCCCTTTTTTCAGCATTGGGAAAGGGTCGCGCCTCAAAGGGTTAAGCTATTCCATTAAGCGGATTCGACTGTACATTTTTATTTGAAAAACCCTAGAACAACTGTGTTTATAAATAGTTGTATTTGTTTGTGTACTGTTGTAGCACGACACAATACAGTTAAAACCGAATCTCTTCAAAACGTAAACACCTTTTTATTTTATTTTTCTCTCTCACTCTCTAAAATCAATGTTATTGGTTTATCGCGCACGAACTAATATTAGCTCGATGGGATCGATTCTGGAACTTGCCGATTTCGCACTTTTCCCTCCAAGAAACACTTGAAGACAGATTTTTAGAGCTGGAGAGACGGTGATATATTCGGAGCGATGGAGAGAAAAGTAATGATTCTTCCGTAATCCCATCCGATTTGTAGTACAGTGGGGGCATATTCCTCCGTTCGATAGCAGGATTATTTCCCCCCGCGATATTTCCTTTCTCCTTGGACAGGCAGAAATTTATTGGCGTTTAATGAATTGCTCCTGTCATGAAATGTGTGGTAACCGTCAACACCACTGAGTTATGGAAATGAGTGAGGTAAGGATAACTCGGCTCTAAGTAATAAGAAGAGTGCGTCTTTGCATAAGACATGTTTTCTTACGTTTGACAATGTAAGAAAATGTTGGATATGTTGGAGCATAACACTATTTCAAGATGATAGATTTTATGCTCAAAGCAGGCAGGACTACTTTTGCTGGAATGTTTTTGTGTGTTTTGGAAACCCTACGCGAGGGACATCTGGTTAGGAGGCGGATGCCTTGGGCGGAGGACATTTTAAGGAGTTCAAATGCGTATTTGCGTTACACGTGATGAAACACGTCAGAAAAAATTATGCCACTGACATCTAGAAAATGATGGGTGTAACTAGAATTTATGAGTCTATGGACTTCCTATAAATACTAGATGATAGATCGATACACCTCTGAAGACACTTAACAAATTTTTAGATCTCTCTACTATAAGCTGGTGCTTGCACCCAGATGAAAATATCTGTCAATCGATGCGTAAGCTAGCGGGTAGACTCAAAAACGGTCATTCTAGTGCTCTAAAAATCGAACTATCATTTCTCATTACACAAACTAAGTCATTGTGTTGTGATTAACTAGAATACTACGGACTAGATGTTCTTGACCCTTTTCTCTATACCAGTTGTGTGTATCACCTACACGCATCATTCTACGATTCTATTCTTGTAGTTTTGGGACGCAGAAAACAGCCATCTATTCGTCTAGACGAGAGCGGTATTTTTTTTTCTCTGTGTAGTGTATAATTGATAAGTATGGAGCTAGGTTTAATAAAATAGATCTATACACGAAACTAAGTATATTTTCATCTGTAAAACAAAAAATACTAAAAAAGAAAAGGCAAAATTGGATAGTGTATTTTATAAACAATCAGAGGAAAAAAAAATTATTATACTACGTGTTATATACGCGTGCATGTCCTACATAAATAACCTAACTAATTTAAACCATAAAAAAGGCAGTGACAACTGCTGAGCTTACAGGCTTTTAAATGATAGGGCGATTATCGCTTTCGTCACAAAAGCACAATGCATTCAGAATGTCGCACACTTTAAGCGTCTAAAACACACCTCGAAAAATAAGAATCAAACATAATGGCATAGCGTCTAGTTTCATTAACTAAAGCATGCGTATGTTTTAAGGCATGAGACTGCCCCCAAAATTCTTGTTTTGTGAAAATTTTCGAATTTTTTTATTAGATTTTTTGATAGGTCATACGATTAGGATCCCAAAACCTTGGGGCGGCCATAAGGTACGTGGCGCTCCCTGAAAACGTAGTAAAAGCGCCCCCTGTTTGTACCTTTTTCAAGCTTTTGATTTCGAAATGGCGCTCTTCCGAAAACTGTGCCCCGATGAGATTCTTACCTTTCTTACCGTGTCGGGCCGCTCCTGCCAAAGCCGTTTTATTTTTATTTCTACGATAATCTACGATTTTGTTTCTACGATATTCTAAAGCTGCGTTACACAATAATTAATGAATCCCAAGTATAGTATTTTTTACAGTATTAAAATTCTTAAACGCGGTTTTTGAAAAAGTGTGCTTTTTGAAAATTTTTATTACGAATATTATATATTATCTTATCATCAAGATAAATAAATATTTATCTTTATGATAATCCCTAGATTATTTATCTTATATTATCTTATCATAAAGATAAATAAATATTAAACATTGAAATTGGAAAAGTTTAGTTCCAAATCATACTATTTTTATTTTTTATGTTTACTTTTAAATGCACCAATCGGAAAATATGGAACAGCCTTCGACGGTGAAGTGGAGGCAATTTGCATTGCACTCAAACAATTAAATGACCTCCTTTATAAATTTGAAAACGTCGTCATCCTCTCTGACTTGCAGGCTTCAATCCAGTCTGTCGTCTCAATTGACACCACCCCCCCTCTCAAATGAGATTCTTGAGTGCCAGGACTTTATGAAGTCCCTGGAGTCTCATCATAAATACGTAATGATGCAGTGGATTCCTGGCCACTGTGGCGTTTCTGGTAATGAGCGGGCGGACTCTCTTGCCAAGAAGGGTGCTGTTCTTCTGAATGGTGGGATAAATGAAATAACTTTTATATCTGCAAAGCAGTTCATCAGACAATTCCTGAAGTTAACTTATCAGCTAGAACTACACAGTAGAGTAGAATGATCTCCAAATATAATCATCTGTCTTCTGTTCCGGAAAAACCAAGAAGGGAGGCTGTGGCCCCCTTCCGTTTACTGACCAGACACGACTGTCTTGCCGCGCATCTATGTCGTATTGTCATATTTGTTGAGGCTGCCTGCCCGTTATGTGACTCTGGTGAAGACATGAACAGACACCACCTGACCCGCTGCAGGGCTCTCCACGGTAATACGGAGACTTCCCGTAATTAGGAAGCCAGGAACCTTCTGAGGCAATAGCCGTTGGGTAACTATGAACTTTTTGATGTTAATTCTTCTGTCTTTTCATTAGTTTGTTCATGTACCTCTGCCATTGGAAAAAAAAAAGATGTTTACTTTTAATGAAACTGCTTTTAACATTTCAATTGCAAATCAAGTTGTATATTTAAATCTCTTTCAGTCTTGTCTGGTTTGGTTTAAATCATAGGTTCCCAACCTTTTTTGAACTGGTGCTCCCTTTTCTAGTGAATATTTCAACACCGCCCACCTCCCACTCTAGAGAAATAAGAGCGTACACAATGCATGGTGAAAACAAGAATTAAATTAAAAAAAAAAAAACAATAGATAGAATATTGTTGGAATTGAAACTCTACTGAATTTCTTCTTCATTTAAAAAAAAAGGAATAAAAGTTTTAGAGAGGTATATTAGAGAGGTATCTCTTTCTCTCAACAGCGAAGTCTCATATCGAAATATGTGAATTTTCGCACATGTGATAGAAATGAATTATCAGAGTGATTTTTAAGTCTTTTTTAGACTACATATGGTTAATCTTCCCACGCCCCACCGTGTCATATCAACGCCTCCTAATTTTCTCTGGGTCTTTTACCGCCCCCCTGAAAGCCTCAAACGCCCACAAGGGGGCGTTATCGCCCACGTTGGGAACCTATGGTTTAAATGATCTTGAGATTTTCGCTAAGATAAATGAAATCAGCATATACATCTAATGATACCGTAATCTCTTTTATTTTTTATTTTAGATTTTATGATACGAAAATCTACGTATTTCAAAATATACTTATGTTATTTGTATACCTTTTCATTCCTATTTCCACTGGAAACACGCAGTTCATGCGAACCCAAACTAAGGCGCCGCATTACTTTGTGAAGCAGCCCCTTTTATATATACTCCACGCATGGGAAAACGCAAACATCTCTCTCTCTCTCTTCAAATCACCCTTTTGTGCTTATCACGTATCAATTAATAACACCCCGTTCAGGAATCGATCCTGGAACTTGCCGGTTTCGCACTTCCTCTCCAATAAATCCTTCGGCAGTTTGTCGAACCGGAAAGAAGATGATGGGGTTCGAAGCAGAGGGGGGAAAAGTAATGACTATTCCGTAATCTGATTCGATTTGCAGAATACCGAAACGTGACATTCGATACAGGATTACCCGGCGGTATCTTCTGAACACTCCATTCCTCACGTTTGATAGAGACACAGTTAAGCATTTAGGAGGAGTTGTTTCTGCTGTGAAGTACGTGACGGCATTTCGTATTATTAGGCTCGTTAAGTATGTATATTGATAAAAAAAAATTCCTGATAGAAAGCTTATAATTGTTTGGCGACTTCAAATAAAGGAAGAGGTACTATGTTCAAAGTGTATATATGAGACGTCTGATATTTCAAGTAAAGTTTCAGAGTTAAGGCAGGTAATATGGTTTATTGAACATTACATTTAAGTTACAATTTAGAATGAGAAGAGGGGAGGGGAGACGGGTACAAGAATCAGCGGGGACTCATTAAGCAGTTACAGTGGCAGAAGTCTCTCGATTTTCGATGTGCGGGAGTATTTACGCTTACCACACCACGTGATTTGCAAAGACATAACTCCGCCTCTCTCTTATCTCTGATCGAACCACACACATTTACCAACATGACCCGCATCCGGGGCTACAAGGGCGTGGGGACACGTGTACATCTAAAGAACTCAGAATCGACGGCCTGATGTCTGGCAAATAACAAAATAAATAAAACATAGCTCCAGAGCGCGTGTGGCAAGTATGACAGGAAAGCAAAACTTACAGTGAAAGTACCGGTTTGAACAATACCCAAACTAGTAAAACCCAAATTATCTTTTTATACATTACATATATATATATAATAATAGTACCCTAATGTTTTTGGCAACACCTTTATATTCCTCTTTCCTCTGTTACACTTTTATTTTGTAGCAATACCGATTTTCACTAACTACAATTTTTACTTTTGGCAACGCTTGGTGCTTGCCTTCCATGTGCTTACTCCATTCCAGAATGGTATGTCGAATTTTCCGTGCTTTTTCTTTTGATTTCGTATTGCTTTCCTATATTTCTTTTTAATGGTAGGATCGAGCCTAAAAAGTGTGGAGTGAATATCTGTTCTGATATGCCGCACAACCGAAATCCTACTATTTTGTTTGTCTTTAATTATAATTTTCTGGGTATGGCTCCTGAGGATGGTCCCAGAGATTATAATTTCCATTCCTTTCATTCTTTTATCATTTTCTTTGGCTCTTTTTTTCCACTTGGGTTATGTCATCTTTGCAGTAATATTTATCCATAGTGTTTTACTTTTTGATTATATATCTATCCATATATATAGGTAATGAAATTATACAATCAATACATTCTGAGTGATAGAATCTAAAGCTTTTCACTATCAGCATTTCAAATCTCAACCATTTCTTCATTTCTTTACGCTAGTAGAATTCTTAAAAATGTCTTTTTTTTCACTAATAATTATGAAGATCACTAATATCAAGATTTTCTGAGAAGAGCTGTTGCCGTGAGAACCATGTAAATAATAAGTAAACATTGGAAAACGGCGCTATTGTAGAATTCGCTGCACCCAAGCTTTATCTTAGGTACAAACGTCATACAGTCTGAAAACCAATAAAATAAGTTGCACATCACGTAGCGTGACGTATCGGCTCCAATAGGAAGCGAAGTCTCCGCCTAAGAGGTCATGTGACATAGTATTTTTAAGGGTGGGGGTACAACGAGGAAGAAGGGACATTTTTTCATATGTTTTTGAATTACTTGAATTATTATGTAAACCTTCGATGTAAGCTGATGACTGAAAAATAAAAATTTACCAACTAACAAGTCATGACTGCTCATTTTCTCAAGACTAGTATCTGATTCTAAGGGACGGTGTTTATTGAATTTTTCATATATGTATGTGTATATATTATGTATCTATAGCGATAATTTTCTACCGTGTGCATCGATTTAAAAAATTCTTTTTTCATTGGAAAGGGGATAGCTCAGAGGTGGTCCCATGTTAATTTGGACACGTTCTGGTGGTATTATCATTCCGAAAATCGGGAAGAAAACGTGTTTTTAAACCATTGCTTAAAGGGTTGCCAGTAACAGTGTTGGTCTTAATGTCAAAAGTCGCCAAGCTTGGTCACTTTTGGCGATTTATCGTCAAGTTTGGTGTTAAAATATAGAGTTCCCATCCTGAAATCCGCTTTGTAATAGCTTCAAAATTTGTGAGAATTTTCCAAACCCTACTATTTTAAATCGGAATAATGGTACAGCTTAGGTAGGTTTGCCAGTAGCGGCATACGTCAAAAGTCGACAAAGTTGGCCACTTTTGGCAATTTATCACCAAGTTCGGTGTCAAAAATTGAGTCTCCAAGACTGAAGTCAACTTGGTGATATCTGCTATATTTGACGAGAATTTGAAAAACCCTACTAATTTAGAATGGCAATAACTTTTAATTATGGTAAGTAATATCAAATCTATTTCTTTAAAAAAATGATACTTGTTTTATGTTTTATAACTTAATTTTTAGTATCCGATAAGGAAATGTTTAATGCTTTTCTCTTAGGAAATCATGCAACTTTTAAACGGCTTTTCAAAGAACTCAGTTATGCTAGAGATTCGAAAAAGTTTAGAATGTATTTTACAAGTTGGCTGTGAGCTTCTACACAGAATGAGCTTATAGATGATACGAAACACTCAAAACAAATTGCTTAACACACGGAATTTTACAATATTTCCTTAAACAGGTAACTTCTGTCCATTCTTAAAAGTCCTTTTTTGTTCGTATAATTTTTGCCTGAAAGTTACTTGAGACAAATTGGTTGACTGTTAATGTTAGTTTATAGAGCGGTTAGTGAAGAAACGTTATTAATTTTTTCGAAAGTTTAGAATCATTCGTCTGATTTTAAAGCTTTAAAAATGTCCTGTTATACTTATGCTTTTCACAAAGAACTCCCTTAATGTATGATACATTTCTGAACCCAAATAGTAACTGCAAACTTTAAATGAAAGGTGATAAAGTTTAAGAAGGAATATTGATTTTTTTGCATGTATGAATTATTGTTAAACTGTTTCTTGCAGAAATGGTGCATGTTTTCTCAAAAGTGAGATATTTTTAAATGTTAAGTTAATAGTCTAGGATACAAGGTGTACTCGATAAAATCATGTTTAGATGATTTAATGATGATAGAATATACAGGGACAAAGGTTTTCAAATCTTAGAACACTATTAAAAATTGTTTCTTCGATTCACGGAAATTTTACTTTCAGAAGTGCTTCTGGAATATTTCTGATGTTGGACTAACATCCGTTTCTTTTTTCTAATGTCAATTGAAGAAAATTCTTCAGATAAACGTAATTTTTTCCAGTTCTTCGGATTTTTCGGGAAGAATTTATGAAAATATCAGGAATATCGAAATTTTTAGTTGAAAAATGAGGAATATGTGTAAGCAGACGTACTTTCAAAAATTATAACTTCAAATCACGGAAGTTTTTCTGTCAGGTAGTGCTGGCGGAAATCTCAGTTATACGAACCTCGTTTCCTTTTTTCTCCTGAAAATTGAAGAAACTTTTCCGATTCATCAAATTTTTTTTTCATCTTCTTAGATTTCGGACAGAGGAATTCATGGAAATATTAGGTTTCCATAGAGTGCAGAAATTATTTGTTTAAAAATGAGGGATAAATTAGTTTATAAATACGAGTTTTCCTAGGAGCGAATATACACTGGTGTAAGAAATTAAGAGAATTTGCAGATTTGGTCGATTATCTCTAGAACTACTGCACCAATTTTAATGAAATTTAATATGTACATACATTGATGGAATACAAAACATATAACCATTCAATAATTGTAATACACACGCATGATCGTGCGTAACACACGTTGGAGTCGGAAGGTGTGAAACAGCGGTTGCAGAATAATAAAAAAAAATGGGTTAATAGGGTGTATGGTCTTACAGATATACAGGTCTCGCAGAGTGATTTCATACATGAAATAAGGCAGTTTATCTGTGAAAATTGATCCCACTCGTTCAGCAATGCTGTTTTCATTCCCTGGATGGTTCTCAGAGGGGGGTTGCGAGTTACATTTGCCCTCCTTAGAGCGTCCCAGACATGCTATATAGGGTTAAGGTCTGGAGATCTGGCTGACCAATCCATCCGGTGAATATTTTCACTGTCTAGAAATTCGTCGACCAGAGGAGCTCTATGTGGCCTCGTGTTATCGTCCATAAAAATGATCCAGAGCCAACTGCACCCCCGAAAAGGCGAATATAAGGCTCCAAGACCTCATCCCTATACCTCACACCAGTCACAGTGCCTTTTTCAAAGACATGGAGAGGTGTGCGACCATCCAACATGATGCCTGCCCAGACCATTAAACCTCCTCTGTCATGAGGGTCGATTTCGCGGATATTAGAGGGTGGGTAGCGGGTCCCTGGTTCTCTCCATATGAACGTGCGGCGAGAATCGAAATTTAGGCTGAACCAGGACTCACCAGTGAAGACAACGGTAGTCCATTGATCCATACTCCAATCTCTAGGCTCACTGCACCATGCTAAACGGATTCTCTTGTTCGTAGAAGTGAGCGGGACGCAAACAACAGGTCTTTTTGCAAACAGCCTTCCCTGAAAAAGTCTTTTGGAAACAGTCACCCTTGAAACACGATGGCTGCATTCTAGTCACGAGAGAGCTGAGAATCTGTAGCACTCCTGTTACGCCTAGCTATAATGGACAAATGGCGATCCTCTCTGGCCGTCGTGGCTCCTGGACGACGTTGCCCAGGCTTTCTCTCGATGGGTGCAGTATCCTGGAACTGTTTCCATAAGTTACACACGACGCTGGGCGTTAAATTGAACTCTTTACAAATCCAGACTTGAGATTGACCTGCTTCTAGCCTCTTCAAAATTCGTTACCTTTTCCATCATCTAAATGTCGGGGGTTACTCCTTTTTACTGTTGCAATATACATTAACCAATTGCTGCAAAATAGTACCAAGAAATTCGCCGAGGTGCGCTAGCGAACGAAATGCATCTTAACTTACGCGCGTTTATAAAGCCTGTTTCTTAGTAGTTTCACCTACACAAACGTGTATGCTTACGTATTTGCCGTAAAAGATTTGCATTTTTGTCTAGAAGTAGTGGTTTTACATTCAGTTCAGTTCCTTTCTTGAAATTCGATAAAGTATGCAAATTCTCTTAATTTATTTCACCAATGTAAATTACCCTCTGGATGAGAAGCTTCTTCCAGCCATGATGCTACTGAAATTTTTTAATGAGAAAGGTTCAAAATATAATTTATTTTTAGAAAAAAGTAGAAAAGAGAAATTTAAAGACATAAAATTTACTTTCATACATTTTTCTAATGCATTCTATGCATACGAATGTTAATATAAGGTTGTAACGAAAGTTTTCCGCCATATCTGCCTGAAAAACTAACTTCTAACTCCTTAGATAACTGATTTTGAACTTTCGGAACCAAACCTGCTCAGTGTCACCTGATACAACAATAGTACTTAAAGCTGTACTCATAATTTGTTGATATTATGTAGCTGACTTTTTGCAACACAAATGGAAGTAAATGATGGTTCTAATCCTATAGAGTGATAGTTCATTTGGGACACCTTATACTTAATGATAACTATATTTTTTACAGATTTCACAACACAGTGTTATAAAGTAAGCCTCTTTCTTTCGAATGCCAAAAATCTTTTGACAAAATATGAGCCAATACGCCAACGCGAACTGTGTGCTGACGATGTTTGCGGTGGCGGGAAACTTTCCTTACAACCTAATATTATTTGAAACTTAAGAAATATTTTTAAAGTAAGAAAATATAATTATATATTTATGCATACATATTTAAGTATTTTCTAAGAAACGTCAAACGCAGATTTTTTTTTATATATAGCTTTTATTTTTACTTTTTTAATTCTTTATACTTTTTAGGTACTTTTCGATGTGTTTTCTTGTTTGCTTAAGTATTTGACATATCTTAAAACGAAAATTTGCACATTTTTTTTTTTTAAATGCTGCCACTTGTACTCACATAATTTTAAGTTTGCGGCCTCTACTTCTTAATTCTTTTGATTCTTGTCGTTGATGTGATTTTTTAGGTGGAAAACACTTGCTAAGTTATGGACTGTAGGATGGCTGATCTAAAACTTCCCAATGATATAAGGCGATTAATCCCTGGTCTAGGAAGCAGAGTGGGGACTTGCACGTAATCATGAAGAATAAAACTCCCTTTGGGTGCATTTTCCCCTTTGTATAAGTTCCTCTCGGTAGTCTTTCGTTCTGTGTGACCTGTTAGATCTAGCTCTATCAGAGTTGTGTAATAGGTCGAACCAGTGGCGCACCCAGGATTTCAGTTTAGGGGGGGCTGGGCTACGAATACTGCTGAACTCGGTTATAGTGACCTCAATTATAGTTATAACTCTCTTATAACGTCAAAATATTCTGTGCCAGTCGACTTGCCCGTAGAACACAACCCCACGAGCAATGTAACTCATTTTAGAATCAAATAATTATATCATCTTTTCAGTGATGTTGTAACCATGTTTAACCCTGTTTCATGTTCTAACTGTAAGTTTTTATTTAAAAACTAACATCTTTTTTTGGTAAAAATTATTTTAGAAATAATTTGAAGACAATTTTTAAAAAGAAAAAATTTAACACATTAGTGACAATTTTCAATTTTCAATACTTTTCCCTTCTAATTTCCCACCTTTAGGGGGGAGCTTCAGCCCCCCATAGCCCCCTCCGTGGGTGCGCCTATGGGTCGAACCATTGATATCTGCTATTTGTAGCTGACGCCAAGTTTCTTTGTAGATGATTTCGAAAGTTTGTATAAGCATTTTTCATATGCTTAAGGTAAAGAAGGGGATGAAATGAAAAAAAATAAAGGAAGAAAAAATATATAAATTTGAAAATAAAAAAATTGCTTTTCTTTTTTCCTACATAAAGTCCTAAGCATAATTTTATCTCACCCTGCAACAAGCATTATTTAAATACTTGAAAAGTGCTCCATTATCTCATTATGATTAATTTGGTACTGATCCGAGAAATGCTGAAAAAAAAAAATATTTTACTAAGAAGATAATAGCTTCACTTATAAAGTCACCGCACTTCAAAATTTTAAATATTTTTTTCAGACTTTAAGACCGACGGATCGGTAAGGTAGAACATGTCTTAAAGATATCAAAATATGTTAATCCTGTTGTATTGTGTATTAAGGCACGGCTTCTCGAGGCTATTTGCCTAAGGAGGGTTGCGCTGGATTGAGGACTTTTAAAGAGGTCTTAACGTGTATTCATGTTGCATCTGGAGAAAACGACCCAAACCTCCAAAACGTTAAATCGATGGCGCGCGATAATCCCGAACTCGGGACCTTCATACTTCAGCTATCTACCATGTTCAGTGTCTTTATTCACTCGGCCACAGTATGGCTTCAAAGTATGTAAACCCCTTGAGGCGCAACCCTTTCCCAATGCTGAAGAAAGGCCATCCGTTGCCATCGCTCGACTTAACGACCAGCAAGAGGGCGGACGATCGAAACGTTCATCGCGTGCCACAGATCTAGAGACCCTTTTTTGACGACAGCTGGCTGTGCCGGCACACAGCAGGTGTCGTCAGAAAGGGTCTCTAGATCTGTGGCACGCGATGAACGTTTCGATCGTCCGCCCTCTTGCTGGTCGTTAAGTCGAGCGATGGCAACGGCTGCCCTTTTTTCAGCATTGGGCGATCTATCCAGCTGTTCTCGCGTCCTTCCCTTTTTCAGCAGATGTCAGTGCTGTTAAAAATAATCTTTTTCAGAGAAATGACGTGCTAAAAAGTAAAGGATTCCCGTGGAGCTAGGTCACCCGCAACTATTCTTATAGAAATCCAATCTATTCTTCGTGCCTGGCAACAGTCAAAACGTCAGAGTTTCGTTCTTCCAGAGCGGGAACACTGCGCGTTAAAGGGTTAAAGCAGCGTTTAATTTAACACATAGAAATGCTTACCCTACTAGCAATTTTGCTCGGCCGACCACCGGCCACGTAGCCAGCCGATGATGGCCCGAGCAAAATTGCTTGTAGGGTATATACATGCAGAATTCAAATGTTTCAATAGGTTTCTTAAAATAACGTTTATAATAGCATGGGGCACTGACATTACTCTGCCAACAAAATTATTTTTCCTTTAACAGTCGTACTTTTTTTTTTTTTTAAATGAGGTGCAAAAAAAAAAAAAGACAAATTGTTTCATGCAGAAAGAGAGACTTTCTCGCGTCATTAATTAACTGAAATGAATGATCTCGAAAGTCTCTTATTCTAGTTCCACTTTTGTTAAAAGATCATTTACGTGACGACATTTCGACGAATCGATTATGTCCGCTGCTTCCGTTTAAAGCGGCATGAAGTCGCAAATAAACTCTCTTGCAAACGAAACTAGGTCACCCGCAACTATTCTTATAGAAATCCAATCTATTCTTCGTGCCTGGCAACAGTCAAAACGTCAGAGTTTCGTTCTTCCAGAGCGGGAACACTGCGCGTTAAAGGGTTAAAGCAGCGTTTAATTTAACACATAGAAATGCTTACCCTACTAGCAATTTTGCTCGGCCGACCACCGGCCACGTAGCCAGCCGATGATGGCCCGAGCAAAATTGCTTGTAGGGTATATACATGCAGAATTCAAATGTTTCAATAGGTTTCTTAAAATAACGTTTATAATAGCATGGGGCACTGACATTACTCTGCCAACAAAATTATTTTTCCTTTAACAGTCGTACTTTTTTTTTTTTTTAAATGAGGTGCAAAAAAAAAAAAAGACAAATTGTTTCATGCAGAAAGAGAGACTTTCTCGCGTCATTAATTAACTGAAATGAATGATCTCGAAAGTCTCTTATTCTAGTTCCACTTTTGTTAAAAGATCATTTACGTGACGACATTTCGACGAATCGATTATGTCCGCTGCTTCCGTTTAAAGCGGCATGAAGTCGCAAATAAACTCTCTTGCAAACGAAAGCGGAAAGAGAAATGAACGTAGTAAGAGTAATATATATAATTTTGAAAATATTTTTTAGAGCGTAATTGCTGAGACTATATATTCACGCAAATCGTGGAAGTCGATTTGCTGTCGCATTCCTAACGTTGGTAATAAGACAGACATTTAATTTTCGTGTTCTTGCGAAATTAAAAGCTTTCTTCCGGAGAGATAATTCGAACATGCGCCTCTAAAAATTATCATTATGATGCGCTGTGCGTTTCATGCGTTGTCTAATTAATGCACCGATTTTTGCCTGCATTCAGTGATCCGGGATTATGTACTTATCTATTTATTTTTATTTATTTATTTATAAAAGTAATTCACACTACAGAAAATATCCAAGTACAATGAAAAAAAAGAAAGAAAAACCAACAAGCAATTTAAAGAACATAAAAGGACAGAACGCAAAAGGCAAAATATATCAGAGATAAAATAAGTAACATATTATGAATGCAAAACTTCAATGCACCTAAGCTTAAAAACGGTAAAAGGCCTGTTAAGTCCACAGGAAACTTTTTGTAAAATTTATGTAATGAAAATTTAATAATGTAATTATATTTAGTAAATGGATTCACAAATAGATGATTATTTCGAAGAGACCTTTTCGGTACATTTACACAAGTACTTACTTCGAAGTATATCACCGCATTCAGTCATGTTATTGACAACTTTATCAATAAAAGAATAAGAAACAAAATAGATTACGTTGAGAATTTAAACTACTAGGAAGATTAAAAGTATTTCTTAAGTAAGATGAAAAAATATCCTGAATATAAAAAGGATTACTTTTGTAGTATTCATGAAAAAGTTCAACGCACTTAACCTTAAAAACAGTAAAAGGCCTGTTAAGTCCACAGTAAACTTGTTAAAACTTTTGTAAAATGTATATAATGAAAGTTTAATAATTTAATTATATTTAGTAAATGGATTCACAAATAAATGATTATTTCGAAGAGACCTGTTCGGCACATTTACGCAAATACTCCTAAGAATATCACTGCATTCAACCATGTGATTGACAACTTTATAAAAAAAAAGAAATAAAATAGATCACGTCGAGAATTTAAACTACTAGGAAGATTAAAAATATTTCTCAAGTAAGATGAAGAAATAGCCTGAATATATATAGGATAACTTTTGTAGTATAAAGTAATATTAGGAAACAGTCGCCACTTACAGACTGTTTTCTAAATTCAATACGAATTATTATTGTCCTTATTATTTTGACAAATTAATCATTTTTGCTGTAATTTTTGTGTCAGCTGTTGAAGTAATAAATTTAACAAAAATGCTAAAAACCAAGGATTTTTTTAAATGGATTTTGTAAATTCTTAAGTATGTTATGCAGTTTGAAATACAAATCAAATTATAACTTAATAAACTTGCATTTATTGAACAATACTATGATTATTAAATGCACGTCGAATGCAAATGTTCAGCAAAAAAAAAGCAGGATAAACTCTGTTGAGCTTGTGCATGTGCAGTCTTTATCTTTTCTAAAGCCACCAAAACGCACTGCTGCATACGTAGGCATGTTTACTTTCCGAACATGTATAATATAAGGAAAGTATTGTAATCATGAAAAAAATTGACTTTGAGATTTTGAGGAATTTACACGTTTTAAGGTTTTCGGAATTCATTTGTAGTATTTTTACGTGATACGTGCGTGTGTTTGGGTGTATGTGTATGCATCCGAGTGAACACGATATCTCCTAAAAGTGCATTCGATTAAGCTCAAACTTGGTATAAATATTATAGGCCATCGCCGCAGGACCTGTATTGATTTTTGTGCGTGTAGGACGTAGTGTTTTTACAGGGCTACAAAAAATAATTTAGCACTATGGTCATTTGATTGAGTGCAAATTTAGTATGTGCATTATACACTGCTGGCCATCGTAAATGCAACACCTGAAGAAGCATGCAAATATATGAAATTTACAACATGCATTAGCTGAGGTGAGATATGCAAATGATTAGAATTTCAGCGCAGACGCACATCAAGCGCGCTGTGGCGCACTCAAAGCGCTATTTAAGCTTGAGATTTCGACGTTTCAAGTACAGCATTGTGTTTTCTTGCTTTTTTTCAAAAAACGATAATTATGCTCGTAGGAACAACGATCATCTTTTGATCAGTATCCGAGTTTGACAGAGAAGGATAGTGCATACGAGATTGTGGGTTATCTTTCAGGGAATCGTCGTCGTATTGGACGAAACCAAACAACTGTGATGCGGATATGTGATCGTTGGTGCAGAGGGTACGACGGACAGACGTGATCGACCGCATCGACCTCAGTGCACACGTCACGTGATGACAGGCAGATTGTACGCATGGCAGTGACGGACGCTCAGTCACATCAGAACATATCACAGCAGATTCGTCTGTAACGCATCATCAGTGTCTGCGCTACATTCGACTCGTTACAGCAAATTGTCTGTCGCATAGGCCGTTGCTTTGTCTACTCTGACGCGGAACACAAATCTCCGCCAATGGTGCTATGAAGAAGTGTGCACGACAGATGGACTGAAATTCTTTACTGACGAGTCACGCTTCTGTATGCAACACTACGACGTCGATTCGAGTCTGGAACACGTGAGAGAGGATGCTGAACAGCTGCATTTGCACGTCACACTGGTCCTGCACGGTATTATGTATGGGCGGTATCGGATATCTCTCTGCACTCTCTAGTACGCATTGCGTACTTTAACCAGCAGCGCTACATCTCCGAGGTGTGGAGCAGTTGTCCTTCTTACTTCAGGCTTGCAACAGCATATTCAGCAGGATAATGCACGGCACACGTGCACGCATTGTCCAAGGTTCTCGTCATCACCAGATAATTGTTCCTGGCAGCGCCTCTCCGACTTTCGCGATAGAAAACATGTGTCCATGTTGCTCAACGACTGACCAGAGTTCATCCCAGCTGTCACACCAGATCACTTTGAACGTGTGGAAGCTGCTTGTCTGCTGTCACCAAGAACACATTCAAGTCTCTTTGAATCAATGCCGAGGTGTGCAGCTGTGACTCCACAACGGGCTACTCTGGTACTGATTTTGCAGACACGTTCATAGAATCTGTAATTTAATCATTGTTACTTGGTCAACATGTTATCTACACAATAAATTTGTTGTGATACTCTTGTTTTCTGTGTTGCAATTGGGTGCAGCAGTGTATGTCACGGTCGCATGACCTATATAGAGTTAAGCGTGTGTAGAGGCGATACGTTTCATAAAGAAATCATTTAAAGTCTGCTAGTGTCTAAATGGTGCGTTAAATAAGTTCAAATGGGCATTTATAGTGTAGTTCAACGTCACATCCTACCAGTATAGATTTTCGCGTGTTTGGGATTTACAGTTTTTGTGCAGGGTTACAACATATTTCTTTATAGCGCAAATTCTTTAAAGTGCACTAGCGTCTATATTGTGCATTCGACAGCTCAAATTAGGTAGTATTTTGGCGACAGCTGGCTGTGTGCGGGCACAGACAGCTGTCGTCAAAAAAGGGGTCTTTAGACCTGTGGCACGCGATGAACGTTTCGATCGCCCGCCATCATGCTGGTAGTTCAGTCGAACGATGGCAACGGCTGCCCTTTTTTCAGCATTGGGAAAGGGTTGCGCCTCAAAGGATTAACACAAGTGCATATTTCTTCTCAAGCTCTACGATACTCCTGACATTGTGGAATCAGCATTTGCCAACCATACTTACTTTAAAGGAAAGAATGATGTTAAAAAGAAAAAAAAAAGCGCACTGGATCACAATGAATCAAACATGTTATGAGTTTGATGCCGGGAGCTGCGGTGGCACGCTTATCCATCATCCGGGCAACAGCCTGGATATTGATCTCGACTGAATGAGTTTGATTTATTTCCTGCTTCTACATATAGTTTTTATATTGAGTGGATATTGGACGCGATGTGCAAACCGATATATCTGACGCGCGTTTGGGTCAAATTGTGTGGCCGGAAGAATGATGGAATGCAAAGAAATATGTATCGACTTCATGTATTTTATTTATTTTGTGCTCATACTACGTATAGCATTGCTAATTTTTGTATTTTTACAAAAAAACATGACTAAGGTTTAGCTGTTCTATCAGATGGTCTTTCAGAATGGGTGATTTTGGAGTTATTTTCTTCTTTTAGTGCATCCGAATATAACTTATAACAGAGACTGAAACTTGTATACACCTACTTATAAATAAAAATCATATATTTTATCTATGAAGCTAAGTAATAGTGCCTTTCTCTGTTAGACATAGGAAAACGTATAGGAGGGAATTTAATTTGTTTTAAATATATGTAATATAGTATTGAAAATTATTTAAGAGTTTTATTCGTGTTTCTTAAGAATTAGACTTCATAATTAATCTCTAATTTATTTTCTTTAATATTCACTCGTCTATCTGGTTCCTTTATGAACGCATTACCACGTTTTTTGGGAAGTATAAGTTATTTACTTGCTCATTATAAGTTATTTTCTGTTACCTTGTTGCAGTATAAGTTATTTTCTGTTACCTCGCCCAAGCCTCATTGTCGGTGCAAACGTTTTCTGAATAATATCTGCCAATATAATGTAAATATGTTACCAACATAATATCACATGATTTATTCAAGATATAAACGGTTTCAACTTTGGAGTGCCCCTTTTTGTCTTACCTTTTGGAAATGAATAATACATTGTTGTTTTATTTTCCATATAACCAAAGCATACATATTGCCAACCAAAAAAATGTCATTACAAAAATTAGACTTGAAAGCAAGAATAGATACTTTCTTTGAAAACGCAACTTGTAATCGTTTCAAAGAGCAGAGTGATTGTTAATTATTTGTAGATGTCAACCAAAAATTGAAACATAAAACTGAATAAAATGAACGAAACTGCTACATCTAAAGGCATTTAAATGTAATTTAGACCAATTAATCAAATATGGTAATGTTAATATTTCAAATAAGAGCTGTTTGACAGGTGATTGCAGTTTAATTTATGAAACTAATTGCTGACAATGTTTCGAATCTAAATTAATTTTATATCGCTTTTCATTTTCCAAAATAAATTATTCTATTTCCAGTTTTATTCATTAACTCGTACAGATATTATTTGTAAAGAATGCCATCTTAAGTTCTTTTATGTTTCGAATCGAGTGGAATAAAATTTATGCACTGAAGTATTTCGCTCTCCTCGCTCAGGAACAGAGATAATTTGTAAACATATATTAGCTGCAGTTCTACAGAGTTGTAAACATTCAGATTACTATAGATGTCTTAACAAGTGATGATGATTTGTTTGTATTTCGAATGCGATTCATTGCTTCTAAATAAATTACTTAGGCAGCTTTTATTTTTAACTATGACCTAAGTTATTTGCATTGTACAAAAAATGAGGTACAACTTTATAAGTGTACACGCATTTGCCTGTATATGTGAATTGCTTGCACCAATAAATAAATTCAAACACAAAATTGATGATCCTTCCTATCATGGATCTGTTACATTTAATGAGAAACACACTTATCTTTTCAGTTAGTGTTCGTCAGTTTTTTTTTTTTTGAGTGTGTGTGGTTTAGGAGACAGCAGAATGAGCATCTCGTTTACCCGGATTTGAACATTTTAGATTAATAAAAAATTCAACACAAATGTTTGTCGTTTTCGACCATACGAATTTAGTCTAAACTAAAAAAATAAAAATAAAAATCGCGTTTTAAAATAAGAATCCTATTTACCTCAAACTTGTAAAAGAAGAAAGGCTTATGAATCACACTAAAAAAAAACCACGTTTGCACCTGATTGTTTGCTATCGAGTTTAAAGCAAACATTAGCTTGGCAGGGTAAACCAGCAACAGCAACTTTTAGTTTTTCCCAGAACATTTTGTCCTATCTTAAACGTACGTTAAACTATTAATTTTTATTTCCCTATTGTATTTCTTTAAAAATAAACAAGTGAAACATAATTTTTATATTCTATGAGCATTTCAAGAAAGTATGAAGTGTCCCATCTAGGTTAAGAACTGTGAAAGTATGAACTTTCCTAACAGCTTCAAAGATATCTTTTCTTAAACAAAATTTTTAAAAACATTTTTCACAGGTAAATTGTTTTACACATTCAGAATTAACTTTTTTAAGTGACGACAAAACAATTTCATCCTAGGGAGTAAAATTAACATTTTACTGGCAATTACATCAGAATAATAGCTAAAAAATTCAAGCTGTTGCTGTTGTTGTTTCTAATGCCCTCTAACTAACCGCAAAGCAGCGCCAGATCTTCCATATAGAACGGCCACAGATAAAGACACCCAGATGCGAATCTTCCACAGATGCTAATGGCAACACGATCTGACACGGCGCGCCCTGAGTGGAGATTCAGAGTACTAGAGCGGATATGACGTACCGGAAGTATTGTGACGTAGTTTTCTCTCTCCTCCTCCCCTTTCCTCTTTCACCTGTGGAGGCACGAGATCACCTCCGCGCACAAAAACCCGGCAATTGAAGGGCGGTCGAATGGGTACCTTTTGGCCGAGCCGGATTGCGTTTCATTCTACCACCCATAAGTCCCTGGGTTCAAACCCAGCTGTCGCCACACGCTCTCCTTACATTGATGACCGGGACAACGAACACGCATTCTCCTTCGCGCCAATAGCGACAGATGGCGCCAGTACTGACCTCTTCCATCTCTCGCTAGGCTCTTTCAAAGTCCGCAACGAGTGGCAGCGTTCCATAACGCTTGGAACATCGTTCGTCAACCTCCGACTGACTCTCTAGGGGGGGGGGAGTAGCGTGGCGGCACGAGATCGCCTACGCGCACACAACAACCGGCAATTGAAGGCCGGTAGAATGGGTACTTTTTGGCTGAGCCGGATTGCGTCTCATTCTACCAACCATAAGTCCCTGGGTTTAAACCCAGCTGTCGCCACACGCTCACCCTACAAACCCTTTCACCTATTTTTACATGTATACTTAAATTTTTTGTCCCCCCCCCCGCTTCCCTTTTAAAAATGTCTTGCTTCTCTTCTCCTTTTTCCTGCTTATCTTCCACTTCTGAGAAATCCGGAAAATCCAGAGGCACAGAAGAGTTAAATTTTTTACCACAACTCTTTATATGCATTAGAATATCCAGACATAAAATAAAGTGCATGCAACAGACATTACCTATAAATAATTCAGCTTTCTGAAAAAAAAAAAAGACACAACCGAAAAGAAACATGAAAGTTTAATGAATTGCATATAATGATTCTTGTCACATAACATTATTTTTTTCTTTCTGCTTCAGCTTCATCACAAGCACAACTTTCGAAGCGTTTTGAACTCTATTGTAGGTGTATATGTAAGAAAAACAAATAAGCTTTTATGAATAACATTTTATCTTAAATAGTAACATTTTAACCCTTAGGTTACCACCGAGACATATATGTCCCTCAGGAAGTTTCAAATGACCGTATGGGATAAATGTGCTTTGAAATAATATGAATGCATTTCCCACTGGTATTCCTTGCTAGAACTGACAATTCAGTGTAATTTTTCATTTTTCAGCATTTAATCTATTTTTGTATCGTAATTGACTTATTTAAAGCACTCATTTCATTATTTCAGAAAATCATTATTTTTCAGAATGACTATATGATGAATGAAATAATTTTTATAATGACTATATGATGAATGAAATAATATGAATGAAATAATTTTTCAAAAAGACAGGTTTAATAGGCAAAAAATAAATTATATAGCCCAAATAAATTCATAAATGTTTCACATTTTCCTCCGAATTTATTCCTAATCCAAAGCAAGAATGAAAACTTGATTTAAACAAATAAAAAAATCTTCATTAAATTTGCGGATTTATGCGGATTTTATTTGGTTTAGTTATTTAATTGCGCTGTGATTTACTTTACTAACTCAGCATGAATAGGAATATGGACGAAATATGAATTTCCAAACTCCAATCAGGGTTCCCCAAAACCACAGTAAAATTCAAAGTGTAAATAATAATACATGTAGTGTGGTACATATCCACCGAGGGCGTCGTAATTTCCCATTTTTATATCTGTATATTTTCTTTATGTGAGGAACGGTGTTGAGCGAAATGAGTGTATAGCAACCCTTATTTTCTGTTTCTCAGACATGACGGAAAAAATGAATAATAATAAAATAGTTCTGACGTGCGATTGACGTAGGTGAGTTCCTTTCGTAAGCAAGGTATGGGCATCGCATTCATTCTAACTCTTAACAACGATTTTTTTTCATTTTTCTAAAGTTCAGAATTCACTTCCTCTAAAAAGATCCGACGACAGTTATCTGTGAAACTTTGTTTTGGAGTGTTTTGGCTTTCCTGGGTAGCAGAACGGGATTGAAATTACACGGAAAAGAATTTGAAGTACCAAAATTTGAATACAAATCCATTTATATATATATAACTATATATATCAATGGCGTAGCCAGAAATTTTTCATGGGGGGGGGGATTACGACTACTGCAACTCACATAAATGTTATGTGTGTATGATGAGGGAGTGAAGAATATACATTTTGTATGGTAAAAAAATCCTCATGGGAGGAGGTTATTTCCCCAATATCTCCCCCCCCCTTTGGCTACGCCACTGATATATATATATATATATATACAGGGTGATAATAATTAAAGTTCCACTTTAAAACGACCAGAAAAGGAATACTACTGGACCCAATGTTATCAAACTTGGTCATTGTGTAAAGGTGGTCAGGAGACTTACTATCGGCGAAAAAAAAAAAATCCAAAAATTCAACACCAGGGGCAAGGACGTACTTAAGGGGGGTGGGGGGGCAGGAGTCCGAACCTCCTCCCCACCGAAATTTGATTTTTGTTACTAAAATGATAATTATATAGTGTCCTTTTGATAAAAATACTGCCTTTTTTTACCGTTTGGATCACCTCCGAAATTTTTGAAATCCCTCTAAAATGTTCTTCATGAGAGGGGGGGCAAAACCCTGCCCCCTCACTCCCTTAAATACGTCCTTGCCCCTGGTGTTGAATTTTGGAGCTTTTTTTCCTCGGATAATAAATCCCCTGACCACCTTTACACAATGACCAATTTTGATAATATTGGGTCTAGTAGTTTTCCTTTTCTGATAGTGTTAAAGTGGATCTTTAATTATAATCACCCTGTATATATAAAGGGCATTCCATAAAAAATGAGAATAAAATCATAAAAAAATGAAGAAATATATTTACAGCAAAAAATACATCATTCTTTTTCAAAATACCTTCCGTCAGATGATATGCAACGGTCCATTCAGTTCAACCCACTTTTCGAAACAAGTAGAGAAGCCCTTTTCTGGGAGCTGCTTCAAAGAACCCTCCACTGCTGAAATAACTTCAGAATCTGTGTTCAATTTTCTACCACGGAGATGATATCCTTAGATCTCCTTCAACGTCGGAAACAGACAGAAATCGCATGGTGCGAGATCTGGACTGTAAGGGGAATGTGGCATGATTTTAATGTTGCATTGACTAAGATATTGCTGAACAGAAGTAGCGACATGCGGGCGAGCATTATCGTGATGTAATGTCCAATTCCCTATCAGTCCATCTCCATTTATGTAGGGCAAATAAAACAGTTCTTTAAACAAGCACGGAACTAGGGAAATAAAATCATCTGCTTTGTTTGGAATTTCGTATAAACGTACAGTTACAGTTTGAAAAAATCGCCTGCACTTCTATTTTTTGGTGTTGCCACTACGTAAAAAATAACTTTCAGTTTTTATGGAATGCCCTTTGCATATTTTGTTTCCAACATTGTTTTAAAAAATCTAATAACTAAGAATTTTTTAATTAGTAGAGAGTAGGATATAGGCATGCTTGAATAAGTGCGTTTATATACCGACGGTTTCCTTTAGAGGAAACAGATATTGCTTTTGAATAGTCCCGTATATATAGTGTAATAGTACTATATAATGGTGGGCATCTATCTCTAAGACATTTTTAAAATGAACTTTTGAATTTCAAATTATATGTTGTCTCGTACACCAATTCAAGTCTGTTCCTTTTTCTGAGCCCTATACGATCAGCCACCTCATAGGGCGGTTTCCCTTTAATTGAACCCCAGTGGGAAGAGCTTAGCTCAGGATCTACTAATTTTGAGCCAATTCCAGATGAGAGACCACCACATAGATTGACACCCCCAGGAATATCGTTCGTACATGGAGGACATTCGAATTTTACGCGCACCAGGCCACTTTAGTGTACACGGTCCCTCAGCGAGCGAGAGAGGTTGCCTCCCCCCCGCTCTCATCGCTGACCAAAGTCGGCACTGCGTCACTTTCAATATTCTTATGGGATCCGAGTAAAGCCGACTTGGTTATTCAGGGACTCAAAAGTACTTTAGATCGATCATAAGAGATTCTCTATAGCACATTTTGAAAACATGTTTCAGTGTTTTGAAAGAGGCGTGAATTCATGCATAACTCATTTCGTTAAGTTTGGGCGATTAAACACACGCTACCACTGGTCTGAGACGCTCCTGATAAACACCCACACATACAACATTCTTTATCAACACAGTATATTATCAGCCTTAATATAGGAAATTAGAAAGTTTAAATTTCCCAGACCTGGGTTGCTTCAAGATGTGATCGAGTACACCATATCCGAAAGAACGAAATATTTTGTACCGTAGAGGGGAAAGAAAATCTTTAAAGAGTCATTTTCGTGCAAGCGATGATTTCAGGGCAGGTTCCCAATCTCTGCAAGGTGGTGAAAGCATATTTAATGTGCCACTTTATTCTATTAAAGCTTTATGATATCATAAATTAGAGTAGATATAGGATGCACAGTAAATAACACCCTGATTTTAAAATTTAAAAGCTGCAAAACAACAATTATTAGAAGAATGCTGCAAACGGTACGTTCCCGTAAAAACTTATACATGCTAGCTCAACACACTGACGTAAACGTATTAAAGACAAAACAAAACATTTATTTCTAACATAACGTACAGCGTTAACTTGAACTAATTCATACATATACCGTAACTTGAATTTTATACAACACACTACGTACTTTTCTTATTCTAATAATTTCTTATTCTTAAATACCATCGCTTATACGTTGCCACCAGTGAATTTGTATTACACTCTCAATATAATTAATCGTGCTCGTGTCGAAAATGTGTGATAATAAAAGAAATATTAGCCTTAAGAAATGTTTAGTGTCTACATACAGAAGTTTCAAATGGGATTAAAGCCAATTATCTGCACGGGGGAGCTAGGCCTATAGGCGGGGTGCCCTCAGCGGGGATCTTTTTAAGGGGTCCTAACCCGTATTTACGCTAATTGCGGAGAAAACCTCGGAAAATTCCGAACGTTTAGGTCGACGGAAGCGCGATGTGACCCCAACCCGGGGACCTTCACACTTCGCTCATCTACCATTTCCAGTGACATAACCACTGTGCCATGGTAAGGCTCAACAAGCATGTGTTAGAACCTTTAAATCCCCCTTCACGTACGCTACAGCTAACACATGGTGCTAAATGTCAAAATCGATCTGCGATTATCATGTATAAGTATAAACTTATTCTTGCGAGCAGTCACAACACGATCATTTCAAAATGTCCACCGTTCGACACACATAGGTAGCACAAACGAATAATGATGTTTGTCATCACCATCACGACCCATAATGTCTCGACGTAAATGGATTCACGTGTCTCACTAATCAACGATTCAAGCTCACCCAGCGTGTAAGGTGTAAGGAATCCACCAGAGGGGCCGACCCAAGGGTTTAAGGCTTTAATCCCTCTGGGGAAACATTTATTTATAATCATAAAAATACAAACTATGCCGCAGGCAGAACTCAGAAGCCTGCGGCAGAACAAACAAAAAAAGAACATAAAAAGTCAAAATAATAAAAATAAGAACAAAAAGAGCAACCTCCACAATGGCTTCACCAGCACTGTCAACCATATCTACCAGGCACGAGCAACGATTTTTTTATATTGTCACTTAGCTTTTTCTTTTTTTTTTTTTTTTTTTTTTTCCAGTGCGCCAAGATTTAGGCCATTATCCCTACCATCATTATTATTATTATTAATTACAACACCGAGGGAAAGCTAAGTATATCTAAATTTTATATTACTGTACAGTTCTATTAATCTATTGTAGTTATCTTTTATTAAGTTCATTATTCTATGTATCTGTATTATTTGTATAAAATTTTGATATTTCGTTACATCATTGTTTCTGCGTATGTTATGCACCCAGCGTGTTGAAATGATTCGGGTAGACAGTGGCTTTCAATGTGCATCTCAGCGAAGTAATCACAAGGAGTCAGATCGGGATAATATGGAGGCCGATCTTTTATAGAGGCCTGCGATTACAATACTAGCTGTTAGTAGTTTTTTAACTACTGTTTTGAAACTTCACAATAAAATTTATACAGAAAAAAAATATACCGTTAGCTGCACCTTTCTATTGCTCTTGTTAATGAGATATTCATCTTTGAAGTCAGTGTGATATTTGTCGGACACACTGTAAATAACACTGCTAAAAATTCTAACGCAATCAGTTATATTTTAGTTGAAAATAGAATTTTACAACGATCTATTTTGCTGCGGTTCATCATTCTTTTTTTGTAAATGTATTTTCCCGTAAATTTTTATTCTCTTCAAATTACTAAAAAACAGCAAACATTTATCGGAATAGCATTACTGACACTGGAAGGGTACACGAACAATTCACTTCATTCAAGCGGAAAGATCAATAATCCTTCTGTTGCCAGCATGATGGATAATTCAGTACCTCGGATGGAAATTATGGGCATCATTTTGGGTCAGTAAGAGACCTTTTTTTTTGGTCTTTTATTTACCGTTCCCACTCGCAGTGCATGTCAGGCATGATCAATGTATTGAATATCGTGGTGTCAAGCGTGCGCAATCAGTAACTGTCTCCAGCATTCTTCATACGATTACCGCGTGTTCCAAGCTCCAAAATTTAAACAAAAGAAAGAGGGGAAAACTATGAAATGCTCTGACTGGTACCTTCCACCTAAAAGAGAAATGTATTTCTTAACCCTCTCGTCACTGAATTATGAAAAATCAGAGAAAAAAAAATCTGTCTAGCATTGAATGCATCTGAAATACTATTATAAATCATGCAAAAATATTTTTTTTTCTAATGTCAATTAATATTAGATTTCTCTAATATTAATTTCTGCATTTTCGAAGCATTTTGTTATGCTAAAATTCATTTAAAAGGATGCACCTATTAGGTAAAGGTAGAGGAATAAGAAAAAAACTATACTTACCTTAAAAAGAAAAAAAAACAGTAAAAAAGCAGCGTAAATATTTTCTTAATTTTTTCTCCTGAAACAATGAAGCGAAAACTGTAAAAAATCATCTAAATGGACTAGTACTGCAATCTGGGCACGATTTATGCATCTAGTGAAGAGCCTCCTCTACTTTCTACATGAATGAATGATATTGATATCACTGAAAGAATAAAATACTCAATTCAATTGTTTTCCCTCTAAATATTGCTATTTGAAGTAGGAGCCTCCTATGAGGTTCAGGGTGATGCCTCATATGAGGCCTCATATGAGGTTCAGGGAGAGGGTTAAATGAGTAGGATTAACATGCTGTGCGTAAATAATAAATAAACTGAATAAAAGAAGTAAAATAAACTTAAAAGTTCATTTCGTTGAAAAAGTTTAAAAAGTTCGTTAAAAGTAAACAGTTCTGGGGGAACATGCTTTAGAGCAGCGGTTCTCAACCTTTTAGCAATGTGCACCACCAGCAGAGGATAACTTAGTATAGCGACCATCCTTCATGCTCCTCAGCATACACATAATTTTTTTATTCTTCGAGGATGGACGTTTAGTCGCTTTTTAGACAATGTTATCAAGTAGTTATAGAAGAAAATAAACTTAAAAGTTCATTTCGTTGAAAAGAAAAAAAAATTCATTAAAAGTAAATAGTTCAATAGGAACATGCTTTTAGAACAGCAGTTCCCAACCTTTTACAAATGTGCATCCACCAACAAAGCATAACTTAGAATGGAGACGACCATCACATACCTCAGCTTCTTCAACGATGACTACTGAGTCGCCCTTTCTACGAAATAATATTATTGAGTAATAATAGAATAAAATTGACTTAACAGAAGAAAATGAACTTAATAGAAGTAAAATAAATTTCAAAGTTCATTTCGTTGAAAAGTTTAAAATAATCGTTAAAAGTAAATAGCTCAGTAGGAACATGCTTTATAGCAGCGGTTCTCAACCTTTTAGCATTGTGCACCCACCAACAAAGGATAACTTTGTACGGTATTCTATAAGTTATGTACTAAGTATGGCGGGGAACCCCTCGCATTCCTCATCATGCACACAGTTTTTTATTCTTCAACAATGAACACTGACTGGTCTTTCAACAAAATAATGTTATTGGTAAAGTTTGAGTAAACATTTTAAGCGAAATTACATATGTTCAAAAAGAGTAAATATTAGTAAAAATAAGAATAAATAAGATGATTTTTTAAAACATACATTATCACTTGGTCTTTGCTTGTCTTTTCTCGCCCCCCCCCCCCTGCAAACGCAATGCGCTTCTCAAGGTGGGTATGCAATATGTGCTTTTATATATCAACATAAAGTCATTGATTATGGTTAATGAATATCTATTGATACTCCTATTGAATAATTCTTTGTTTAATTTCTAATATTTTGAAATTGTTGCTACTAAGCAAGCTCAATTTAAGTATCTATAAGGACTATTTAAAGTTAATAGTCCGCATGTGAAAAACGGCACTGCAGCTGGTAAGTGACTTTCTGAGATGCAGTATATTTATCATTTTCCGATTTTATATTTAAGGCGCAAGTACTTAAAAATACTTGCATGTTTAGTTTTAATTTCGTGAGAACATAATTTAAAGAAACGTATTTAATTGAATTTACATTTTAGAAAGGAAAAAAAAAATCTTAATAAGCGAGAGTAGTTTCTTTTAAGTGATTAAAAGAAATTAAATCTCGCAACTCTTTTACCGTGAAAATGAACTGAAGCATAATTTTTATTGCATATGATTTACCATGCATACCATTATTAATTCTTTCTATTCTTTCATACATTTTTTATACCTAATTAGAGAGACTGTTTCATTTTTTGAATTTTCTCTCGTTAAGCTTTAAACTAAACTTTTCATGCATAATTTTTTCTTCAGGTAGACCCTTTGTTAGCATTGTAAAAAAACAAAATTTTCACTTGACGAAGAAAAGTTTGCTAATTAGTGAATGTTCTGATCTAGGTTATTAATTTGTACGTTTTCACAAAAAGTTTGAAGGATATTTGAGATTGTTCTTATCACAAGCGTTGCTAAAGCTTTCACCTGGGAGGGGTTCAGCTATAGGTGGTGTCCATTCTTACTATAAAATTTAACGACAGTAATTTTTAATAACTAAAGTAGCGCTGAACATTGAAGTGATAAATTCAATACTTGTTCTCTATAAATAATGCTTTTAGAATTATGTCTATACAACATTTTTTTAAATACATATTTTTTAATTAGAAAAATTTTACGTAAATTCTTTTCTTCACAGTGTCACTTATTAGTATTTCAGAAACATATATGTAACTTTTATATCATTGCCATGTTTACTGATAGAATAAAATGAATTTCAAATTTCAAATTCCGTGCTTTTTTATATCTTTGAAAGATAAGAAAAGGCAGAATCGGTAGAAAAAAAAATATTTCTGTAAATTGTTTAATGAATAAAAGTACCCTAACTACAAATTTTTTAGAAACTACTGTACTTCCGAATTTGGGCTAGAACATTTAGTTGCAAATGATGAATGTAGATGGCGATAATGTGCAACCAAGTTATGTTGATTTTAGAAAAGTAATTGCATGAAGTACATAAATGTATTTTTTTCTCTCGTATTGACCTATTTACTGCTCATTGAACTAACCTTATCCACAAACGATGTAATTAAGCGCAATACACGAAGGTGCATTTTACAACGGTATTATAATCACAATTTTCAGTTTTTTGTTTTTTATTATTACTAAACTTTTTAATTAATTACTTATTTAGGTTCCTTTATTTCCAGGAGTGCCCACAGAGCATAGTGATGGCGTAGACTGCGTTATTGAAATTTTTAGTGGGGGATTAAAATGAAGAAAATTTGGGGGGGCAGGGAGTATTTGCAAATTGAATTTTGATACACATCTGCACACAAACATGAATTTTGCCGTGTTGAGAACGAAAACTACCTCTGATTAATGCGTTCAATAATTGATGTACATTTACTAGAAATAAATAAATAAGTTCTAAGGAACATAAAGAAACACTTTTTTTATAAACCATATAGACGTGCATGCAGTCAGAGGAATGGTCTGAAGAAGCTGTTAAATGAGGAAAGGACAAACTAATAAAATTGTGTATGTTCAAAATTTAGACTTTTTCTACTTAAGTAGTCTTGAAATTTATGTCAAATTTTAGACCTGAATAAATACTGAGTTGTTAATTAAATCTCTTTAAAGCACATGTTGCTGAATATTGGGAAAATTAAAGGGTAAAAATACACCTGAATATTTTTTTAAAATCAGACTCACAAAAAATTCCAGAACGCATTAGTTCTTAAAATTATTGAGAGGGGTGTTCATAAATGACTGGGGGGGGTGTAAGCCATGAAGTCTAGGGGGTTGGTCACCCCAGTTATTTCTGCTGTCAGTGCCAACAGCTGCTTAGAGATAATACTGCTTTGCTTCATAGCGTTTCTGTGCCGTTAAAAAGAAACTATTACGCCCTTCCCAGATTCTAGTTTTTGCTATACCTATTTCTTTTTCTGTTTTGCTGTTACCAACAAAATCTTAGAAAAAAAGGTATTTTTTGTGAGCGGAATACGAACATAAGATATTAATTAAATTTTATCTGGCTTCTAACTGTCAAAATTAACTGCTCAAACATACATTTTTCTTAAAAAAATTCTCATAACTTTAAATATGTACCCAGCATTTATTTCTAATGCTCATTAATTAATGGAGATAATTCGAATAGAATGCGATACGGGCTGGAAAATTTTAAAATGTAATAAGTGCTCTCATTTTATGCATAATCAAACATGTATATTGGCGAATAAATGCTTAATATTAATTGGTTTATTTTGGTATTAGAGATCTTTAGAGGGAAGAAGAGTTTCTTAAAGAAATTTCCTTCATATAACTGCCATATGCAGACTGTAGAATATTTTGTTATGCAAAAGACATAAGCTAAAGACGGTTCAGGCTTTGCATTAATAAAAAGAAACTGTAAGGTCACATAACCTTTAGCGAGAAGTAGTACTACAGTACAGAAATCGATTTTCATTTAACAGTTCAAGCTTTTCATTTGAAATCAAAACAAATGACGGAAAGTCAGGCACATTTTATGCTTTGGAAGTTTATTACATCATTTCTCTGAACGTCTCCATAAAACTTAAGAAGTGTGCCCCCATTATAAAAGCTATACTCATTACAAAAACTAATTTTCCTTTCAACTGTTTATTTACCATTAAAGAACGAAGGATATCAAGCTTTGATTTAACTATTTCAACTTTTTTTTTTGTTCGTTTACCAATATCTTAGTGAATCAATTCAATAACTAAACGGAGATAGCCTTATTTTATTTACTGTCGTTACTGTGAACGGTTGCACATTTAGGAGATTGAAAAAACAGTTTCCGTTTTCATTAGCATTGATTTTAGAAACTTTCAATGGCACACAATTAAGATATTATCAGCACTTAACTCGAGGCGATGGTGGTTTGCATTGAGATAGCAAAATACATTTTTCTGTTTCCCATTGTATGAAGTGGTTGCTCGAACTCTAAGTCCTGCGAGCAATTAATCGAAAGAAGTTTTGATGGGACTAATTAAGCTTTCTGCAGTGTGATTTTTTTTTTTTATGAGTTTTGGTGAAATTTATGAGATTTTGAAAAGGCTCGAGTTATGCGAAACGAGTGTTTTAACATTACAATGTTATTGGTGCAGAATAAGAGTCATTTCAAAATATCTCACAAGAACCCATTTGGTATCTGTCACTCATCCGTAACTGTGACGACACATTGTCATCATTCATCTACTAAAAATGTTTAGTTAGTATTTTTATAGTTAGTATTGGTATTGTATTTCATTCTCTTATTATAAAGGAATATATTAATTAATTAACACCTTAGAAGTGTTTTCAAAAAGTTGTAAGGAGCTTTGTAAAATTATAGTGGGTTTAACAGTTTCTTTATATTAAACCCCTTCTGACATCATACCTATAGGCAAATGGTTCTACGTGACGTCACAGAACAGTCGCATGGTGTCAACAGTCAACAGCCAAGTGATAGCATTATTTCAAGATAGATTTAGTAATTAGCACTTATTAGCTAATGCTTATTATTGCTCTTAAAGCAGGGCCCAACTAAGCCATTCGGAGGCCCTAGGCCTAGCCGTTTTGGGGGGCCCCTATGCAATCATACCTTTTTGGTCATTCCACTTACAGACATAAGGTACAAGTATTTCTTTGATGTTGTGTACATAAGGAGTGGTGTGGGTTCAGCTTCAAATTCACTTTTGCCCAAAAAATTTTTAACTTAAAGTTCACAAATTTTTAATGCAGAAGTTATTTGCATTAAAATTAAATGACGCATTAAAATAAAATCAAAAATTAAATGACGTCGCATCCATAAATACTGCATGATGGAATACTTCCGATTTTAACATGACGTTTTTTTTTATCCCTGAATACAATGTAAACAAACCCATTTGCTGAGTAGCATGTGTTGTCAAAGTGCATTTCTTTATCTAATTTTCAGTACTATTAAAGATTTAGCATAACACGATTTTTTAAAGAATAGATCCTAAACTGTTTTAATCATTCTGGTGCCCCTAGGCCGCAGCCTAGTTGGCCTGTGCGGTAATCAGGGCCTGTCTTAAAGTGTCATTTACTGGTGCACTTACCCTATTTATCTGCTATCCAAGAGGTTACTGGATCCAATCCCGGCATCGCATGTAAGAAGTTCTGGAAATTATCGCCAGTTGGAGACACCGAAATAGGTATTTCTATCGAGATGGATTTGTCATTGCGTGATCACCTAGCGACCACATTGTAGTCTAAAATATGGCCGTCACCGTAGTTGGACATAACGACCTTACAATGATTAAGTGTTGCTGAATTGTGATTGGCACATTATGGTCGCAATTGAGTCACTGTGCTATTCGGGCATAGCTTTCTTTACCAAAAAAAAAAAAAAAAAAAAAAAAAAAACCATGTGTTTCCCGAACATAAATAAATATTAATTTACTACGTCAGGGACTTATAGGCAATCTCCACAAGCTTTTCCATATTTAAAAGAGACGCCTGTTTCGTTGCAGACATTGCTGAATTTCATGCTAAACATTTTACAAAATACAGGGTGGCCATAATTAAACTGCAAGTGTTCAAGGGGTGCTGGAGAGAAAACTACCGAGAATATTCCAGTGAAATTTGGTATTACACGTTTCAGAACATGCGCAAGTCAAATATGCAAAAAAAAAAAAAAAAAAAAAAAAAAAAAAACGTCAATTTTCACCCGATAGATGGCGCTGTACCGTATTTCAAAGCTCACCGGTGGCATATACAACTTCCAAAACCGATAGACAGAGCATAGTGACATTCTAAGAGGCATATAAACAATATAAAACATCATTTACAGTTTATTAAAATTCCATACAATTCGCTTCAGTAATTAAATGTTTACAGTAACATGTAATCAAAAATTAACGTAAATTACGATCACAAATTAAACAATTCATAAAGACGCTTTGGAAAACAATTAAACCATTATTTATTCTCATGGACAGGCATTGGACTACTTCTTAATCGTTTCATACGCCGGTATTGTTTCAGAGTAGCTAAATAAATGCTACCATTCTGATAGAATACCTTCACTAACAATGCACGTTCCTTCTTATTCAGAGGCATGATTGACCATTACTCAATGTGGTCTTGTTTTTACACTGTTCGATGGGCTTAAAATTTGCATATATGACGTCCATAAGCATTGAAACGGCATTGAAATACGATATAGCGCCATCTATCGGGTGAAAATGGCGATTTTTTTATTGCATATTTGACTTGCGCATGTTCTGAAACGTGTAGATACCAAGTTTCACTGGAATATTCCTCGTAGTTTTCTCTCCAGCACCTTTTGAACACTTGCAGTTTAATTATGGCCACCATATACATAAATTTAATCAATTTATGTATTTTCTAAACTTTTGAAAAGATATATTGTTAACCTCAGATAGTTCCAGTTTGGTTGTTCTGAAATATTATTAATAGAAAACAGATGAATATAAAAGAACAGCCGAAGTTACCTACCAAAAATTTTCTCATTCTGTAGTTAATCCTGATTTTTAGGTTGAATTTCTTAAAATCTATATTAATTTTTATTATTTATAAAAATTAATATAGATTTATTATTTGACTTAGTATGATGACTTAGTTAATGACTTAGTATTTATAAAAATACTAAGTCAAATTACGTACAGACAGTTAAATTTAATATATGTAATACACCAATGGATGAAAATTCAAAAATAAAAATATACATTTACTAGAATATTGTATTTCTAGACTTGCGGAGACGACTTATTAGAGTATGTTTCAAAAAATTTCATACCACGTTGTTTTTTGATACATGACAAATTATAAGCGGATTAGGCATACAGAAAATTTTGTAAATATATTTTTTCCAGTGTTTTTTTTTCTGCATTACTTTATTTTTTATATACTGTATAAAGTACTTTTCAAAATTATTTTCTTCTTTTCTAAATTGCATGGTTTTTTAAGTGTTTTATGCAAATTTGACGTTTCAGCAAATTACTTTAAGTACATTTCAATTTCAGTTCATTCTTTTAGAATTATTAAAGCCCCTAAACAAAATCATTATTCCTCTCAATACCCTATTATAAGAAGTAACATAAATCTGCCAAAGTTAAACTTCTCAATATTGCTTTTCACAGTCATAAATACTTTCAATTACACTTACAAAAAGTTTCAACCATTTTAAGAGAAAAGAAAAATAAGTGTTATTCTTAGCTACAACAATTTATTGTAAAAAAAGTCTTCAAAATGAAGATATTTACGGCTTGAAAAGAAGTTAAATGAAATAGAGGAATCCTTATGGCAGATCTTTTCTCCTTTAAAATAAAGTAAAATAAAAAGCAAAATAAAATAAATATAGGTTGTTTAGTAAATCCTCCTCGACAGTTTTCATCATTTAAGATATTTTTATCAATCCTTGGAACTTAAAATGAAGGATATAATAAAGATAAATGATTTCAAAACAAAGCTACAGAATTTAAAACAATAAGTCTTTTTCATTTATATTTTGAAACAATGTAACGTAAAACATAATATAAAGGTCCGTTTCTCCGAACTATACCTATTTTCCAGAATTGTACGTTCATTTTAAAAATGTACACTTCGTAGTTAGTTGGTTTCCAATTGAAAAGTACAGCGCACTTTTAATACAGGGACTATTTGAAAAGTAGTGCAAAAGTGGTAAGGCAACATACCCATACAACGTGACCTATTTTTTAAGACTTTTACACCCCTCCCTCCCCTCGGTGACCACTCGTAGTATATGTCAAGACCCGCCCCCTCCCCATTAAGTTTTTACGTAGTATTGACAAGTATGAATTTTAATCATTTCGCAGGCAGAAAGTGAAACAAATGAAAATAATTTGACTCATATTCGTCTTCATTAATACGGCATTTATTGCATAAGACTACATGCATGCTTATAGTTACTAGTAAATTAAATATTATGGAAAAAAAAAACTTATGTAAAAACATATTGCTAATTTACAGCAAATTTCGGTCGGCGAAATCTACTACGTAACAAAAATCTAAGCCCCTAACACTGCTCCTGTGACTGAGCGTAGTATTTTGAAAACCTCCCTCACCCCCCTAAACGGGTCACGTAGTATGGGTACGTTCCCTAATACTGCTGTGTGGCATAAGGAGAAGCAATTCAAACTTCGGAAAAGCAGTAGGTCAATTTTCCCCCTCCCAGTGGTAGCTAGTTTGGATCTTCTTTAATCTTCAGAAGGTGGGAAGATTAATCTTGTTGTTGTTGCTGTTGTTATAGTGAACACGCATATCGGATTTGCGTGCTTGCCTTGAATTCCGCTTATAAATCCTCGTATGTAGGACAACACAAGGGGGATGCCCTCCGTGGGGGGTCTTTCTAAGAGGTCCAAACCCGTATTCATGCTAAGTTTCGGAGAAAACCACGGAAAACTCCGAACGGACGCGCGATGGGACCCGAACCCGTGACCTTCACACTTCGCCCGTCTACCATTTACAGTGACATAACCACTATGTCATGGTGAGGCAGATTTTATCTTATCCTAGACGATATCCCCAATGCTCTATTTGTACAACAACAGCTGATGGATTAGCGTTTCCCGCACGCACACGAAGTAAAACGAGCTTCTTGAACAAGAGGATTCCTCTTATATGTTTATTTCCCTTTTTTCAAAAAATAGAAATAACACTGTTTTGAAACTGAGATACAATCTTTTTGGACCTGGTATGCAAACCATCTTTTTTGAAACTGGGATGCAATTGAATGACGGATGGATGTTGACATCTCTAAACGATCTTCTGGTACAAGCGACCGTTAACAGAGGAGAAAGCATTACTTGGATGAAATATGAACCATGCCCGTCCTTTAAGGTGTTCTGTGGCTTGGTTGAAAAATCTACCACCTGTCTTCAAAGGGTTAGCGCGAGTTAGAAATAGAAGTCAGAAGATCTTGGGAAGTCAGAGTTGAAGATGATTCACTTATTCTCCATGACAGTGGTCGGCTGCATTTTGACCATGCTTCAATCAGACAGTTGCACCGTCAGGATTAGGAAGTGATAACTGATGCATCCATCTTTCACTCCTGATATAATTTCGATAGATTCTTGCTTATTACCCGTCGTTACTTGAGTCTTTGGCCGATAAACAAATTGTCACTCGGCCACTCTGAACGAGGGGAACTACATTGAAGTCCTGTAAGGAGATAATAACATTTCTAAATACCCCTGTCACTTAAGTAAAAAAAAATGGGTGCATTTCTTCTGAAATCGTTTTTGTATGCTGTATTTTCGTTTAAATATCACCTATAAGCCTTCCTCCCATTTTTTAAAACTGGGGTGCAATTGGAATGATGGATGGATGTTGACATCTCTCAACGACCTTCCGATACAAGGGAGCATTAACAGAGGGGGAAAGCATTACTTGGACGAAATGTGAACCATGCCCGTCCTTTAAGGTGTTCTATGGCTTGGCTGGAAAATCTACCACCTGTCTTCAAAGGGTTAACACGAGTTAGAAATAGAAGTCAGAAGGCCTTGGGAAGTCAAAGTTGAAGATGAGGGAAAGCATTAATTCAGTAGAAAATGAAATGGGGGGGCGAAAAAGCTAATTCCATTTCAGACAGACATCTTTTTCATTCTCGACACTGAATAGTTATCAGATTTGCTCTCCTTCACCTTTAGTTGTTAACAAATTTTAGCCAAGGGGTACTAGGATATACGTACGGTATACAGGGTCTGTAGAGAGCTAGCCCCAACCCTTCCACTAATCTACCTGTAAAAAATCTTCTAAAAATTTTACTTAGATATGAGGAGAAATTATTCTTTTTCAAACTGAAATGAGACGATTATAGTCTTAACATCAGGGAGGGTTTCATGTGCCTCTTCCAAATTTTGTCTAGAAAACCATTTGTTTTAAAGCCTTTATTTATTTTTTCAAAATTTCAAGAAACTTCGTTATTTTTTTTCTCGAATATTCCTGTATATTCCTACCCATAACTAATGCTTAGTCACGTTACACTTAAGCATACTATTATTCCTACTTACATCAGACAATACTTTGGAGTTTGCATCCCTCACTGTATTTAAAAATGGCACATATTAGATACAAACATTTTGAAAAATTTTTACCATCTTAAAAATATAAAAATATAAAAAGAGAAAAATGTAGAATTAAATTGAAGATAAAACACCCTTTTTCACTTAATTTAATTTCTTTAAATGAAAATAAGCCTTTCCTATAGCAGGATTGGTACCAGCAGAATGAATGACTAGACTTGCATACATCGGTTACAATTTCTTTTTTTTTTCATTCACTTTATATCTTAATTACCCACAATGCACCAGAGCGAAGTTTTAAAGCTAGCTATAAATAACACTAAATCTAAATATCTTACAAAGAAATATTGTGAACGCTTTTATACAAATGTAAGGAACGAGAATTTAAGAACATTTATATTACCACTAAAACTTTACAGGCTAATTTCGTTTTTCTCAAGAAAGATAATTAAATTTGCCGATATTTTTGTCTCAATGAATTGAAGGACTAATACTTTTTAGCCACTGGGAATGCGTTGGCGAATAAGGCATTAGAGTAAAATTGAATCATGCCAATTTTAAAGAATATTTATTAGGAATTCTTTGTCATGAATCCGAGATAAGATAATTTATTCTCTTCTGCAAGGTACGTTCAGTTCAAAGAAACAAGTAATTTTTAGAACGACGAATAATTGATTTCTAAAAAGAGTAGTTTCCATACTCCCTTATGAATATTAAATTAAAAGAAACTGAAAATTAAATTTTTAGAAGATTCAATAGCGAATACTGCATTCGTAATATATTATTTTTCGTGAATTTCTTCATGTTTTCAGATTAATGCGCAAAGAAATAGCATATTTCAAAGGTATGCATAGAACAAATTTTCCAAAGAAGAGATATTTGGTATAAAGACAGTTGAAGTAGAAACAAGTAAAGCGGAGTTATAGAAATTCTCTTTCCTGATAAATGAAATCCTTTTCAAAAAATATATTTTTCATTTATTCAAATATATTGGTCCAACTTTCTTACGTATCTTGAGGATCGCAATTAAATGAATAGGCTAATGTATTTGAAGTTGTTGGGATCAGAAAAATACGTAAAGATACCTATTTTAGAATAGAAAAATAACTAAAATATTAAGATATGTACAGTAAAAACACTGTATTACAAGGCCTATTACTAGCCAACATGCGATTCAGTAAATACTATTAATAAACTAAACATCGGTACTGCAGCCTGCGCGTAGACAAGGCCTTCAATTAAATAATCACTATGATTTATTTAAAAATGAATTAAACTAACATTCAAGAACTATGTTATTCCAAATAGTATAAAAAACACTTTATTATAAAGCACGTTAACTATAATGCATTTTAAAAATAATCATAACTGGCGTAAACACGCGAGAGGTTATATTTAACTTAACTAATGCTGTGCTTTTCACATTTTAACCTGTCGTCATTTTTGAATAATTATCCATAGATTTGCTTAAAAAAATAAGAATCTGCTGCGTATATTTTACGTCGGTCAAATTTTTCTCTGAAATCTTCATATTTTATAATAACGATCAAATGATTGTAAATGTTAGATTTTTTTTATACAGGGTGCGTCACAATTCTCAGGGTGTGAAGGATTATAAAAAAATATCTTACCAATACAGCAATAAAGTTAATTTTATTGCAGAAAGAAGCGTTGCGAGTTGTTTCACAAATATTCAATATGTGAGCCTTTCGTAGCACGGTATATATCAAGTCAAATTCTTCCCACACTTGCTTTAACATGTCACGATCAATGGTGGCGAATGCGGTTGTGATAATTTCGCATAAATCTTGTAAATCACATGCCATGGGCACGAACACATGATCTTTTATGTAAACCCATTTTAAAAAATCGCATTGAATTAGGTTCGGAGTGGCCACGGAAGAAGGCGATTGCCCTCGTCATATCCAACGACGAGGAAGCTCGTTATTTTTTTAAACAAAACTTGTAATGTTTCTTTCTCCAGTAAAGTCCACTTTGTTGCTGTTTTGGTAATATATTTTTTTAAAAGCCTTCCAAACTCGGTAGTAAATTCTGACACACCCTGTAAACCAACCTTTGCAAACCAACAAACAAAACAATAAATGTTATAGCATGTAAAATACGTTTAACAAATTTCTTAAAATTATAATTACTTTATCAAGTGGCATTTTTATGAAAAAATGAAATAAAAATAGAATTGTAATCACCTTTTTGCTGAAAAGAAAAGCACGAACAGTTTTATTAAATAAAATACTGAATTTTCTTATAATAAATAATCAATTTTCTTATATTTCTGCAAAACAAGTATTTTTCTCTTACCATATTATATTGATTATTTTATTTAATAAAACTGTTCGCGCTTTTCTCTTCAGCAGAAAGGTGATTACAATTCTATTTTTATTTTATGTTTTCATAAAAATGTCACTTGATAAAGTAATTAAGTTTAAAAAATTGTTAAACGTATTATGCATGCTATAACACTTATTGGTTTGCTTGTTGGCTTGCAAACAAAGGATCTAGTATTCCTTCTTCATTTTTATTTTATATCAAAATGCATTATTATTATTATAATTATTTATGTCTGATATATATATGTGTGTGTATGTATGTAGTATGTATGTATGTATGTATGTAAGTATATTATGTTTGTAGCTGGTTGGCTCGAAATTTCTAAGGTTTATCAATAGTGAAGTTACGATTTATTTATTTTTTGTAGACATGCTTAATTTAATTTGATAGTTTATATAAATAACGAGATTTTTCGAAACGATTTTGTACTAAACCCATTTCAATTTTATAGTTCTATTTGACTTCTCCGATTTTAGTTAGAACTTAGTCAAATTACGCTCTTATTATCGGGAAAAAAATATTTTTATCTTTGGAAAAAAATATTTTTATATCTTATTACTCCCTGCGGGTTGGCTGCCATCACGGATTATAAGATGGAAAATATGGTATTCGTATACTTGCCAGAATGGATAAAAGCATTTTATTGAAAACTTTTCTTACAACATCACAAAGCAATCTTAAAAATACTGAAATATATTCTTATCTTCTAAATCCTTTACACACCGAATACAAACTTCAAGTTTCTACATTTGAATATTTTATCCTTTTATTATAGTTTTTAAAAAGCGACATGGAAACAAATTACTTATTGCGAGTTTGCTGTGTAAAGAAACTGTTTACTCAATCCCCCTCCTTTTTTTTCTAGCTAAAGTTACTTTTTACAATTTCATTTCCTTACTCTTTTAAAATAGAAATTTTCTTTCAGAAGTTGTTCTTGTAAAATTAAACAATGAAAATTTCATTGCAGTACTATTTTTATTTATTTTTATTTTGCTAGAGAGATGTTTTGCATAGTTGAATGTAGGAAGCGAATGAAAATGGTACAATTCATACGTAAATTGACTTAAGAATAAAGGTGTTTGAGGATTTAAGGTAGAGGACATTTTATAAAAGCGATTTGATTGCAGTATTATCAGCGAAATAAAGAAGTGACCTCTACGTGACTTTTCCTTCAGGTATAACTCAAAGTAATTAAAGTGAATCAAACCATTCAGTTATGTAAAAATAGCAAAAAAATAACATGTTCACTAGAATGATCTTAAATTACTTTGTTCTTTCATTTAAGGATAAACTAAACAGCAGGAAGAAAATGTTTTACTTCAATTATTTTGTTATTCTTAAACAGAAAAAAGTACTACTGCGTTTGGTTCTAACATTATAATGCTAATAATGAATTCTCTGAGTATAGCATGTACTATTTAATATGAGCATTGGGTTGTGAAAATCCTTGGACTTATAAACAACATGAGATATTGATCAATTTTTTTAAAATTAATATTCAATGAATGCATTTTTAAGTTTTTCTTTAAAAAAAAAATCAAATGAGAAAATATGTCATCAAGGCCAGATTTTGACCAACAGGGGCCTCGAGAATTGAAGAATTTTGGTGCCCCCATCAGTGAAATTTGTTTTCTTTTTCATTACATTTTGACATATAAAAGAATATTTTAGAACATTTGGAACTGGGGGTCCTTTCGAACCGGGGGCCCTGGGAAAAGTCCCGATTTGCCCATGCTATAATAAGGCTCTGTATGTCATAGGTTTCAATATTTTGAAACAAAGGAATTAATATGCATAGAATGTAGGATCGGGTGCGGTAATTATAACCATCAGAATTTTAAAAAATCTATACCTAAAAGTAGTTTAAAAAGCATGTTTCTTAAATTTTTCTTGGAATAGACAAATGTATAATTGATTTAGGAGCAATTTAGAATGATTAAATATATCGTTGTCAAATGAATACCTGCTAGGTGCACTTTTTGGCGATATCGACATTTTGACTATTATAACTAATTTACTAACCAAATTTTCGTATAAAAAGACTTCGATATGATCCTAAACATTATACGGTGAACTGTGATAACGCTAAAAAAAAAAAAAAATATGCCGTGTAAATCAGCCAGACTACTGTCAAATAATAACTGCATATAAAAACTGTTAACGATAAATAAATTTTACTCACATAGCAGATATTGGTTTGACAGCGACGATGTGCATATTGTGTTTAAATGCATATCATTTGGTTTCCTGCAGAAAGTTTGAACACGAAACGTTATTTTAAACTTTTATTTATTCATTATTTCACCTGGTTAGTCCACACAGTTATACTTCTAATGGTTTAATACTGAATTTACAGCGACATCTGAAAGAAAATAATATATGTATGTATTTGCCTAGGACCGCCATGGATGAACATAATTCTACATTGAAAGTTAATTTTAACCATTTAACGCGCAGTGTTTCCGCTCTGGGAACACCCAACTCTGACGTTTCGACCGTTGCCAGTCACGAAGAATAGATTTGATTTCAATAAAAATAGTTGCGGGTGACCTAGATCCACGAGAATCCTTTACTTTTTAGCACGTCATTTCCCGTATAAAAAATTGTCACGATTCTTTTTAACAGCACTGACATGTGCTGAAAAATGGAAGAATGCGAGAACAGTTGGATAGATTGCTCAGTGCTGAAAAAAGGGCAGCCGATGCCATCGCTCGACTTAACGACCAGCAAGAGGGCGGATGATCGAAACGTTCATCGCGTGCCACAGATCGAGAGACCCTTTTTCGATGCAGCTGGGTGTGCCGGCACAGCCAGCTGTCGTCAAAAAGGGGTCTCTCGATCTGTGGCAGGCGATGAACGTTTCGATCGTCCGCCCTCTTGCTGGTCGTTAAGTCGAGCGATGGCAAAGGCTGGCCTGTTTTCAACATTGGGAAAGGGTTGAACCTCAAAGGGTTAGTGAGTGTTAGACGTGTAAAGAAGGTTATTTGGTTGGGCTGATTTAAATTTAAAGACTGCGTTGTGATACATGATAATCCAGGTTCGAATACACTTATAGTTGCAATAAAAAAAAGACGTTAAATACTTGAAACTATTTTATTAAACATATACTATTGAAACATTATTATAACGGGCGGTGGTGGCTCAGCGAAAATAAAATGACGTCCTATATGGACAGTGAAATTAAGGTGGAATGATTTAAAAATTACGCCAGCACAGAATGACACATTGGCGAGAACAAACACTTGGCTGATATCAATAACGCCAATTCCAGAGCAACCCTAAAAGTTAATCCAATAAAATAAAAAATGACGTAATCGGGAGCAAATAATTTTAAAGACAAGGCATGGCAACAAGAAATAAAAAACGCCAACTCCAAGCCAAAGGAAGGGAAAACAAAAATACGTTGATTTTGCAAACGGACGTAATATAATCTATTTTTAGCACACCGGTCTGAAGAGACGAAGAACAAAAAGAATAGTGCATACAGGGAAAAGTAAATATACAGATTTAAAAGCCGAAATGGCAGAAAAATGAGAACAGAAGTGATTTAGAATTCTTGAATTTTGGATAGATTACATTAAAGAAAGCCAAAGTAAATGATTATTAAATTAGATATGTGATCTTCATCACAAGATGTCGGAATGATTTAAAGCAGTTTAAAAAGGATAGCTTATAAATGGCGTGTTTTTATGACGGTATGGCGTGTTTTTATGACGGTATACGTGGGTTGTGGTAGAGAATAAACCCACTTCATTAATGCCAGAAGCAAAGAAGCTTTTTAAGCTTTCACTCAATTATATTAACGTAATTAACTTAGTTACTTCAAGTGTTCTAAAACATTACAAAAGATACACCGTTTAATGCTTACTTTAAAATAATTAAGCACGGCTTTAAATTTATAGATCTTGCCTAGTTATCTTGGTGTGAGCTTTCTCAGAAAGGTACGTCTCACTGGCCTTTGTGCAGTCATTACAGTAAATCACTCGAGATCATAATTATATTAAGGAGCCAGAATCCGCCGTTTCCTTTTAAACACCAAATATAAATGCTTAACCAGAGATAATGGGCGCTGGGGAGAGATTCCGCAGCGAGATTAGAACGCCCCGCTATTGGAGAATGAAATAATTTCAAAGACACATGCACTGGCTGGCTTTAAATCAATTACATAATTATGAACGCCAGCGTCTCTGGTAGATCTAAGACTCCCGGCTTTAGTTTCCAAAGAGTTCTTTTTCGGATTTAATTATTCGGAAAAAGCCCAGTAGGAAACCTATCCGTGAATTCACCTCGAGATAAGCTAAATTAAATTCAAACGAGCCTCGAGATGAGTGTTTGGGTAACAAGCGCTTTGATGGATTTTTGCGAGTAAACGATCTCGACGGATTTTATTGCTGCTGAAGATGTTTCTGTTGAGTAAAATAATGGATGATTGATTCGATTTACGTTATAGGGTTACTCATGCAGAAAAATTAATAGGTTTATACGAAATTTGCATCTACCATTTGTTACTGAAATCACTGAGGATGTTCTATGAAATATAGCTTCGAATGAACGCCATAACAGATGTGTAACTACGTCCAGGAAAGGACATACTGAATTTCAAGGTTAAAAATATGAAAAATAATGGCCAATAGGAGGGTGCAGCAAACGGTACGTTTCTTATTTAACCCTTTAAGGAGCAGTGCTCCCGTTCTGGGAACACCAAACTCAGACGTTTAGACTGTTGCCAGTTACGAAGAATAGATTTGATTTCTATAAAAATAGTGACGGGTGACATAGCTCCACGAGAATCCTTTACTTTTTAGCACGTCATTTCACGTCAAAAAAGGGTCACGATTATTTTTAACAGCGCTGACATCTGCTGAAAAATAGAAGAATGCGAGAACAGCTGGATAGATTGCCCAATGCTGAAAAAAGGGCAGGCCTTGCCATCGCTCGACTTAACTACCAGCAAGATGGTGGACGATCGAAACGTTCATCGCGTGCCACAGATCTAAAGACCTTTTTTGACGCAGCTAGCTGTGCCGCACAACCAGCTGTCGTCAGAAAAGGGTCTCTAGATCTGTGGCACGCGAGGAACGTTTCAATCGTCCGCCATCTTGCTGGTAGTTAAGTCGAGCGATGGCAACGGCTGCCCTTTCTTCAGCATTGAGAAAGGGTTGCGCCTCACAGGGTTACGCTGTAAAAAAGTTTTATACAGGAGTTTCGAATTAACAGTTACAAAAACAGCTGACAGCATTGTAATCGTAGGCATCAACAATGGATTGGCCTTCATATTCTCCTGATCTGACTCCTTGTGACTACTTTCTGTAGGGCAAATTGAAAGATACTGTCTACCAGAGCTATCCCAACGCGCTGTACGAGCTTGAATCGGAGATTTGTGTGTCATTTGAATTCGTTTCCTTTGAGACATTACTGTGTGTGATGACAAACCTCAGTATTCGTTTTGCGACATCTCTATAAGTCGAACGGCTGATATTAAGTAAAGATTGCTTTATGTCTGCTTGCTGAGAATGAGTTAATACTTACATATCAATTTCTTAGATAAAAGTGTACTTAAAAATAATTGCATGCATATTGCACATTAGGAGACTCACAATGTTATAGGTGCTTTCACAAGTTTGCATTCATGTACAGTACATGCATCCATGCAAATTTTGAAATAAAAACGTGTTTCTTTTTTTTTCTTTCATCCTCGACTTTTTAAAAGTTTTCTGGATAATAAAGAGAGAAATTACATAACTGTACATATTATGTTTTAACGTAAAGTCATATAAAAATGATGAACTATATAATGTACATATTGTATTGAAATTTTAAAACTTAATTAACACTGAAAAACTAACAATAATACACAAGAAATATCGTCTCGTGAGAAATATTCTTGCTTGCCATTTTAAACCATTTTAGAATCTTATTTAAAATGTTTTCAAATTAAACTAAATGCAAAGAGCGGCATTTTTCTAATGTAGTGAACTTTTAAAGCGGCGAACTACTACTTAAATTTTCCATGAGCTAGAAAGTTCAACTTTAAATTTCTACAAGTTTAACTACTTTATTTCACACAATTTAGTTATATTGGGATATGTAATTTCACTACGCCTACATAAATGTGATTAAAGTAAGTTTGTGTGTGTGTAAATAATTTAAACTTTATAATATATATATATATATATATATATGTATATATGTTGTAAAACATCCTAATAATAATAATAATAATACATGGGATTTAACGTACTGATTTTATTGTAGTACATGGTGCTACGAATTTTTGAAGTGACCTGCTTTTTGAGATTAAATATAATCTAAAATTCATGTTCTACGTCTCTAATAATTTAAATATGAATTTCGTTGTAGGAAAATCGGTTAACTAGAATGCGAGATAGGGAGTTAACATAGGATTTCTCAAATTCTCGAGAAATATTGGCGCTATCGCTTAGCTGACTTCAGTTTGGGGAACTTATTTCTGGCGTTAAATTCGGCGACTTCGTCAAAAGGTTGCCGAGCATGGCAACATTTGGCCGGATTTTATTAATGGTGTCCTGTAATGTTTGCTTTCCAGCATTGGTATTACGTAAAAGTGTTGCATTTTCATTACGCAATCAAATAACTGGCAATCTGTGGAAATTACTACTGCACCAAAGTTGTAGAACGTTCAAGCAACGTCGGCGTAAGGTATAAAATAACAAGCCACTCCCCAGAGCAGTCGGCTGTCGCTATCAGAGAACCGTTATTCTGCTGAGAGCCCATACGCTCTGTATTGCGGTATAACAAGCGATGCTTTTTCGCTTGTTTTCAATTTTTGAATGCCGTTTTTAAATACTTCATTGCTGTATGCTAAGGAGCTGATGATAGTTTTACTCGAGAATTTCCATTGAATCTTAGTCTGTGGAAGGAATTGTGTGAGAAATACAGCATCTGAGGATGATTCTGTGCTTAGCTGATTGCTATAAAACGTGCTGTTGCTTAATAATTTCTGTAAATTGTTTACTGAAGATTGTTCACAAACTTTATATAGAAGCAATAAAATTAAGGTTTCGTCCTGCCAACTGGACGGATTACTAGAACTTTCTGTTAAAATTTTTAATTCTATATATTTTTTATATTTTTAAAAATATTTTCTTTAGAATAATTGTGAAAAGTAGTTACATTAATAAGATTGTGGTGCACCTGGAAGGGCAGATACTAAATAAAATTAGACACTTACGTTGTGAAGTATATTAAACTTCTATCTCACCTGGAAAATTTGATAAGTTTGCCATTACTAGCCTCCAGCTGAAAAGTAAACATGCATGCAGAAGACAATCACCACTTCAGAACTTGCATTAATTATTTATTAAAGTTCACAAAAGTAGGAACAATCCTGCTTGATAAATAATATAGTATTGATCAAACTCAGGAATATTATGTGAATGCTCTTGCTTATCAATATATAAAAGAAAGATTATGACATCAGCAATGCACACAGAATTATTTCTTTTTATAAGTTTCTCAGTACAGGGAATGGTAGTTGGAATATTTTTTATCAAATTTTGAGCATCAATTTAGCTAAACCCTCGCACAAGGGCTGTAGAAATCTGGAGGAATTGTTAAGTAGTGCGTCTGGAGGAATGGAAACGCAGATTTGGTTCTCTATTTACAAGCACTGCTCGTTGCTGTTCCGTTGAAAGTAAATTGTTCTGAGTGTTACACCACAGTGTAACACTTTCCTTATGCACTGGACCAGCAAGCTACGAACTAGGAAACTAAGCAACAATAACTTCCTTTATAATGATAATACTAGCTGGAACCCGTCGAATTCGACGGTCACTTTATTGACCGCAATGTTTAAAAAAATGAAAAAGGAAAGATCAGGAATGTCACCGAGGACATGGACAAAACGGACAGGAAAAAATCGAAGTGCAGCTTGGATGTGACATGACGTGTGACAGAAAGTAAACAAAAAGTTTCGCATCAGTTCTTAGTTTAGCAACTGTACAAAGGCGGTGAAGGATCGAAATATTTAAAATTTGTTTTTAACTATCTTTAGCGGGTAAAAAAATAAGAGTACATATTAAATAACGAATGAGCTTGTAATGATAATATAATTTATTTATTTTAAGCCCGGTGGTGTAACGGTTAGCACATTATGTTGCCGTGTCACATGTCCAGGTTTCGATACTCGGGATGGGAAAGGTTGATCCAGACTTCCATCCCTTAAGTGGGTCGATAAAATGAGGTCCAAGTTTACTTCAAGACTAAACACTGGAAACTCTGCATCAGCTGACTACCTGGTCGAAGAATATACTTCCGTACAGGGTCCCAATGCCCATGGTCTCGAAGGAGTGTCAGAGCTGCATACTACTGTATCCCTCAAGGGCTGTTGTTCGTTAGTTATGCATTTATTCAATAAATTTCTATTTGCAGAGTGTTCAAGTAAAATAATAAGTCGAATTATAAAAAAACGTATTTTGAAAGGGCTTGTACACAATGCATTTCATGGGAGTGATAAACACCCATACAAAAAAATGTAATTCGGCATAGTTTCGCCCAAGTGGTGTAGGAGCTAAAGCACATCAACCATTTTATTTTTCGGCAAATTAAAAAGCTTCACATCTGATTGTCAGAAAATTTCAAAATCGTATTTTCCTTTCGAGTATAAAACATTTCATTCCTGCGCTGATTTCCCATGCACACGATATTTTAATAAAAAAACAATCTTACAAATTATGTAAACAAAAAAAAATCGTTATTCTTTTATTTTTATTTCAAGAGTCTGAATCATTTAATAAACACGCCAAATGAACCTAGATATGCTTAAATTCTCACTCATTCCACTGCGGGGCGAAGCGAAAAAATGAGCCTTTTGCGACAAGTTTTTTATCGATATCTCCTAAAATAATTCGAATTTCGAAAAAATCGCTTCGAGGTATGTCGGGACCCTTCCTGGAGAATTTCCATACAAAATTTGGTAGGTCTACGATCACCTATTTCGGAGTTACGCCAGACACAGACAAACACACAAACTAACTAACGGATAGTTTACACATTATTTTATTTATATAGACTAGCTGAAGCACCCGTTGCACCCGACTAGCTGAAGCACCTGAAGCACAAAATTCGCTGGGTCAGTTAGTATAACATAAATGTTTATTTTTATTTGCCACACTAAATCCAACTATTTAAATAATGTTAGAACTATTTAATATCCAAGCTGTACCAATTTAAATTTCCATGTATCCAATATAGCGATACTTTGTAAATCTTCTATGGTTCTGTCTCGTGTAAAACATCAAGCTGTGTAATCTCGAGGAGCTATTTAGAATCGTTTTAATTGCGAATAGGATGTTAGTGTTGCAGAATAGACAAATTTCACACTTTTTTTAATTTATGATGTCGAGGTTTAACTGCCGTAAAAGATACACCAAACTCATTTTTCGTAAAAAAATTCCTAAAAATCTGCACATTATGCTACATATTCAGAAAGAACTGTTTTTAAAAGAAAATTTTCTCTTCTATCCGATGATATAAATGGCGTTTTGCTGCAAACGTAATTGCCACCGTTATTACGAATTAGGTGAGGAAAAATTCAAAAAATGGCATAAAATTAAAAAAAATTCTAATTGGAATTTCGAAAATTTTAATAGTTATTCTGCTATTCGGGGCGAAGACGAATCCAACGAATCAGAGATCATTAAAATCGGTCCAGCCATTCTTGAGTTATAAGTGTTGGAACAAACCCGACTTTGTTTAATGTATATAGATCAGAATGGAAGAGAGGGAGAAGAGGAGAGAATGGTGAAGAGATTTAACTGATAGAAATTAGAATTACAGAATATTTCCTGTTTTACGATTTCTTTTTCTCGACTAGTGGCAGATTATCTTATTACAGTTAGGTAGTTACACTGTGAAGCACACACACACAAAGCGAAATTGTTGAATGCAACAAAAAATCACATTTAATTGTTACTTTTTCCCCTTTCCAAGCGGATTTAACTTTTTTATAATTCTTAAATTTTTAATCTACAGTTCTGCACTGAATTTTTCTGCAAATATGTCTATTTCGTTCATCCATAGTGGATCTTCTAAAAGTTTTAAAAAAAGGAATACTTTCATATTTTAAATATTAAAATACGCATTAATGTACTAAATATTAAAAGCATATCATAATCCAAGCGTCATCTCTATTTTCCTTCCTTATTAAATTGGAAAGTGTATCATTATCCATGAATGTACAGTATATGTCTTCCTTGTTCCATAAAACACTTCTTTGGAATTGAAATCTAAATTAAAATCGCTTTCTAAAATTGTTTTATGATCTTCGTCAGGTAATCGTATTTTAAATTCACTTCCCCTTCGTAAAAAGTGCCAAAGTAGACGATAAACCATCAAATATATACCGGATGATTCAAAATAGTTGTTAAGGCGATTATTTTTTACACCGAAAGTGATCGAAACATACTTCCAATTAGAAAAGTTCTTCAAATTAAGAATAGCTTTCAGGTATGGCATTTTTACAGAGGGTTGTATACATATTAAAATACGAAATTTAATTTTTATACGGTTCCTCCTTTCCTACCCTTTATGCTTAGAAGAATGTTACCCTTTGCCTAAGAAAATTAATAAAATAATAACAAAACCGATTTTGACTACCTCTAAATTTAATTATAATATTCAGCCTTCAGCTGAAATTAGTTTCCCCTCCGCTAAAGAGGTTTTTTGACAGAACCTTTTAATTTGTATTGGCAGCCATGTACAGGATGTATTTGCATGTAAATCAAACGGGGAGAAACCAACCGTTCTTCCAGTGGTGTCAAGTATTTTAAACAATCCGGTATTTCGGGGAATTCGAAGCCATTGCTTATAGCTAATTCTGGTATTGTCAATTTAATCAAACAATCGTAACATGTTTTGCAAAATTTGCCAATATCATCGATATCTTTGTAAAAGACTAGTTTTATAAAGTCCGTTGTCGCTCCTTTGGACAGTAAAGTTGTTTTGGAATGGGTTCTTATTGACTTTTTGAACCACAGTCGATCACAACAATAGCATTGGTGGATTGGACCATCAGCAACAGCTTCGAAAAATTTCTCAGCTAATTTACGAAATTCTAGTTCTTCACACCTTACATTTAGATCAGTATCTGTTCTTGGTCTTTTCGATGGTATATCTAGACAGAGTCGTAAACGTTTTCTGTCTTGTCTTCTGGATTTGGATTCCGCTTCTTGAGCACGAAAATCTGGATCTTCCCTTTTTCTTTGCATAAATAGACGGTTAGTTTCACGATGACTTTCTTCCGGATTAGACAACTGGCGAGGACGGCCAGCGCGGCCTTGAACAACAGTCCCGGGTATATTCTTCTGATATTTAACGATGTAATACTGAAAGTAGAGCGTGAAATACCAAGCCTACGAGCTATTTCACACTGATCCCGCAAAAATGAAAATTTTAGAAATGCCACGACAGAACACCACCACTTGCTCCGAGGAGGGACAAAAGTTTGAACGCGACTCTGGAAACAAATCCAAGTTCTGAAAAATGAAATCGGAACCTCGGGAACTTGACAGCCAGTCGCAGACGCTCTGACAAAATCTTACAGTTTCCCCTTTTGTTTCATCTGACGTTACTTTGAAATTTTTCAAGTATCCATTATTCCAATCATGTGTCGGATCTTGGTGTGTTTCAAATTTCCGTGAGATCTGTAAGATTTTATTTACTATCAATTATCATCCACGACTTTTTTCGTCTGCCCAAAACTATTACCCTCTTTAGCGGAGGGTAACAAATCCCGTGTCTCTACGTGGAATAGTTTCCGAGATATATCAATTTGAAATTCTGGTATTTGTCGCCAAGCACTAAGGGGAAGTCTCCAAAGTAAGAAAAATGTAGTTACTTTTCAACTGACGTTAATTTGTGTTAATAGTCATTCGATAGACACAGTTGACTCCTCAAATCCTAATTTATCTTGAATTTCACTGTAAACCATGTTTGGCAGTTTAGTAACCCACACCATTATTTTGTAATTCTCTTTTACACCTCAAAATCCCTTCCCTAGAAGCGGGATGTAATGAGTGGATGACCCCCTAAAAGACTAAATTTTCCCTACTTTCATAAAACAGTACCGATCATTTTAGGTAAAACTGCACCTGATAATTTCACACATTTGAACACGCTTAATTGCCTTTCCAACAATGGGATCATTATTTAACTTTTATCAATTCATAGTGGGTCCCCAAGAGCAAAGATTTTTTTTGGTTGAAAACTGACGCCAACACAGCAGGTAAAATGGTGTAAGTCCTCATTTTTTCAAAGTACATTTTTTGCTTACTGTTTCACTTAGAGACACGGGACTTGTTTTATTCATTTTCTTACGCAAAGAGCAACATTCTTCTAAATATAAAGGGCAGGAAAAGAGAGACCGTCTAAAAATTAAATTTCGCATTTTAATATGTATACAACCGCCCGTAAAAAATGCCATATCTGAAATATATATATATATATATATATATATTACATTTCACACCGTTTTTATTAATACATTATATTGAAGTCTTCAAAAAATTTTGTTATAGCATTATACTGAAGAGAGTTTCTTAAATTAAATAGAAAAAAACAATAATTCAGAGATTAATTTTCATAAGATCCACTACGTGAATTTCATTTGTTAATGAATTGAAAACGAAACTTATAATAGTAACTTAACAGAGCAGAAGAAAGTTGTTTTAATTGCAGAGCTTTACGAAAAAGCTTTGTTTCCTCATTTGCATAACAGTAGAACTAATTGAAGTAATTTTTATTTAAGAATTATAAAAATGAGATTTCATATTGTATTTTATTTACCTTGTAGTCGCCTGTCACAAAAAAAAATAAAATAAAATGATTCGCTTCTATTTTGATCAGATAACTTTGAAAACTAACTTTGACGTTTGTGCATTGTTTATCATACATAGTTTAAATCAGAAATTTACAAGTATTTTTAAAATATACTTTACATTTTTGCATTTATTAATTATTAAATTCATATTTCTCTCAATATTTTAAATTAAAATATGAATTCTAATATTGGCTTGCAGTTAAAATTATAAACTACAACTGTATTAATTAAAATAGGAATATTAACATTTTATTTTCTAGTTTAGCAAATTCCTATTTTGCTACAGGATTTGAATAAAATTATCTTTTATAAAAGTTCTAGTAATTTTATTTAAATATAATGTGGCGAATATTTTAGCGATGACTCAGTATTTGCCATGCTAGTGAAATAATTTGTTTTTCCAGTAGGCAGCATAAAACAAGTATTGCTTTTAAAATTTTGTTTACATTTTCTCCTGAGAAAATGCTAAAAGTTTTCAGTTTATCAGTATACATTTTTATTAAGCTATTTTATCCACAAAAATATTAGCAGAATAAATTGATATAAAATATTGTAGCAAATTATTAAAAGTTTAAAAAATGTATTCGACAATTTTTATTAATAAATATTCAGTACCAGCGTATTTAAATTAATGCCTATAATGGTAAAGGATGTTTTCGCAGAAAAATGAAAAATGTATGTACATAAACATAGATTAATTTGTTTACTTATATTTTTCTAAAAATTGTGTATTTTCTTAAATTTAAGAATATGTAAGATTTAATTTTTTTCTTTTTAAATGAAATTTCATTCCATAGATAAAAATGATAGTCTACATTACTCAAATTTTATACTTAAATCAAAACTCAAGTTATTCAGTATTTATAATTTATTTATTTGCATCTTATTTAAAACATGTGTGACATTTTATAGAGATTATTATAGTAAAATTATGTAATCGATCATAATCGATAATACGTAATTCGTTTAATCCCTGGGTAATTTTTACACTAAAAAAATAATAAAATTTCAAAAGTCAATATCTTTTATTTCAAATTTTATAATTAATTCAAAAGACTGAAATAACTGTCAGATTTGCAGGGAAGAAATACAACAAAATTATAACGCATTACAGATTATAGGATCACACATGAACATGAAGAATTAAAAAATCAGTGAATCTTAACATTTAGAATGTACACCATATTGCATAAAAAAAGATATTAACGATTTTTAATACTGACGAAACAGAAAAAAATCCTAAATTGTACGTCAATATGGTTAAAGATATACAAGTAAAACGCATATTGCATTAAAATTTTTTCTATATTCATAGTTAAAAAATTCAAATCTACAAACTCTTTCAAAAAAGTAAAAGTATCAGATTCAAATTTCTTTAAAACTTTAACGTAAAAAAAGTAAAAGAAAACAAAACTGGGTGCACTTTAAGAGACTTTAAAAATGTTATGCGAAATTGCCTGCAGCATTTTAACATGCGTCAATTTAAATGGCACATCTTTATATTGATAGATGAGAGCTTTAAGGAGATGAGAAAGAAAGAAGTGACATATTTTGCAAATTCCATGGGACTCTAAACTATGTGCGAAGCGTTCTCTTATGCGGAAACGGCCATCGATCATTTTTCGTTCAACTTAAAACTATAAATCATTCGAAATACGGCACTTTGTTTTAACGTATTTTGCTCCCTTTGGATAATTTATACAGAAATAATATTATGTTGTTTTAGTTATTTTGAATTCAACAGCGAATAAGCTAAATTTAAATAATAGCGTCTTTAGAACAGGAACAAGTAAAGTAAATCGTGTCAATCTCATCGATTATAAAAACACTTTCCAACACATTCCTGTACTCTCGCAGGAACTACTGCTTAACGCATCGCTTCCATCGTTTCAAAGACTCGGCAGCAATGACTCCCATTCTGTTTGTGATTCAGTATTGCAATGGCTGCAAAGCTCCTTTGGAGAGGAAATATCATAGTTTCGTCTAGAGAATAAAAACACATCTGAGAAATGGCTTTTATGTATAAAAGTTTTACTATTCATCAGACGATGACTATAGCACAGGAATTCAAAATGGATACATTTCCCGCCGACATGGGTGCAGGTAAAATGAATTTCTAGCTGTTCGCGGCTAGAGAAGAGTCCAATAATGTATGTGAAATGGATGTGTTCTGTCTTAAGAATTTTCCTATTGTAAATGGAAAAGAAACATAAGGTCAACGCGTTGGATATATTCTTTTATTTGATGCGCTTTCTTTTTTTATGTATCAGATTTAGGATTTCAATAGCTTTAAACTTTCTTCAGTAAAGAAGGATCATTTTGCAAAAAAGCGTGCTTAAATCAGTGCAGAAGTCTTTTAGTCTATAGAAGATGCTCACATTTGAACATAGTTTTTCGTATAAATAGATTAGATGAAACTACATTTGTGAAAAAGCCGCTACAGTAGTGAAGTACTTAACAAGCGACAGTCGTAGCGTATGCATGATGGTCAAGTGCCTGTCCTTATATATATATATATATATATACATATATATTAATATATAGGACTTAAATATGTATATACTTAGGAATTTATTGTGCGTTAAAAGCACTTTAAAATAATTTGTATATATATATATAAACGGCTGTTTGAGCCCCGTCAGGGGGAGATCCTCCTGAACCCACTAATTTTTTAGTTTCATTATTGTCATATTAAAACGATATTAATTGACTTTGTCATTTTGTCGCTCATCTTACGCGTATTTCGCCTGGTAACCCTATGTTGAAATTTTTAGGAGTGTAACCAATTTATAGAAAAACACATAGGATGAATATTCTACAGCTTACGAAATAGTGTAACAATAGATTAAAGCTGTTCTGAACTTATAGTATTTAAATATATGTAAAAAATGCATGTGAAGCATATTCTACAGCTTACGAAATATAGTAACAATAGATTAAAGCAGTTGTGAACTAATAGTATTTAAATGCATCTAAAATTATGTCGCATAATTTTATATCGCTTTTTTATGTCGCAATTTTGGGACACATTTTTCAATAAAGGGTGTTGAGAGATAAAATGACATAGTCATTAATATCATTTAAAAGAAATTCAGTTAAACGGAAAAACAAAACGTTACTATCAAGTCTTCATACCAATTCGTCACTCCTTCAGCGAACTGTTTTTTATTTAGAAACGACCAAAAAATCAAGGATAACTGTCCGAATGTCTGCTCATAGTTAAAACGACTTCCATAAGGTTTTAAAAGAACAACCTGAGAAATAATACAATATTTTTTGACAATCGTAAGGTGCAGTGTAATGTAAACATATGTAATCATATATTAAAGCTATATAAATACTCATTACTATAAGAATCGTAACCTGGTCTTCGTCGAAGGATTAATAATTTTCAATTTCTTTTGAAAACGCTCCTATACCTGAGCATAATACAATAACCTAATTTTCAAAATTTACGATCCAATAAAATTACTTCGTATCCAAATATTTTTTTTTCAAATCTCCGTTTGCTTCTGAAACAATGTACAAAATACTTTTTAATGACTAATCTTTACCGTTTTGTTTACAACGGATGTTATCATGGCATAAATTTGCGGAGATTCTACCCCAATAAAAACTTTAATTGCCCGAAGAACGGCCTCTTACGATGATTTATGGGTACTTATACCTACCCCACGTACGTCGTTCTACAAATTTTAACTACTGCGTAATTTAGAGCAAAATGTGTAACTCAAACTTGAAGGTGGAATGTCTCTGGGCAAAGATCTAATTATACAGCGAAGCAATTTAATGAAGTGCTTTTTATTTTTTTGAGGAGAATTTAGAAGTTTTGTAATAAAAATCATATTTTTCAGTTCTTAAAAAGCGCACAAGGATAACATTTATCATTTTTAGTGATTTTCAATGCACTAAAATTGTACTTTAAAGGAAATTTAAAGGAAATATTTCGGAAGAAGGTATAGAATTTGTATATTTGGTTGATTGTGGAAAAGGGAGTAAAATAAATATTTCGATAATTTTATTAGTGATAGCTGTAAAATTCATATGTTTTAAAACTTGTAATTTGTAGCAGTTTTTAGAAAGTTTTTATTTTTGTATTACTGCTCTTGGAATAATTATGTATATTGAAAGCTTTTATGAATAGAATATAAGAGTTCATTTTTTGGGTACATAATTTTTTTCAAGCATTTTTTATTAAATTAAATTTTAAAAAAATGTTCTACAAATATAAAATAGCCTATACAAAAAATATGTTTGCTAGGGCATTTCTTCTTTTAAAGAACATAAGAAATAAAAATCTATCAATAATCATCTGTATAGTTATGAAAATAAGTAAAAAGTTATCGCGTGGAAAGACTTACATTTGATCATTTTATTTATTATGATGTTACATCAAAGCAATATCATGCAAATGAAGCATGTGAGGTATCATAAAAATCAATTTGAAGTTGAACAATAATAATAGTAATAATATGGATTATGGGGGCTTAGATAGTTCTACTTTTGCAGTATTTTGCAAAAATACTGCAAAAGCATTTGCAAAATAAAATTAAGCAAAGCTGGGTTAAATTTGCCCCAAATCCATATTAGATCGACAGCGGCAGTACAAGCGCACGTTAATTTCTACCACAAATTCCCAAAGAGTTCATTTTTATCACATTCGGGAGCCGATAGATGGCAGCACCACGGATCGTTAGCAGATTTTCTTAATCGTGAAGCAAATACCAAGCAGAAGACACCAAGGCTCAGTTTAACCACCCCCAGAGGTATCGTTTTGTCTGCGGTCTGCTGAAAGCTACTAAACTGACCATAAATGAGAGTGTAGCGAAGATAGGACTATCTGGAACGGTGGTGGCTGACATTTTCTATAGTATGCTTATTTATTTTCACAGACAAGTTTAGATGCGCCTTGCAACTCTCAACCGCCTTTTTTACTTCTTGAGTTCACGGGGAGAGTTGAAATACCTATATGAATACGAGTAGGCTTTAATTTCTTAATTGTGAAGCAAATAGTTTAGAGGAGCAATAGTTTAGTTAGGGGAGGAAAAGTAGTAATCTGTGAACATGCGATTCAAACTGTTGTTCTGAGGAAAAGGAGTCTAGAATCAATTATTCTGATATTTGGTAAGGGATATGGGGCGGTTCCATTTTTCATGACAATGTATTTTAGAATGCAAAAATGCTTCCTTTTAACGTGATATCATCATGAATTATGAGAAATATAATATTTTCGGCCAAGGAAGTATTTCAAAAGCCTCCATTCTGTCGCAAAACAATAATTATGGCACAGGGATGCTTTGTGGGTCTTGAAATTTTTAAATTCACCAGCTAGGAGCATGGGCCATGATTTGGCCACCCCTGATGTAGAAGCTCAGTATAAAAGATTAAAAAGGAAAATAAATGGACTTTAACATTAGTTTGGGACCATCACGTAGTCTGCAGTAGTTGGATTAGTAACAGAAAGAAACCTTCAAGCGCATAAAGGAATGAGGTGCAAGATGAAGACATTAACATGTTGCTACATCGCTTTTCAGAAAATAAGCTCACGCCCATGAAAAGGGATCGTATGCCAAAGCTTTCTCAAATAATGATTAAGATATGCATACAATGGACAAAGCATCTTAATGATGAATCGGTAGTTCATGTTTTAAACAAACAAATAAACAAAATAAAAAGTTCGAAGGAATCTAAACGATACATACAAGCCAGATTGCATTCTTCCCATGTTATGGGCAGTTAGATAAATCCGTGCAAAGTCTAAACTACAGCTTCACTATACCGTTTCACAGATATATCTGTTTTCTAGCAATTTTTGAAGATTTTGTTGACGAATTTTCTTTTGCATGTAAATAAATTTTGGAACAAAATTTCCCAAATGAACACATTCCATCCCTTCCATCCCTACCCTGCACAGTGGAGACATAGAAGAAGAATTTTCTTCCATGCGTCTTTGTAACGTACAAAGGCAAGCCATGGACATAGAAACTTGCCTTTCCACCATAACCACTTGGCTTTCTAAGTTACAAAAACGCAATCACGAAAATTATTTTTCTGTATTTCCATTGTGCGAGGGGGGGGGGGGGGGGGTCGATGGGAGGGAGTGTGTGCATTTGGAAATTTTTATCCAAAAAATTTTTACATCGAAAAGAATTTTCTCCAACTAATCTCCAAAGATTGGTTAGAAAACGGATATAGCTGTCAGACGGCATAGTGAAGCAATTGTTTAAACTTTGCACGGATTTATCAAACTGCCCATGTATAACACACAGGCCATACTGTGGTCTGTCAAAAATGGCAAAGGAACTGATCAATAGCCGAAAGTGTGCTATAAACCAGGCTCAACCCACAAATGAAAGAATGGTTTCCGGGTGATTCTTTTAGGTGACAATGGACCTTCCAATTCGCAAAAATGTGCTACTAAAACGGTTTTTGTTTTCTTGCTGAATATTAATCTGCAATTCACTAGGTTTAAAATAAAAGAAAAATCATATCGACAAGATGATTAGAATGATATTTATGGCTGTTTTAAATATGCAAATAAACGACAGCTGACAGCTGTATCAAGATTTCAAATGTTTTTTTTCTGAAAACAGATTTTCGAACTATTTTGTAAAGTTCAAAGTGTTCCATGCGCATTAAAGTTTGTTGAATCTTTCTGATAAAAAATTCCTTCATGAATATTTGACGATAACTTAGTCATAGTCTTATTAGATATTTTTAAAATAATAATTTCTTTTTTTACATTTTCGCATTGTTTTAGTTGAAATTTTGCTGAAAATCACATACGTTTACGAAAATAATTTTCTCTTTTCTATAGTTTTTATTGTAAGTGAAAGTTGATCACTAACATTTATTGTGCTCCATAAAGCTAGCTTAAGAAGAAACAGTCAGTTGTCACGCACAAAAATGGATACGAATGAAGCATTTTATGATATTATCATTAATTAGTATGTTTTAATTAATTTCTTAACTTATTAAACTGTGAGATTAACCTGGAACTAATATTTTTCATAGTTGGGCATCATTATATCACTACACAAAATTTTGTAGTGATTGGCTGATAACTACGGAATTTTTCTTTTACGGTCCATTGTCGCCTTTAGAAGACATTTAGTTTTGAAAGTAGGCCATAATAACTCAACTCTTTCGAGGTTTAAAAATAAATTAAATTGCTTATATTTAATTTATTGCTTTTTTATTTAGGTGGGGAGGTGGTAGGGGAGCTTTTCTGCTGTAAACATACATCCTTAAAAACGATTTATTGTAGAGTCCTTATGCTTTGCATTTATAAAAGAGTTTACCAGAGCAGCGCGGGTACGCGCTCCAGTTCTACCTGAATAAAAAATTTAATTGCTTGGCGAACAGTCTCACGCAATGATTTATGGGAGCTCACCTACCCCCGCAGATGCCGTTTTACAAAATTTAACTGCCGCGTAATTTCCAGAAAATTGTGTTACTCTATCTTCGGGCAAGTCTTTGGGAAAATGCTCTCTAATTATACGCAGCGGAGGATTTAACGGAGAAGAGAAATTTTGTTGTGTGATCAAAACGATATTTTGCAGTTTTCATAAAACCGCGCGGGAAAAGGGGCATTTATCATCTCCCAATTTTTCTATCTATTTTTTTTTTTTTTTTTAAATTCAGAAACTGCAAATTAAATCTTTAAATTAAACGAACACGCAGAAGTTGGGGCATAAAATATCGTAAAAATATGAAAGTAAAAGAGAAGTGTTCATCACAAACTGTTTTTTTACGGTGAAACAAGATCCGTAAATCCTCGAATCACGATTATGTGTGCGGTGCTCTTGCGCTACAGCGCGATCTATCCTACGCGGATGGATATTACTCCTCTCCAACGAGAAGCGAGAATTTTCTTCAACAATACACGCTTAAACCGAACGAGCGAAATTAGATCAGTCGGAGCGATTTTTGGCCCAGTTTTCAAGAGTGGTCTTCTCCCTTAGGAGCGTTTTTCGATCACAAGAGCGGAGCGAATTATTACAATAAGCGAGCAGGGGAATTCTCGTAAAAAAGAGGAAGCGAGGAGGGAAATTCTCAGAAAAAAGACGAAGCGAGGCGGGAATTCTCAGAAAAAAGACTACTTAAAAGAGCGCTTTCGAGGAAATACCGGTAGGTTTGCATGGAAACGGATCGCTCATCAATGTATCTTTTTTTTTCGCTCTTTGGGTTTAAGCGTGTAAGAAGCGCCGGTACTCGTATCAATTTAATAATTTATGCGGTAAATGGTAATATATAGGGTTACCTTTTTTTTCTCACTCCCGTGAAAACCACGGGCTAAGCTTTCTCCCTCTATTTCTCGAGCCCGTGATAATTCCGGGCCATAGCGTTCGAATGTTATGCACCAGAAAGATAAGAGCATTTCAAATCTTATGCACGGATTTTTTTTATATCTCATTTTACAAAACAGAAGACAATACCAGACTATTTTTAACTTAATTTGGAGATTGTTTATTTTTAAATGGAAATAGCAGTACTCAAATGCATGTATTTGTGATATTCATAGTGCAGTCTTAGATCACTTTTTTACTTATGTTCCAAGAAAACTTCACAAATATTTATTTATTTTCCGAAGTCAGTTTAATAAAATTCCCCTTTCGTGCTTAAAACATGCATTTTTAATGATTACCTTGCTGACTACTAAACACACATTCCGTCGCAATAACCCTGAATGTTGGCTTTTCCTAGAAATTTAACTATTTTATATTTCTTTCGCGCTCAAAAAAATGTCCAAAACCTTAAAATGAAATGTCCAAAACCTTAAAATGAAATGTCCAAAACCTTAAATGAAATGTCCAAAACCTTAAATTCACATTCATGTACATATATTGTACATGCACTTACTCCTATACAATTTTCGGGAATAAAAAATAGGCAATTTCATGACAGTTTTCTTGAAAATAATATGATTGTTAAGGGGTTAAAACAGTTAGACGGGTGTATATAAGTGTAAAATGTTTGTGCATGCTCTTGGAAAAGGCGTATACATCCATAGAGCAGATGTAAGGGATTAAGAGAGCTATGGCAAACCTAGACTTGAGACACTTGTTACACACTTAACACTTGTTCCTGGAGGGATTTTGTGCCATAAACTTTCGGGTCGGCCCCTCCAGTGGGTGTCTCTCGCACTTGCTACATCAGCTGCCTTACAACAAGATCTCACGCTCACACTGCTTGCACATTCAAACTCTCCTTAGTTTTCAATGGAGCATTTGTGTCCAGCACGCTCATTTTCGTTTACATCATTACACTTTAAGACAAAATGGTACATAGCTACTCTGCATATGGACGCAATTGATGATTTGTGAGAGGTTCTGGAATAACATTTCACAGGAGAGTGGTTTTTTTTTTCTCCATATTTTTAAGGCATACATTTTATAAATGAAGAATATATCAATGTACCCACATTCACTTAGCCCTGACGATTTTTTTTTTTACGCCAAGAGCGTTTGTAATGCGTATATTGAGAGTAACTTTACACTTATCACTCGCCAAATATAGCGATAAAGGATAAGTCTAACCTCTCTCTTCATTTCCGTGCCACATGGTTCATCCTTTCCTCACTTTTCCTATGCGTTTGGAAAGGCTGTGCCCTCTCTAGCGTATCTCTTCTCTCATTAATAAGACCCTATCGCACAACGCGAAATTTTCACTTATGTGAAAAAATCCTTGGAAGGCATCATTCTATTTTCTAAGTCAATAATTCTCTGTATACATTAGGGTGGAGCAAAAAACACCTTTTCTCGAAATTCACATTGCCATTAAATGGTGCAAATTGAGTCATTAAATGGTGCAAAACTGATAAGAACAAATTGCCTCCTAATTTCTTCTCAAAATATTGCCATTTTCAGGTTCCACATCTCAAGCGAATATAATCCCAGTGTCTTTTTTTTTATGAATTTCTTTTGAAATAATTAAGTTTAATCAATTAATTGAATAATTAATACTCCGATACACCTTCTCTATCACGAACAACGGCTAGTTCGGACATTATATCTGTCTGTATTTAGGGAATCTCACCGTCAGTCGTATTTGGACATTTTGGCTTACTGACTAGCGAAATCATATCGTTTTCTGAGGTATATTCCATTTCTGAATCAGATCCAAAGTCGACGTTTACTTCCAAATCTACGATTTCCAGCACTGACATGTGATATTAACGGATTAATAAAGCAATTTAATGATGAAAACATAAATAACTATTCAATTAATTATTGGGTTGGCAACAAAGTAGTTGCGTTTTCTTGTATAAAATTCAAGCAAATAAGTTTTCAACAAGTTTTTAATTACAGATAAGCTGTGCCTGAACATACGATTCATATTTGTTACATTTCAAAGTAAGAATTTCACTGGCAGTATTTTTTTTTCGTCCATAAAAGATGGCCACCCTCCCCCTTTTTTCGCTTCTATCCTCCTTAGAGGACACTATTAAAAATGTCCTGAAATTAATTTTTAGGTATTCGTGACTGCTGCGTTTTACAGAAAGAAACAAACAAACTCTATTCTATTGTTCTCTATCTCTATTTTTATTTGATATCACGCGGGAAAGAACTTTTTGGCCCCTTACCCCCACCTAAGACTACGAATTTTGCAAAATGCTCTCTGATCTAGCACCTATGTTGAAGAACTCACGTACGTGCCAAATTTCGCATCATTAACTTCAGTAGTTTTGGCCAGGCGAAATATTGACATACGGAAAAACGCAATTTACTTTGTTGCCAACCCAATACTTAAACATAATTATTTTAATAAAAATAAGCTAGAAATATATTCGCTTGAGTTGTGGAACATAAAGACGTCAATATTTTGAGCAGAAATTTGGAAACCATTTGTTCTTATCAGTTTCGCACCATTTAATGACTCGGGCAGTATGAATTTTGAAATAACATTTTTTTCGCTCCACCCTAATATACATATTTCAATGTGCACATAAAACCAATTGTAATTATTTGAATTGACATAGCAATTTTGAAGTTATTGAGAAGATAGGTTCCATACAGGGGCGTAGCCAGAAATTTTTCATAGGGGGGGGGTTACGACTACTGCAACTCACATTTATGCATACATGTGTGTGATAAGAGAGTGAAGAATATACATTTTGTATGGCAAAAAATTCCTCATGGGGGGGGTTATGACACCCCATACCCCCCCACTTGGCTACGCCCCTGATTCCATAGTAATATAAATAGTACTCCTCAGAGTACAGAGTAATAAGCAATACAACTGAAAAAACACTCAAAATATTGGTGTTAAACGATAAAGTAATTAAAAAACTTTCTAAAAAACACACATAAGAAGTAAAAGGAAAGAGGATACGCGTTTCGTTCAAAAATTGTTTTGAACTTCTTCAGTCCAAGCCTTTCGACGTAAAGAACACAGGGAACTGAAAAGAGAAAAACAAGCAAGATGTTGCCACAAGGGGCAAAGAAAAGTCGAACAAAACCACGGAGAGGGGAGAAAAAAAAATTAAAAAGGGGGATAAAAAGGAAAGGAAAGAAGCACAAAAAATACAGAAATAAAAAAGGAATAAAGAAAAATAATAAAAAAGGGAACACACAAGTACAAACACACACACAAAAAAGAGAAAACAGAACAAACAAACAAAAAACAAATAGCACACGTTATTATTATTATTTTTTTTTAAATAAAAACCACGAACAGGATAGCACAATAAATATATATATATAAATATATATATTTTTTTTTTACGAAAAAGAAAGACAGTAACACACGTACATACACATTAGAGAAACAGGGAAAAAAAAAAAAAAAAAAAAAAGGGGGGGGTAGACGAATAAAGTGAAAAGAACCTTACAACAGCAACTTCCAAGCAGAATGAACGAAAGGAACGGAAGAACCATCGTTCACAAGACGATCTAAGTGCTGGGTAATGGAAAAACCTTCCAAAAAATCCAGATGGGACAAGGACTGAGGAGTGCACAAAATCTTAGCCTTATAAAACTGAAATCGATGGTTGGAATTCCAACAATGTGTTTCCAGTTTTCAGTTCCCTGTGTTCTTTACGTCGAAGGGCTTGGACTGAAGAAGTTCAAAACAATTTTTGAACGAAACGCGTATCCTCTTTCCTTTTACTTCTTATGTGTGATTTTTACAAAGTTTTTTTATTATTTTAATAAGCAATACAGTTAAAATTCTCGGGAGTGATCACCCCTCGTTCAGCGAAGAGTCAGTCGATAAGAGAGGTGTTGCTCAAAGAAGTGTAAACATTTGGTAGCTAAGAAAAAAAAACTAAAATATATTGTTTGTTTTGTTATTTATGAAATTGTATTCTGATGCATAAATAATTATAGATACATATTTTTCGTATTTAAGTTTTAATAAAGCATTTAGAATTTTCAGATAACTCTATTCTTTTTTCTCTCCGAGAATACTTGTCTCTCTACTTTATTTTTTTATATCTGACTAAAGAGCTTTTATCCCGATATTCTTCATGCATTCTGAAATTGCCATAACGAAAACTATTTGCTTTTTGGGCTTTCTCACAACCTAAACTAACCGCCAACTTCCTCTCCGAATTTCCTCTTTCGTGTGACTCGATCATATCAACATACTTAAACAGAAAAATCACTCGTTTCTTGTATAAGTCCCTTCTGTAACCTACAAGGATTGTCCGTGCTGTGTACGTGCATATAGAGGAGAGGAGGGTATTATGGAATATCATTTACATTTCTAACTATACAGGCTTTTGAATAAAATACCCAAAATCTCATGAGTACATACTATAACTAATTGTAATGAAATGTCACCTGTAAAGAAAACACTACCGATTTTGTTGTTATAGAAAAAAATATTTTAAAAAAAAGTTACGAATGGAGTATAATATGGAGTAGGTGGTTTAAACCGTTGAAAAACTAACTATACTTCATAAAAGTTATTTTTAACGATAAACATTTTTTTAAGACTATGATAGAGTCATATCTGCTTCGAGTCTATTTAGATAAGTCGCAAATATAATCTTCTTTTTCTGCTCCGGTACAGTCAAGGTAAGCCCACAGAGAAAATCTGAAGTATTGAATCCAAATTTCACCTCATTGATCTTTAAAAGAATTTTCCGTTACATCAGATACATCCAGTGTGTTCGTTTTCCGGTTCTTTAGTTGATGGCATGAAATACATTGCACTATTACCGAGTGTTCCATAATACCCGACACGCCAGCTAGGAAAATGAACCTTTAAACTGATGGTCAAAACATTCTCAGCTAAAAAACGAAAACAGTACAACAAACCATAATTCTTTTAGTGTACATTATGCGCGACATCGATGTTCAAGGTCACGTGTATATTAGTAGGTTAAAATGTTTGAAAACTTATCTGGAAAAACTCTTGAAAATCAAAAAACACACTCTGTTCTGTAGAGAGTGGTACGGTAACAACAAGGGGTCAACTATTGCTGCATTGTGACACGAGAATCTTTCTTTAAAAGAATTTTCCGTTACATTAGGTACATTCAGTGTGTTCGTTTTCCGGTTCTTTAGTTGATGGCATGAAATACATTGCACTATTACCGAGTGTTCCATAATACCCGACACGCCAGCTAGGAAAATGAACCTTTAAACTGATGGTCAAAACATTCTCAGCTAAAAAACGAAAACAGTACAACAAACCATAATTCTTTTAGTGTACATTATGCGCGACATCGATGTTCAAGGTCACGTGTATATTAGTAGGTTAAAATGTTTGAAAACTTATCTGGAAAAACTCTTGAAAATCAAAAAACACACTCTGTTCTGTAGAGAGTGGTACGGTAACAACAAGGGGTTAACTATTGCTGCATTGTGACTCGAGAATCTTTCTTTAAAAGAATTTTCCGTTACATTAGGTACATTCAGTGTGTTCGTTTTCCGGTTCTGTAGTTGATGGCATGAAATACATTGTACTATTACTGAGTATTCCATAATACCCGACACGCCAGCTAGGAAAATGAACCTTTAAACTGATGGTCAAAACATTCTCAGCTAAAAAACGAAAACAGTACAACAAACCATAATTCTTTTAGTGTACATTATGCGCAACATCAATGTTCAAGTCACGTGTATATTAGTAGGTTAAAATGTTTGAAAACTTATCTGGAAAAACTCTTGAAAATCAAAAAACACACTCTGTTCTGTAGAGAGTGGTACGGTAACAACAAGGGGTCAACTATTGCTGCATTGTGACACGAAAATCTTTCTTGAATAGTTCTTATTAGTCCCATGTGACAACAGCCTCTAACAGAGCCAAAACCTCGGTATTCCATATCTCCCGACTATTCCATAATACCCTCCTCTCCTCTACACTTGTGTGTGATGTGTACGGGAATATACACTAGAGATGAGTTCGGGCTCATTTTTTGAAGCCCGAGCCCGCCCGAGCTCGAAGACTTTTAATCCGAGCCCGTCCGAGCCCGAGCAATATTATTTAAGTCGGAGCCCGAGCCCGAAGTTTCAGCTAAAGATAAATAAAATTCAATAAAATTCCATAAAATTCAAAGAAGTAATTCTTTAATAGAATACAATAAATTTTGTCGTTTGTGCAAATTAAAGACAAATATAGTTGCAAATTTTTAATGCACTTTCTAATTCTTTATATCTATGTTTATGAAATAATGTCCAATCTCATGACTAACTAAGCAATATAAGTCGCCGTTCTGAAATACCCAAAGAGCTTCACGCGCCTTCTAGGCACCCGTGCCGCTATTTTTTTTAAGTACTTTTATTTTCCATATGAATCACTTTTTAAAAATATGTTTCAAGCAGCATGTTCAATAAAATAGCAATTTTTCATAAGCCCGAGCCCGAACGCAATTGTGAATTACAGAGCCCGAGCCCGAACGTAATTGTGAATTACAGAGCCCGAGCCCGGTTAGGGCTCGGGCTCGGGCTCAGGCTTTCGGGCTCGGGCTGAGCCCGTCTCATCTCTAATATACACTTGCTGTCGATTTGAAGTGTAGCAATTAGTTTGGAATGCGGTTTTTGTTTACCTCACTTCCTGAAAAATGCAAAGAAATTTTCGGACAGCGAAGAGGGACCGGTCGCTTAGAGAGGCTTTTGTGGTCCTTTTTGAGGATCTTTTAACCTTAAGAAGATAGGGTAAAAAATGGTGTCTTAAAAAAAACTAGTCATTAAGAAGCTCATAGAAGTTTCACTGCACTTCTTGAAGTCTGCAGGTGGATCAAAAAAGAACTCTTTAGGGTGCACATATTCCTCGAACGAATGAAGTTATACAGTACTAGATTAACACAGCTAACAAATTCCAATAGAAGGCTTCTATATGTCACGTATGTGATTTGAAGTGTAGCAATTAGTTTGGAATGCGGTTTTTGTTTACCTCACTTCCTGGAAAATGCAAAGAAATTTTCGGACAGTGAAGAGGGACCGGTCGCTTAGAGAGGCTTTTGTGGTCTCTTTTTGAGGATCTTTTAACCTTATGAAGATAGGGTAAAAAAATGGTGTCTTAAAAAAACTAGTCATTAAGAAGCTCATAGAAGTTTCACTGCACTTCTTGAAGTCTGCAGGTGGATCAAAAAAGAACTCTTTAGGGTGCACATATTCCTCGAACGAATGAAGTTATACAGTACTAGATTAACACAGCTAACAAATTCCAATAGAAGGCTTCTATATGTCACGTATGTGATTTGAAGTGTAGCAATTAGTTTGGAATGCGGTTTTTGTTTACCTCACTTCCTGGAAAATGCAAAGAAATTTTCGGACAGTGAAGAGGGACCGGTCGCTTAGAGAGGCTTTTGTGGTCTCTTTTTGAGGATCTTTTAACCTTATGAAGATAGGGTAAAAAAATGGTGTCTTAAAAAAACTAGTCATTAAGAAGCTCATAGAAGTTTCACTGCACTTCTTGAAGTCTGCAGGTGGATCAAAAAAGAACTCTTTAGGGTGCACATATTCCTCGAACGAATGAAGTTATACAGTACTAGATTAACACAGCTAACAAATTCCAATAGAAGGCTTCTATATGTCACGTATGTGATTTGAAGTGTAGCAATTAGTTTGGAATGTGGTTTTTGTTTACCTCACTTCCTGGAAAATGCAAAGAAATTTTCGGACAGTGAAGAGGGACCGGTCGCTTAGAGAGGCTTTTGTGGTCTCTTTTTGAGGATCTTTTAACCTTATGAAGATAGGGTAAAAAAATGGTGTCTTAAAAAAACTAGTCATTAAGAAGCTCATAGAAGTTTCACTGCACTTCTTGAAGTCTGCAGGTGGATCAAAAAAGAACTCTTTAGGGTGCACATATTCCTCGAACGAATGAAGTTATACAGTACTAGATTAACACAGCTAACAAATTCCAATAGAAGGCTTCTATATGTCACGTATGTGATTTGAAGTGTAGCAATTAGTTTGGAATGTGGTTTTTGTTTACCTCACTTCCTGGAAAATGCAAAGAAATTTTCGGACAGTGAAGAGGGACCGGTCGCTTAGAGAGGCTTTTGTGGTCTCTTTTTGAGGATCTTTTAACCTTATGAAGATAGGGTAAAAAAATGGTGTCTTAAAAAAACTAGTCATTAAGAAGCTCATAGAAGTTTCACTGCACTTCTTGAAGTCTGCAGGTGGATCAAAAAAGAACTCTTTAGGGTGCACATATTCCTCGAACGAATGAAGTTATACAGTACTAGATTAACACAGCTAACAAATTCCAATAGAAGGCTTCTATATGTCACGTATGTGATTTGAAGTGTAGCAATTAGTTTGGAATGTGGTTTTTGTTTACCTCACTTCCTGGAAAATGCAAAGAAATTTTCGGACAGTGAAGAGGGACCGGTCGCTTAGAGAGGCTTTTGTGGTCTCTTTTTGAGGATCTTTTAACCTTATGAAGATAGGGTAAAAAAATGGTGTCTTAAAAAAACTAGTCATTAAGAAGCTCATAGAAGTTTCACTGCACTTCTTGAAGTCTGCAGGTGGATCAAAAAAGAACTCTTTAGGGTGCACATATTCCTCGAACGAATGAAGTTATACAGTACTAGATTAACACAGCTAACAAATTCCAATAGAAGGCTTCTATATGTCACGTATGTGATTTGAAGTGTAGCAATTAGTTTGGAATGTGGTTTTTGTTTACCTCACTTCCTGGAAAATGCAAAGAAATTTTCGGACAGTGAAGAGGGACCGGTCGCTTAGAGAGGCTTTTGTGGTCTCTTTTTGAGGATCTTTTAACCTTATGAAGATAGGGTAAAAAAATGGTGTCTTAAAAAAACTAGTCATTAAGAAGCTCATAGAAGTTTCACTGCACTTCTTGAAGTCTGCAGGTGGATCAAAAAAGAACTCTTTAGGGTGCACATATTCCTCGAACGAATGAAGTTATACAGTACTAGATTAACACAGCTAACAAATTCCAATAGAAGGCTTCTATATGTCACGTATGTGATTTGAAGTGTAGCAATTAGTTTGGAATGTGGTTTTTGTTTACCTCACTTCCTGGAAAATGCAAAGAAATTTTCGGACAGTGAAGAGGGACCGGTCGCTTAGAGAGGCTTTTGTGGTCTCTTTTTGAGGATCTTTTAACCTTATGAAGATAGGGTAAAAAAATGGTGTCTTAAAAAAACTAGTCATTAAGAAGCTCATAGAAGTTTCACTGCACTTCTTGAAGTCCGCAGGTGGATCAAAAAAGAACTCTTTAGGGTGCACATATTCCTCGAACGAATGAAGTTATACAGTACTAGATTATCAAAGCTAACAAATGCCAATAGAAGGCTTCTATATGTCACGTATTTAGCTACAGCACCTCTGATGAAACGTACTGGAATATTTTCCCTACAGGCCGGATCTTGCACCCTGTGATTTCCTTCCCTGCGGGCCGTTGGAGAAGTAGCCCACAAGGCGGCCTTTCCAAGCCTATGTCGCAGTTCGGGAACTTGTCTTCGAGTGGCCCAGGTACCAGGGCCGGATTTCTTCATCATTAACCCTTTAACGCGTAGTGTTCCCGCTCTGGGAACACCCAACTCTGACGTTTTGACTGTTGGCAGTCACGCAGAATAGATTTGATTTCTATAAAAATAGTTGCGGTGGATACAGCTCCAAGAGAATGCTTTACTTTTTAGTACGTCATTTCCCGTAAAATAAATGGTCACGATATGTTTTAACAGCACTGACATCTGCTAAAAAAAATGGAAAAATGCGAGAACAGCCGGGTAGATTGCCTAATGCTGAAAAAAGGGAAGCCGTTGCCATCACTCGACTTAACTAGCAGCAAGAAGGCGGACGATCGAAGCGTTCATCGCGTGCCACAGATCTAGAGACCCTTTTTTGACGCAGCTGTCTGTGCCCGCGCACAGCCAGCTGTCATCTATGTACTGAAAGCTTCCGGAATAATATTTAGGGTTAAAACACTTGTTACCTTACTTTTTGAACTGACCTCGTAGAAGAAGAGGCTTTTTTTTTGTATATGAGTTAGAATGAAAAAAATGTCTCGAACTTTTCTTCAACTGACTTATGAATTTACGAAGAATAGTTATTATTTTAGACTGCAATCTATAGGAGAATAATATAAAATGTTCTTCAAAAGATTTTAAAGAAACTCGAAAATTAAAAAATTTAGTTGAAGGTTTCCTCTAATTAGGAAACTTCCCTTCATTATATCAAGATTTAGTTTTTACAGTTCTAACGAGTCTATCTGAATGAAAAAAAAAAAGAAAAAAAACGTGCATGAAAGTTTCAGTTGAAAACTTAATAAGAGCATTAAGCAAAAAAAAAAAAAGTAAACATTCTTTCTAATTAGGTAAAAAAATGTATGGAAGAATGCACAGAATTAATAAAGATATGCTTGGTAAATTTTATTCAATATAAATTATGTTTCAAATCACTTTCATAGAAAAAAAAATTTCCTGATAAAATTAATTTTTATCGTTCAAAGCTCACTGCTGTCTTATATTGATTTTTTTCTCTTAAAATGCAAATTCAATTAAAACGTTTCTTTAAATTATGTTCCAACAAAATTAAAATTAAAGATGAGATTTTTTTCTAGTGCATGCTGCTATAGTATGAAAACAGAAAGCGATAAATAATCTGCTTAAAAAATAAAAGGTTATTTCTAAATGAACTTTAAATACATTACAGAGTTTGTTAATAAATTTTGTAAGTTTAAAAAGAGGGCGTTGGCATATTTTAAATGTATTATTTTAGAGCTTTAGTTTCATTTTGAAATTTAAGTTTTATAATAACTGTATTTTACGTCAAGGATCATAGTGACTTTCAAACTTTTCTGTTTAAATAATTTTAGACACATTGCAAAAATAAAACAATGAGACTCATACACTGTGCCGCAAATTCCAAGTCATATTCGCAATGTGCTCAATTCTGAATAGTTCATTGAGATTACACAAGTGTGATATTTTCCACGAGATTAAAATAAATGAAGTAGTTTCTTCTGCTGAGCCACGGAGGATTTAATACTTAAATTAGCATTTCACGGGGTAAAACATATACATAAGACATATACTGTTAGTATATAAGTAATGGGTAGTATTAGCAGATTTGTTTCAATAATATGGATTAAAGCATAGTATATCATGTTAATAAATTTTTCCCGAAATTAAAGTTTTTGTTATATTCATTACTTTTAACGGGCGCCTTGCAACTAACTACACGATAAGTAAGCCTTGCGTTAATATTGTTACGAATTTTCGGTTTGTTCTACCTTCCAGAGGTAAAAATTAGTCTAAAATTAGTATTCTACATGTCAAGTAATTGAATTTTGTCTTTTCTTGCATCGAAAACGGTTAACTAGAACGTAAGATAAAGTTTGAGGCTTTCTCATTGCTTAACATAGGGTTTTCTCGAAATCTCGAGAAATATTTGTGCCAGAGCGTAGTTGACTTAATTTTTGAAAACTTATTTTTGGCGCCAAATTTGGCGATATTTCGCCCAAAGCGTGGTGACGTTTCGGGCAGTTGGCGAATCTAGAGACCCTTTTTACCCCACAGATCTAGAAACCCTGTCGTCAAAAAAGGTCTCTAGATCTGTGGCACGTGATGAACGTTTCGATCGTCCGCCCTCTTGCTGGTCGTTAAGTCGAGCGATGGCAACGGCTGCCCTTTTTTTCAGCATTGGGAAAGGGCTGCGCCTCAAAGGGTTAAAGAAAACCATGATTGTACAAAACTGTATTCAACACTGTCCTCGATTTACTGAATATCCATGACAAAAGCACAGCAGTCTACGCGCAAGGCACGAACTTCCCGCCGATGAGAATCGATAGGTTCTCCTATTTACTTTCGCCTTAACTTAAATGACAAATTAATTACGTGGTAACCGAAACCGCGAAACGGCAGGCTGCAGTGTGCACACTACTCCCACCCTGTGGTTAAAATTTCTAAAGGGATATATTCCAACAATAACCCTCATCTCTCGGACAGTCTCCGGTGTTAGGCAGTAATGTCTAAAATAATGTGGACGTGAATTATCACATCTTTTACGCTATCAAGATCAGATAATTAAGTATCGGTGGGGGGGGATCGGATGCCAATTATCTTCCGGCACTACATTATTAAAATTTCGCCATTTATGCAATTAGAGCTGCGAAAGAGGCAGAGAATTCGATACAAATCATTGCGAAAGGAAAGGCACGTGCACAGAGAAATAGGTTGGTAGATATTCACGTTGTCTTCTCGAGCAAATTTTCTTCTTTTTCTTTAACCCTTTAAGGGGGCAACCCTTTCCCAATGCTGAAAAAAGGGCAGCCGTTGCCATCGCTCGATTTAAATACCAGCAAGATGGCGGACGATCGAAACGGTGCCACAAATCGAGAGACCCTTTTTTTGACGACAGCTGGCTGTGCCGGCACAGCCAGCTGTCGTCAAAAAAGGGCATCTCGATCTGTGGCACCGTTTCGATCGTCCGCCATCTTGCTGGTATTTAAAGGCACAGCCAGCTGTCGTCAAAAAAAGGGTCTCTCGATTTGTGGCACCGTTTCGATCGTCCGCCATCTTGCTGGTATTTAAATCGAGCGATGGCAACGGATGCCCTTTTTTCAGCATTGGAAAATCTATCCAGCTGCTCTCGCATTCTTCCATTTTTCAGCAGATATCAGTGCTGTTAAAAAATAATCGTGAACATCTATTTACGGGGAAATGACGTGCTAAAAAGTAAAGGATTCTCGTGGAGCTAGGTCACCCGCCACTCTTTTTATAGAAATCCAATCTATTCTTCGTGACTGGCAACAGTCAAAACCTCAGAATTTGGTGTTCCCAGAGCGGGAACACAGCGCGTTAAAGGGTTAAGCATGGATCCAATCTACTTGTTGTCAAAGTAGACGACATGATGAAAATAAACACGGGAATTTTCATTTTATATAAAGTGATCCAATATATATCGACGAAAATTTAATTCGATTACGTTCTATAAAATTTAATGCATGTTATCAGTATAAAACGTGTGAAAGCATTTCTATAGGCTGTTTATATTTGGAGAAGGTGACTTGAAATGATCATCTTAAGGGGGAAATATGCATAAAATAATACAAATTTTTAAGTAAAACTTTAGCCCTTAGCTATCATATTTTACACTATGTTTTGCATCATAAACATATTTTAATAATATTTTAAAAGCACAATGTGTAATGAAAAAGAAATAGAATTTTGAGAAAGCGTCCAAAGGATCATTTTACAGTCAACTAAAGGGCAAAATGATCCTTCATTTGAAAATAATTGTGATTTCTATTTATCGGCAAAATAAAACATGTAAAAGTAATAATGACTATACATAATTACACTGCTGGCCACCCAAATTGCAACACCAAGAAAAACAAGAGATATCACAACAAAATTTATTGTGTAGATAACATGTTGACCAAGTAACAAATGATTAAATTTACAGCATTCTATGAAGCGTGGTTCCTGCCAAAATCAGTACCCAGAGTAGCCGCCGTTGTTGGAGATCACAGCTGCCACACGCCTCGGCATTGATTCAAAGAGACTTTGAATGTGTTCTTGGGGTACAGCAGACCAAGCAGCTTCCACACGTTGCCAAAGTTGATCTGGTGTGACAGCTGGGGATGAACTCTGGGTCAGTCGTTGAGCAACCATGGACCACATGTTTTCTATCGGCGAAAGATCCGGAGAGCGCGCCGGCCAGGGAAGCAATTCAATCTGGTGATTGACGAAGAACCCTTGGACAATGCGTGCCACGTGTGGCCGTGCATTATCCTGCTGAAATATGGCTGTTGGCAAGCCCTGAAGGTAAGAAAGGACAACTGGCTCCAACACCTCGGAGATGTAGCGCTGGCTGGTTAAAGTACCGGCAATGCGTACTAGAGGAGTGCGAGAGAGATATCCGATACCGCCCCATACCATAATACCCGGTGCAGGACCAGTGTGACGGTGCATAATGCAGCTGTTCAGCATCCTCTCTCCACGGTGTCTCCAGACTCGAATCCGACCGTCGTGGTGTTGCATACAGAAGCGTGACTCGTCAGTAAAGAGAATTTCATTCCATTCTGTCGTCCACATCCTTCTTTCATCGCACCATTGGCGGCGGAGACGTCTGTGGTTCCGCGTCAGAGGTAGACAAAGCAACGGACGTCTTGCGGACAGACCATTCTGCTGTAAACGACGTCGAATGGTACGCGCAGACACTGGATGATGCGTTACAGACTGAATCTGCTGTGATATGGTTCGTGATGTGACTGAGCGGTCCGTCACTGCCATGCGTACAATCTGCCTGTGATCACGTGACGTGGTGCACTGAGGTCGATGCGGTCGATCACGTCTGTCCGTCGTACCCTCCTGCACCCAACGATCACATATCCGCATCACAGTTGTTTGGTTTCGTCCAATACGACGACCGATTTCCCTGAAAGATAACCCACAATCTCGGTATGCCACTATCCTTCCTCTGTCAAACTCGGATACTTGATCAAAAGATGATCGTTGTTTCCTACGAGGCATAATTTATCGTTTTTTTGAAAAAAAAGCAAGAAAAACACAATTGCTGTACTTGAAACCGTCGAAATCTCCAAGCCTTAAATAGCGCTTTGAGGTGGCGCCACAGGCGCGCTTGATGTGCGTCTGCGCTGAAATTCTAATCATTTGCATATCTCACCTCAGCTAATGCATGTTGTAAATTTCATATTATTTGCATGCTTCCTTCAGGGTGTTGCATTTACGATGGCCAGCAGTGTAAATAAAACAACTTTTTCAATTATATAGTATGCAAAATTTGTTTTATGAAAATTTTAAAATTAAAAAAAAAATGTCGCAAAGAATAAAATGGACTATAATTAAAAAATTATGGCCTACAATAAACGCAGAAATAAATTAAATAATGTTATGGGGAGTCACGTGATTTTGAGAAAGGATGGAGGGCTGCCACGATGGTTAGGACCCGGTACTTGAGTTAATCAGTCGATGGATCATTTTGCCCAACAATATGGCTGACCACTTTAGGTCATATTACTGGATGACGCCGAGAAACGTAACAAATATTCCCATCTAAAAACATACTTTATCCAGTAAACCAAGTCATATTTCTGTACATTAAAGACTATATATCTAAATAAATAAGAAAGGTAGTGCTTACCTTATAACAGATGTTATAAAACCCAATTTTTCAAAGAATTCTAATTAGGCACATAATACTGTGACCGCTTGAATACTGCCATTGCTTTTCACTTGACTGACAGAACTAGTTTGCGTGTTACTCGGTAGATGGCTCTACCTGTATCTAAAAAAAAAAATAGGTGGATCGTTTTGCTCACTAGGATCATTTTGGGACACCTTCCCCTGAAAGTGCTCAGTTTGTTTGCTCTTTTGAAACGGCAAAATGCTGATATTTAAAGATGATAGTAGTAAAAAAGAGATGTGTAAAAAGGAAAAGAAAAAAGAGAAGACAAAAGAAACGTTTAGGCAGTCTCTTTTCTTCAAACTATCGCGGAATATATTGTCGTATATTTTTATATTCACGTAAGATTATTTATAGTTTAGTTAGTTGTAAAGTAACTGCTGAAAAAATGATGAATATAACAAACATTTTCAATCTGATATTCACGAAATATTTCTTAACACGGTATATTATGATTTAATCTATATTATCGTAGTAAATCTTTTGAAAAACCGTTTCTTATTTAAACTTTCCATGGATTAACATAAGAAAATATTTTTTATTTTAATTTCGACAAAAAATATCAAATTTATGCAATCTCGATGAGCTATTTAGAATTTCTCACATAGGGGATATGACTTGAAATTTGCGACAGAGTTTATGAGTCTCACTGTTTTATTTCTGCCATTTGTCTAAACAACAGGAAAGTAGCAGCATGGAAAATTGATTATTCGTAGAATGTTGAAATTTTGCATTTAGGACTGTAGTAACATATAATAACTGTGCACCTCTTCTTTTGTCAGCAATTGAAACCTTAGTTTACTGACAGGTTCACCAGAAGATTCCGTGGATAGTCATTTTCAGTTATGTCCAAATCTGTGGCAAAAGTCTCCAAAATTGTCGACAAATTAAAGCGATATTTCGTCCAATTCAAAGCCAATATCAAGTAACGGAAACTGAAGTTAGAGATATCGATTCAGGATATCTCTCTTGCACTGGATGAAAAATTGCCAAACCTAATTGCTATTAAAGTATCGAATTTCACTTTCAAATGAAATAAGTTTAAATGAACTGTATCAAAAATGTGTACTTAATAGATGCACAAGGATGTTATGTGGTGTCCTCATCACTTTTCTTTTAATTTCACGTATCATGCTTAAATTCAGACAAATGTCTGTGTGATCTACAATATATGAGGCCATTTAAAGATTACCTTTTTTTTATGATTCTCTCTACAAAAAAATATTTCACAATAATTATGAGAACAAGATATACCGAAATGAGTAATTTTCAGATGGATTATGTATGACCAAAACAGCACGGTAAATTGGTAAATGGTACTGTTGCAATCGTAGATGACATCGGTCAACTGCCGCTTAGGGACGGGCCGTATTCACCATCTACCTCAACCGCTGGTCAACAGAGAGCCCTCGGTGGAATGCTCAAATGGTGTCCAGCAGAGACCGGACTGAAAGTAATACAGTCTACAGAGGCAGATTTAGGAGTCGTTTAACCCTTTAACGCGCATTGTTCCCGCTCTGGGAACACCCAACTCTGACGTTTTGACTGTTGCCAGTCACGAAGAATAGATTGAATTTCTATAAAAATAGTTGCGGGTGACATAGCTCCTCGAGAATTCTTTACTTTTTAGCAGGTCATTTCCCATTAAAAAATGGTTACGATTCCTTTTAACAGCACTGAGATCTGCTGAAAAATGAAAGAATGCGAGGACACCTGGTCAGATTGCCCAATGCTGAAAAAAGGGCACGCACAGCCAGCTGCCGTCAAAAAAAGGGTCTCTAAATCTGTGGCACGCGATGACCATTTCGATCGTCCGACCTCTTGCTGGCAGTTAAGTCGAGCGATAGCAACGGCTGCCCTTTTTTCAGCATTGGGAAAGTGTTGCGCCTCAAAGGGTTAAGTTAACCGAGCATGCTCAGTTAGACTATTCTTCAATAGTGTAAACCTACTCGTATCGATTTTTGTTTGTTTGCAACTGTATTTTATCTTTACCTTCCCTTCGAAAAACTGGTTCTCTTCCTCTTATCCTTACAGACAAAAGAGATATGCAGAGGAGTTATCTTCGAGGCGTGGACTTCCTGAGGGGATAAAGCAGAAGGATTGTGGAGTCAGTTGGTGAGGCGCGAGATAAGCAAGTTCCATCTGAAGCGAACTCGCAATACTGACGCCCACATTCACAATCTCCCTTCACCGCCGGCTTACAACAAAACTCTCGGTTGAACGCTCAAATGGTGTTTCACTGATGGCAGAGCAGGAGCAAACCCAGCATAATATCTAAGTTCAATTCGGAAAAGCTCAACCTTGCTTCGGATGGAGATTTGAATAACCGAGCATGCTCAGTTAAGACTTTTCCTTCAAAAAATTAGCTTCCTCGCGTCTTTCCGTTCAAAAACTGTCTCTTTCCTTCTTTCAGGACAAAGAGATATGGGGCGATATGAGGGGGGTAACCTGAGGGGTCTGTAGCCCCCCTCCGAAATGTGACCCTTTAATTAGCTAACTATTTGATATTTGGCTTGCAATTGAATATCAGCTTATAATTAATACAGCCCCCGCCGAAATAAAATTCTGGCTTCGCTAGGGGTGGGGAAGCAGAGCGATTGTGGGGTCACTTGAAGAGTTACTATCACGTGATGCGAACTCCCAATCCTTTGTGGACACTTGACCCATCAGCGTTTCGATTTCAACCGAGCCCCGTTTCAATCCCGTTGATTGGCCCTGTTTAAACCTAGGTTGAGTTACCACAGGTTGAGTGATTTTTCCTCCCCTCATAACGGTGAACATGTGTGTTGGACTGACCCATCGAGTTTTCCAACCGGTAGTTACGGAACTGTCTGTTGAACCGCCAGTTGAAGTTAATGATGAATTCGGAGGGGGAGGGGGGTAGTTTGCCCTGTTTCAACCTAGGTTGTGTTACCACAGGTTTTCTTCCCGATTAACGGTGAATATAAATCTCGGACTGAGAAATCGAGTTTTCCAATCGGTAGTTACTGAACTGTCGGTTTAACCGCCAGTTGAAATGATAGTGAATTTGGGCGGTAGTTGGCCATGTAACATGGCCCATGTTTCAACTAAGGTTGAATTACCATAGTTTCAGTAACATTTCTTCCCGGTTAACGATGAATATGAATCTTGGTGTGACCATACGACTTTTCCAAGCGGTGTTTTCTGAAGTGTCGGTTGAACCACCAGTGGAAGTTAATTGTAAATACAGTCGTTAAGAACATTAGGAGAGTCATGCATCGCTGCATACATGATGGACTTCTTTACGCTGTTACTGCAGCTGCTCGCAAACATCAATCTGCAAGAATTTTATTTTAAATTATAGAAATCTCTAAAGTTCATAAAAATATTCAGTGTTGCATACATTTAAACAGATTTTTTTTCATTTAGAACTGAATATGTTTTAGAAAATTTTTGTAAGACGGATTCAGGATTGGTGCGTTAAATATGTTTACGTATCGTGCAATTTATAAATTATTTCTTGTTCCTCCTAAACACTACTTACAAAACAAGCAGTAATTGCTCGAGCATGTCACAAATTGCGAAACATAACCTACAAGTTCAAGAATATTATCCAACGAAAATGTTGTTTAAAAACATCTCTCGGCAAGTAATATGAGTGCTCATGATAGGCACCATAATTAAAAAGTCATTTTGAGCAGAGCTTTCCGCATCATTAGGCCAAAATTAACACTTTTTCACTTTTGTGCTCCCAAGTCTGGAGCTCATAATCCCCGTGTGCTGCCTTCACTGCTCTGTCTCTATACACTGAAACATAATACTCTTCAAGGACATGCTTGAGGTACCATGATCGGATTTTAGCATGTAATCCTCTGACAGATTCTGATGGGGAAATTTACGTGCCAGTCAAAATGCAGTTTTACTCGTAGTATAAAAGGTATATTTTCTGGAGTATTTATTAAATTTTTCAATGTACTTTTTTTTTACTGGTTGAAATGCTTTAATAAATTACTGTAAGAAAAATTATGTGTTATTTTCCTTAGAAAAGCATTATAACACGTGTCATAAATTATGCATCAGTATCATATTTTGTTAAAAACTATTCTATGTGTGTCCAGAATAAATGCTGATATTTTAATTAAAAGCAATTTTTCAAGTTTTTCTAAGTATCTTAAAAATTTCCAGTTGGCTTTGTGTTTTGTACTTTTACTTCTCATAAGTAAATGCATGTCTAATTTAATAAAGTATATGGCTATTAATGAAATATTTTAAGATACAGATTATTCAGAATCTTTTTGTTCGTATAATAATTGGAATACACCCATATTTTTAAAATCATCGGGCACAACTCAGAATTTCTCTCGGCTGGACTGCTGTGTTTCCGTGTGCGCTAAAATGAGAGCTGGTGCACATAAAATCCGCCGCGAATCCAATGTCCTCCATGTTGAATCGATACCTCTGGGGGTGCCGATTTCAAGTGGTTGGTCCCTCATTTGGAATTGGTTCAAAATGAGGGACCAACAAGCAGAAGTCCAACCCCCTTCTGGGACTGTGGCACCTCTTTCCATGAATAGTGCAATCGTCTATCCATGGACACGAGAACAACATCTCAGAATTTTGAGATTTAATATTCCATTTCTTGTTAAATGATCTTTAAGCTAATTGGATGCGGAAATTAGTAGACATTTTCTTTCCGAAAATGGATTATTACGGAATATTTTTTAAACACATTTCGCTCTTAAAACGGGAACTAAACATAGTCAACAATGCCGTAATACACTAGGGTTGATCAAAATGTAATTTTACAAAGCCTGCAAAAGAACTTGTATAATTCCTTCCATGCAACCAACTTAGCAAATGATAGTATCAGGTTGTAACGAAAGTTTTCCGCCATATCTGCCTGAAAGACTAACTTCTAACTCCTTAGATAACTGTTTTTGAAGTTTCGGTACCAAACCTGCACAGTGTCACATGATACAACAATAGTACTTAAAGCTGTACTCATAATTCGTTGATATTATGTAGCTGGCTTTTTGCAACACCAACTGGAAGTAAAGGATGGTTCTAATCCTCTAGAGTGATAGTTCTATTTGAGATACCTTATACTTAATGATAACTATATTTTTTACAGATTTCACAACACAGTGTTATAAAGTAAACCTCTTTCTTTCCAATGCCAAAAATCGTTTGACAAAATAGGAGCCAATACGCCAACGAGAACTGTGTGCTGTCGAAGTTTGCGGTGGCGGGAAACTTTCGTTACAACCTAATACATACCTTAAGTTATCGGATAGATTATCTAGACATGACTACCTATCCGGACCAGTAGTCTATGTCCCATCTGTAAAATAGACAATATCGGTACGAATTTTCGGGGCAACCCGCTGTTCTTTGATTTAAAATAGTTTAAAATTCGTATTTTACGCTTCAAACAGTTAGATTTTGCATTTTGTTGCATCAAAATCGGATAACTACAACGCGAGATAAGGAGTTTTGGGTTTCTCCATTGGTTTCTATAGGGTTTTCTAGAAATCTTGTGAAATATTGGTCCTAGGCCTTCGCTAACCTCTCTTTGGTGGACTTATTTTCGGCAGCGTGTTTCGCCAAAATGTCGCCAAGTTTGGCGACATATCGGTCATTCGGTGCTATTTTCCTAATGGGGAGTTCCCCAAAGGAGTTTTTCCTGCGTTAACATCACATATTAGCATTGTATTCATTAATATTTCTATGACGTAATCAAAACGCGTCTGTTCGGGGACCCTTTAGAGAGGTCCCGAGTTTTCTGGAATGTATGTCGGAAAGTACAAATAGGTACGGGCGGCCCCGATCCAGTCAGCCTTGCTTACTGACGTTGTGTTGAGAACATATGTCCGAGAAAGCTTAAGGCTTTCTATTGGCGATTAGAAAAGCTTTGTTTAGCTTGGTTTAGAAGCTTTATTTTTGAGTGCTGCGTGTAAATTCTTCATTGCTGAGTCTTGAGGGACTGTGTATGATTTCTCTCGTAAGTTTCCGCTGAATTCATGCCTGCGGAATTTTTTCATTTTGTGTGAGAAATACAGCATTTATAAAAGCTTCAGTTCTAAGTGGACTGTAATAAGCACATTACTGGCTGATTGTGCTGGTGAATTTTGTACAGCTGATTGTTCAAAAGCAATGAGAAGTTCTAGAGGCAATAAATTTTGTGGTCCATCCTGATAAGTGGGCGCTTCACTAGAACTTTCTACACCTACTGCTCCTTAGAACGACGAACCCAGAATCTAGCAGAGTTATCTGCAACAATATGAATAGAGAACACTTACTCGTCTGCCCGGGCCTTGACTCGACATTACAGCAGAGAGGTGATGCTTTTCTGCTTCATCGTATCGCATGTCCTGAACAAATAAATGCTCCCCCTCTAGACTTTTAAATTTTTCGTTTCGATATTTTACTTGTAATTTTACAGGATGCCTTCGTGTTTGAATATGTCCATTTTTTAATGACGAATTTTATAAATGCCTGTATTTTAGGTGTATTTGTATTTTTTATGTTTATTCCCTAGTGTGGTCCGATGTTTATGGATCGGGTTCCTTTTTAGCCACTTGTAGCAGCAACATTAGGTTTTGTTTTGACATGGTCATCATATCGCTTTAGACATTAGTCACTTCGGAGGATGAGTTTAAATATTCCCTCTTGGTAAAAATTATATCCTTGCGTGTTTAGCCGCATTGTCGAGAAGAATGTCCAGTAATAAATATTTACATACTTCTTTAATTTTCCTCTTAATAATAGTTAATTTTTTTTACGAGAAGGTCTCTTCTTCTTAACTATAATTTGAAAAATCAAATTACTAAAAAAAGAAAGAAAGTCACTGCTCAGATTGGTCTGATATTTGAGATGATTCTCTGAGCAGAATTATTGTATAGCATAAGAAAAATAAAATTCAAAATTGTAGAAATGTATGGCGTTTTAAGCGAAGAAAAATTACATGATTCTCTAATACCTATGGGAAAAGAACTTGTTCTTACAATACTTATAAGTTCTTATTGAAAACTACAAAATTTTCTTCTCTGTAAAACAAACTTTGACTGAGATAGTTAATTTCAGAAACTTTTATGATAATTTACTGATGGTTTATAAATAGAAAATCTCAAAGATTTTAACTTCTAAAATATAATACAGATAAAATACTTAAATGTATCTAAAAAAATTGGAATGAGTTTGAAACTGACGTTACTATTTCATTACTAAATTAAAAAAAGAGTATAATCAAGTAAAATATAAAGATAATATGTATCTACAGGGGCGTAGCCAAGGGGGGCAGGGTTAGGGGGTCATAACCCCCCTCCCATGAGGAATTTTTTACCATACAAAATGTATATTCTTCACTTCCTTATCACACACATGTATATATGTGAGTTGCAGCAGTCGTAACCCCCCCCCCATGAAAAATATTTTGCTACGCCAATGTGTATCTACATTTGTTTCATTTTTGCAAATGGACAATTTGTGCCTAACAATTTTTTGGGTAAATGTTTATCCAAACCCCTACTTCTGTATAACCTATTTATATAAGAGTATTGCACTTGTTCTCGCTTATTTATCTATTCATGTATGCACTTCAAAGTACTACAGTTTCTTAGATGATCTTGTAAATGCGATGTAACATCACAGAAAATTTATTTCGTAATCAGACTGAGACACTTAATAAACACATGTGCTCGATGAACTATGAAAATGATGGAACTAAAGGGAATAGCCGGTTGTAACTCTCTTGCGACATTTCCATTAGCATCTGAGAATTCGCTTCATTCCTTACTTGATTAGAATATCTGAATTCTAAGTTTACTTATGCATGTAGCAGAGAAATAATTCAGTAACATTCACTGAATCTATTCGGTATAAGAAATACCTCTTGGAATTAAAACTCACTTGAAATTGTAAATTAGTCGATTACACATTACGAGGACAATGTAGAAATATAATTATAAATTTTTTGATATTTGTAAATGCTTAGACAGGGTAAATAATTTCGATATGTAAATACAAACGTGAAAGTAAATTTTATACGTGGCATACCAAAAAATGTTTATAATTTTTTTATTATTAAAATGAAAGTGAAAGTATCATATTTATGGATTTAATCTACAACACAGTGTATTTTGAGTTTAGCGAAAAATACACTATGCTATACATTAAATTCCATAAATATGGTACAAAATCCTTTATGTTTGTAGGTCAATTTGTTGATTTCAACAGTAGCTGTCTTTTTGAGAAATAGCGCACATGGAAGCACAGATGCAAGACGTTAAAAGTCAGTAAAAAATTCATGCATGTCATAGCATTAAGTAAACTTTGAAATTTAAATCCATTTAAAGTCAATTAATAAAAGATGGGAAAGCGTGCATCAACAATGATAATATGCAGTTTTTCTCTACGTAAAATGATTATTTTATCGCAAAATGGTTATTCTATGTTTTCCATAGCCATTTGCATTACATATAATACTGTGAGGTTACCCTTTTCCTTCTAGAGAGTATAAATCCTGACAGAACCTTCAAAATATTTTTTCCCAGTATGATATACTCGCACTGTTAATTGTCTAGCAAGCTTATCATCTCCATCTGTAACTTTTAATCTGCGTTTAAAAGAAGTAGCAAATCCCCTTTAAAATAATGCGTTATGTTCTTATCACCACATTTTTTGCAGTGTTTGTTGTAAAAAAAAAAAATGCTGAGCGGAGATTAATTTTAACAGCTTCCGGAATGGCCTAATGGTATTGTTAGCGGATACGATTAGGAAGCAAGTTAGATAATGTCTAAAGATACAGCGTATCTCAGACATTTTTGTTTTGTGCTCTTTCTAATTTCACAGTAACTTATTTTGCAATCGTGAAACGCATGATGGAAATGTAATTACGTGTTTTGAACCAGGAAAAATGATTTATGTTTTCTAAAATAAACTTTTAATTCTTTCAGAGTGAAAAGTTCTGGATTGTTCGGGTTTATGATTGCATTATAATTTCGAAAAAAATCTAATGGGCAAGTTGAAAATTAAAATATGAATGTAATAAATGTAACTATTTTTATAGTAACAGTTTTAACAGTATTGTTGAACTTTCTTTGATCAACAGACGGGTTCGCAGAGGGTGAATGCTTGGCAGTTCATGACGATAAACAGTGTCTTATTCTTAAAAGAACTCGTCGAACAATTTTCGGTGCACAAGATACCACTAAATCAAACAGAACGTCTTATTTAGAAAGTGCACTTCGCTTACAGAAAGAACATTCCGCAAAGTAAAACTCAGTGGAACACACAAACAAGACCCTCAACTACACCGAAGCATAAAATATTACACAATTCGCAAACACCTTTTGCAACAGTTTGGCGGCGTTCGGAGAAAAATATCGCCAAATTTGGCACGTAATAAAAGTTATCAAAACAGAAGCCAGCTAACCTATATCGCGGATATTTGGCATGAAAACGCCAGCCCCAATCTTTTGCTATCAGAAATTTAAATAACAGTATCGCGTGTTTAATTAACAGATTTACAAAGTGTTACAGAAAGGATTCTCAACTCCAGTAAACAGTGAGATACAGAAAGGTGAAACAAGTGGTATGTTGTACTGGCAGGTCTTGTTGCACTCCGGTTTGCAGAAACAGTTCCAACACAGTTTCACAAGCACATCCAGATATGTTGGACAAACATATCTCGATTCAGTTATACTCACTTTTGCAGAAATACGTATTTCCAAAGTAGGATATCAGAGGGTGCTGCAGTTATAGGGTAGTGTCTTTTCTATAGTTTATGAAATGTCCTATAATGTAGGATATATCTTCGCAGCCATAAGATGACGCAACCGAATCGAGTTAAGTTCGAAGTCACTCATTGCAATGCCCCAACTGAAGCGAGTTCACATACATCATAGATGAATTGTTAAAGCTGTTGTAATGTTTGAGGATTCTTAAAGTAAACAATGTCTTTCAATTAGCCCCACCAGATGAAGTCAAACTGATTGAAATCTGGGAAATATGGAGGACAATCCATACCAATGCCGGTCAGTAGAGAAAAATTCAAAGCATTTACTTGGTCACTGATATGTGTCAGCCACAAAACAGACGAACGAATGAAATTTCTGTACTTCTGAGTGATATTTAAAGCTTGATGTGTTTGTGGAACTGTGTTGTAACTGTTTCTGCACACCGGAGTATAACAAATTCCAGGCCTGCCTGCACATCATGCCACTTGTTTCACTTTTTTGTCTCTCACTGTTTCGCAATTATGCCTTTTTGAAATTCGCGAGCCCTTACTGAAACACCAGGTACACAAAACTGAGCCAAATTGTGACTATTTGACTCATAGAACATAAATTTTAGACCAAATCAGACCAATTCCAGAAATGCGAATCATCCCGAACATTCCTAACAATAGATTTGTTATAATTTGAAATACAAGGTTGGCGAAAAGTCCTTCACACATTTCAGAAAATAATATATAAAATAGAAATCGCCATAAAAGAGTTCAGTTTGCGGTCACTTCTTTAAGGCAATGTTAAGTTTTTTTATCAACAGAAAATTTCGAACTGCTGCGAAAGAGGGTACCACAAGACCAAAAATCCATAGAATGATATTTCATATGAAAAACGTTTTAACAGTTACCCTTAAAAAAAGAGCTTCTTGTTCCCAAATTTCGATATGGATACCTTTCGTAGTTCGTGTCACATCTAGGCGATACTCGATCTCATTCCACGTGTTTGTCAACACGGACTGTGGAATATTCTCAATGGCTTCGATGATCCGTGTCTTGAGCTGAGTAATGTCGGTCATTTTCGAAGCGAAGACCTTGTCCTTGACATATCCCCACAAGAAGAAATCAAGCGGAGTTAAAGCTGGAGACCTAGGTGGCCATACTAGTGGATGTGGTGGCCATACTACTAATGTGTCAAGGACTTTTCTCCCATCCTGCATATTACTCAGTCATGATTAGAGTTTCACTTATTTTAATTTTCTAAAAGTACGTTTCCGACCTTAAAAATAATTATCGTTCAAAATTTTCTGTTCATGTTACTAAACATGCCATATGATTTCGAATATTTTGCATAAAATGTATGATACGCCTTCCTTTTTCTTATTTAATGTTTCAGGAATGTATGGCTCATTGAAAACATTTTAAAACACACATGCAAAATGTGTTATTTGTGTTTACGTTTAATTTTTTTCACATAAGATTCTTAAAGCGGTTACGGGAAAAGAAAAACATTATTTTAAATATAAGATATTTTAAAACTTCGTGTAAGGAATATTCGAAACTAAATTTAAAAGTTAAATTAAATTTTAAAACTTAAAACATACACATAAGTAAATAAAAAAAAATGAAAAATTACTCTCACTAGTTTTAAAGTGTTTCGTTTTTACTTCTTTTAGCACCAGTGAAACGAAACTAAAATCCACATTTTTCAAACTAAAGCACACGGGCAAAACGCTATTAAATATATCCCCTAAAACAATTATTGTTCCTTGAACTACTTCTTTGGTAATAGTTCAGCCCATTAAGTAAACCATTTCTAGGTTTTTCCCGTCCAAACATTTCTAGAAAACTTGCTGTGTAAATACGACTAACTGTTTCATTAAAATTTTCGTCAGTTTCTTATATCTAAACTCTGGTTTTAATTGTTTAACGAACGTGCTTTGCTTCGAATTCATTGTCTGCTGGATTAGTAATTGGGGACTAGATTTGAAAGTAGAACGAGAAAATTACTTCTGGATGGAAAACTGAAACTCTTCAAAGAATACTTTTTATATTTTTTTAATTTGACTTAAAGGTAAGATAACTGATACGACTAAATGCTCAAGAATAAAAATGTAACCAATTAGACATGCTTGATAGTTTTAATATATATATATATATACAGGCTGTCAGAGAAATCCTTGACACATTTAAAAAATTCATAGAAAAGCAACAAATTATTGTATGAATATGAGGTTTGTTCAGTAATATTTTGCAGGTTCACGAATTTTTTTTTTGACATCTTACAAAAAATTATTTCCAGATTGTGTTCCTAGGTGGCGCTGTACCGTCACAGTAAGCTTCCCGAATGTCTTGTACAGTCTCATCCGATCTTCGTGGCCGACCACTTCTTTCCATGTGTAAAACGCTTCCATTCTCTACAATCTTTTCATGCCCGGCTAAAATGCTGTTTCGACTCTGAGGGTTTTTCTTAAACATGTAACGAAACTTTCTCTGAAATGTAGTTGTGGATTTTGAATCGAAATACCAACCTACTCAATGCGCATTCTCAGTTGCATTAGCCTTAGCTATAATGACTATTCCCGTACAGTCAATGCTGTTTAAAACTCACAAAAAATCCCTATTGGTTCTCACTGCTGAAAACTGGAGATGCAGCTCCATCTATGAACACATTTTGGAAGTAATTTGTTTTGAGATGGAAAAAAAAAATTGTTAATTCTGTGAAGCATTACTGTGCGAGTCGCATATTCTTGCAACAATTTGTTACTCTTCTGTGAATTTTTGAAATGTGTCAAGGACTTTTCGGGCACCCTGTATATATATATATATATATATATATATATATATATATATATATATATATATATATATATATATATATATACAGTGTGAATCTAAATTCTTGGGCAAAACTTTAAGGGGTTATAGGGTACACAATGAGGAATCGTAATCACATAGCCACCTGGGGTGAAAAACGCAGTTTTAACTTACCCGGTAATAATCACTTTTGGAAAAGCATTGAAGTGTCCGTCTAATTTCTTAACCAAGTTTCATAGACAATAGGCTCGTGCCCAAATATTTCATCCATAAAATAAAATAGAATTTTTAAACTATCCATTTTAGTTTTCGGTTTTCGGGGAAAAATACATAAGTTTCTGACGAACAAGGGTCGGAAAGTTCACTGTTGTTTCGGCACTTTTATCCAAAGTGATCATTAACAGCTACACGAATACGACGTTGCCGGCCCAACATTGCTGATTTCTTATTATGTGCCCTATCTCCCCTTAAAGTTTTGCCCAAGAGTTTAGATTCACCCTGTATATATATAGTATATATAGAAAATCTTTCTTTAAATTTCTCTTTCCTGAACTTAAAGCACGCAGCTATTCGAAACGTTTTTTAAATATTCAATCAAGAAATCATGCGTTAAATATTAATTAATATTACAAGTTATTACAATTTTGAGTGTGTCTGTAAGCATAAGATATTTTACAATTGTAAAATTTAAACTCTTTTTTAACTAAATGCTAATAAATCTTACTTATATGTGGCAGAAAATTGACTAAAATTCTCTACCAAAGCAACGTTCTGACTAGACCCTTCTGCTACAGCAAAAATCTAATGGTTGCAGACCACTATTTCAAGTATCCGGTGCTGAATAATTTATCTATTTTCTCCCGCTGCTGAGAAGCTAGAGTACTTTTGTCTTCCTTCTATTTAGTTCTACTTTTGTTGTGTGTATTGCTTTGGGCTTTTGGATAAGGATAATGGCTCTGTGCCGGCTGCATTTATTAAAAAATTTCTGATCACCAAGAATATAACTATATGTTGCTCAAATGTGCAAAAATAAAAAAAAACATCTTTATTTCAAATTCACGTAAGTAAACAATATTCACGAAATATTTGAACACCATTTCTTTAATGGTTTTACACTGAAATATGGCTAACCTTCACTAACAATTCTTTTTAAAACTAAACAAACAAACAAAAAACTACAATTAAGTTTTTTTTCTTTGACTGCATAATGTCATACTTGAATTAACAGCTTTCTAACAAATTTCAGTAGATTTATCATCTAAAATACGAATAACATATTATAAAGGCAAACGTTATTTGCGATTACTCTGAAAGGAAATAGAGCATTCACAAAATATTTACATTCACAAAATATTTAAACAACATTCACAAAATATTTAAACAACATTCACAAAATATTTAAGTAATATTTTTCAATATCTGCTTATATTTTGTGAGTATGTCTATGCGTATTTAAAAATATCAGATTGTTTAATATTTTTTTAATATATTTGCACGTTTTCTGTTTATACGCATTTACGCCTGATCTTGCAATATCTTTTATAGAACAGTGCACTTTAAAAATTATTTATTGTATTTTGTGGTGTGGTAGTTTAGTGTTGATCCTAGTATGAGAATAGTACTATTATTTTGCATGGTAGCAGTATAAGAATAGTGCAAGCTCTTTGCATGCATTAATAGTGCTCGGAGAAAATGCTTCTGGAAAGAGAAAGAAAGAACTTTTCGAAAAGCAAAATTTACAGTACCATCTGTACCGGTTTTTCGCACGGAAATATAGATTATTAAAACAACTTATATGAACTATATACATGCATAATGCATGCATATATGTATATCTGCTACGTAGAAAATCCACGTTTGCAACGTATTCCTGCCATCGTATGGAAGTTTTCGTATTCGAAAGATTTCGTTTCTCTGGGAACGACCCATTTTATATTAATGCTCAATGCAGAGGAAATCATTTTATTTGTGAAAAAAGATTTAAGCTGGGTTATCTCGATAAGCTATTTTTAACGAACTGGAATCATAATTTCCAATTTAAAGCGTATCTGACGTCAAAATGACGTCATTTCACTTATGATGCAAAAGTTTGCGTCAATCTTGAATGAAATGTTTTTTTTCCCTTTTTTTTAAGTAGGCGTTTGAAAAAAACTTCCTTTTTGTTTTCTTAATTGTTTCAAACAGAACATTCTTTAAACGTGTTCAATTACCTGCTTTGAAAGAGAGAAATACACACAAAACTTTTGTGTTAAACAATGTTTTCTTTCCTAAGACGATCTTATTGCAAATTTTAACTGTGCTCCAGCTGTTTTAATGATTTTGCTCAGATCGAAGTACTTTATTAAGTATATTCTCATAGAAAAAAGATTATTTCAAATTGTGTTCACAGAAATCTTTTATTTTCCGAAGACTTTCCCGTTTTCCTAACTATATTTTTATTTCGAGAGCTGCGAATTCAGAAAAAAAATATATCTATTCTTTTATGGTCAAAAAGCAGTTTCGGCTTGTACCTGTGTATTGCAGTTTTGCAATCGCCAACCAGGAATATTTTTTCAAAGCATTCATCTATCCTTGAAATTCTTTTACGATTTCAAACATAGGCATATAATTTCCTAAGAAGAAACAGAGAATTTTAAAAATAAAGTGCATCAATTAAAGCGCAAATGAGAAAATTCTTTAGGTTTCTACTACAGTTGCCTAAAAATGTAAAGAATTATCTTATTTAAGAACCTAAAAAAGGTCTCACATGGTGTCTATGATGATTTTGTCTATTGCGCTTGCAGTCCTAAACTGTAGAAGATTTTTCTATTTACCGTGAAATTAAATTTTTTATTGGCCTTTATATATGGCTCTTTTTCTATTGAAATTAGGGCTGCTTTTCCTACAGCCCTAATAAATAGAAAACTATTTACCAATGAGGGAAGCAAATTTTCCACTCTGAGGCATCTAGTTATCTAAGGTGACAAAGAGAAGATATTTTGCTACTGCAAAGCAGAAGATAGAAAAATAAAAGAATATATGTTGCAGTTATGTCGAATTTATTTTTATTTTCGAAGATATATCGTAAGCAGTAATACTTTGCCATGTACTATACATTTCTGTATGTACTAGTTTGACCCTATGGGTTACTTTGGCCTACCTAATGATAATTGGTCTAACTAGGCTGAAGATGGGGTTGCTTCGCTAGAGCTCCCGAAAACTACGAAACTGATAGCCCAGTGTCAAAGCACGGTACTCTACATTAATCAATTTTCCATACTTCGTAGAAAGGATTTTAAATTATTCTTTTTTTCAGATTCATCCAATTTTATTTACACTTCACTTATGTGAATTAACTTTTAGGTTTGACGAAAAGAAAGTAATTAAAAAATCGCCAAGTGGATGAATCAAATCAGTTGAATTTAATAGAAAAAATTGACTTAATGTTCTCCACTTCTGTATTAATATCTTTATTACAAATAATAATAATTTAACTTTTGATATTGCATATTGTTTCAAAGCATTACATTGAAATATGTATTAATACATTCTTTTTCTTAAAAAATATTCTGCTGCATTCTAATGTATCCCTCAGCTTTCCGTCCATTCAATAAATTAACTCTCGAGTACACCACCGGCAGAAGTACGATCAACAATTTTAAAATTTGATTAGAATAAATTTAAAAAGTTTAGGGTAGCGTTTATATAGTATATATCCAAATGCCCTTCATCTTCGTTCTTCTAAAACATGCCCGTTAAAGACAGTTATTATTATTATTATCATTATTATTATTATTATTATTATTATTATTATTATTGTTATTTTGCTTTTGCAATAACGACCTCATGCATTAGCCAGCATTAAGGACAGAATTATTGACCTTTTTATTATGGGAGCACTCAGTAGGTGGCCAATGTTATCCCCTGTAATTTAATGACCACGCCCAAGCCGAAAGGCGTTTATCCCAACCCTCATGTGTTCATGCATTTGACTGTCACTGTTTGCATTATGCTGCATTATAACACTCCAAAAAGTTATAAAACGTTAACAGATATTTTAATGCATTAATTACTTGATAGCATTCAAAGCGTGCTCAAATAAGTGCTCTCTTTCGTCAAACCTGTCGACATCTTTGAATTTTCGACAAGTGTATGAACATTTGAGGGTTTGGAAAGATGCAGGCTGGACCATTGATCGTAGTTCGTTGTGTGCTAACCACCACACAATCCTGGGCGGGACGCACATTGGAATATGAAACAGCGGCCCGCCAGGACAAAATAACACCTGATTACAAGTCTTCTTTACTTATGATATGTTAAAAAAAGTGATAATTTTACTTTCACGATAATTTGAAGCTGACACTTTAACGTTTCCTCCAAAATTTTACCCCACATTTCTTGAATCTTGTGATGAATAAGGCATTTTTGATTTATTATTTTTCTTACAAAACGACGATTTCTAAACAAAAGCACAGTTTCTTTTTCCTCATCTGCAATAAATTTCAGTTACAGACCACAGCCATGAACTCTCTCACAGCTATATGAAAAATTCAAATTTGACCTGACTTAATCTAATTAACCACTTGCCTGTGGAATATGTTTGAGAAAAACGTCCCAAAAATGAAAAAAAAAAAACTCTTTAATTTTATTAGCTAACTCAGGTTGGGCATTCCTAAATTGGTGAATTTGAACTGAGTTCGAGAGTCACAGGCAAGTGGTCAAAAACGTAATTTCTTGTTCCGATTCGCAATTTTCAACATTTAGCAATGCGTAGATTACTTTTAACTTTTTAGTGCTATATGGTGAATGTGTATCTCCGGACATTCTTTTTTACTTTCCGAACATATACCATGTAAGGAAAGTATTGTAATCTCGAAAAAATTCGACTTCGAGATTTGGGTGTATTGACACGTTTTGAGGTCTTCTGAATTCATTTATGCTATTTTTACGAGATGTGTGTGTGTACGGGGCATTACATTGAGCTCAAATTGGGTATATATGTTATAAAACACCGTCGCAATACCGGTATTGAATTTGGTATGTATAGCACTTACAGTTTTCCTACAGCTCTACGACAAAGATTTCTTTTACATGATGGCCTATGGGGGGGCATTCTTGAAAGTACGCTAGCGTTTAAACGATACATTCGATTGAGGTCAAATTGGGTATATATGTTATAAACCACCATCGTAAGACCGGTATTGATTTTGGTGTGCAAAGGCCTTGTAGTTTTTCTACAGGACTACGACAAAGATTTCTTTTACATTATGGCCTGTGGGGAGAAAATCTTGAAAGTGCACAAGCGTTTAAACGGTGCATTCGGTTGAGCTTCAATTTGGTATATATGTTTGAATTATTCATCGATTAAAATTTATTTAAATGCTTGGCAATGATCTTAATCACAAGTGTTCGGAAAGTCGAGTGGAGTCACTCCAGATTTTTCTTTTGTTGTATTTTTTTATGCCTCTCATCACGACTAACACATCATGTGATACTATTCGCATACAGCACGTTTTAATTCCAATGACAGTGATCCCCTTCAAACTATGCATTAATGCAATATTGTTAACCGCATTCTTAAATTATGCTGTTTTTAGTACTTTAATATTTATAAATGCCTTAAAATATTCATAAAATTGTGTTATTGGAGCGTAACAAATACTTTCGAACATGTACGTTCCCAAAACAACAAAATGCAAACCAGTAACGTAAATTGAAAGTAGAGATGCCTGCTGTAAAATACAGAGGAATATTAGCTTTGTGTAGACCGAATATCATGTTGTTTAGAATGCCAATGCAATAAACTCCGCGTTTCAAAGCAATAACATGCAGCCTATGAATATTTTACGGGTAGACATGTAAATGATTTCGCGACGCTGTTGTAAATTCATTTCGTTTAGCTTTTCGCATGTGACTGGAATGAAATGAAGTATGTGACCGGAATTTTAAACTTACATATTGGGTGAGAAGAAAATTAATGATGAATATACTGGAGACACATGTTTTAATTACTAAAAGTTTCTTACTTCTAAAGGAAAATTATGCGCTTATATTTTTGCAAATGAAAATTTAATATTCTTAAATAATAAATTTTGAATTCTTAAATAATAAATTTTGAAAATACTGGATAGTGGAAAGAATTTTAAATATGTGTACATCAAAATTAATAGTAATATTCCTATTATATTCCGACTGCAAAAAATTATATTCAGTGCTTCATTATAAATTAGCTGCGTAGCTGTTCATTTTACCTAAAGAAATTAATACATTTTTTATAGTAACTAGTCCCAGCAATGCGTAATCTCAAAAAAATGGAACCACATATTAAGGTTCTCTCAAAACTGTTCCGTTTTTTGAAGTAAAACTTCTTAAACTAGGCGCAACTAGGGAGTAACTCAGATTTATTTTCTGAAGGAAGTAACGCTCAGTAAAGGAAATGACGTATCTTTTCCCCCCTTGCTTCTTCATTCCGCCATGACTGCAAAAACATTGCAATGTCAAGGACAAAAAGCCTGATATTTTCTACACCGTTTGTACGATCCCCTTGAAAATTTCCATAATCATGTATAAAAATATAGAAAACAATCTGCGCTACTTTAAAAATCTGAAAATCCACCCGTTCCCTCATTTTTAAGCGATTTTTCGCTGTTTTCAGCAACATTTCATATCCGAGAGTCAAAAAAGTTAATCATTTGCGTGACAAAATTAGCTATTGCAAGTGATTTTTACATCATATTGACGTCACACTTAACAAGCTTTTTCCAGATTTATAAATTTAATTATTTGCGGAACAGCTCTCGGGCGTTCGTTCCTGCGAACGTCGACTATGCTCCCTGAGCGTCGACATTACTCCCTACCTGTTTTGAAGCAAGATCTTGTCTGATGACCCTTTTCAGTGGATAAGTGGACCGGCTCTTGTCAGAGCCACTGTGTGAAGTCTTTCGTTGAACAGGCGGCGATCCTGCTGACTGTCTAACACTGTTGTTACAGGCGGCGACCCAACCCGTCACCTCCGATAAACAAGGCCTACGCACTGAATACAGAAAGTGGCACTATGGTGCATTCCGTTGCTTTACTCACATGTTTTCAATGGCATTAATACAATTTTTAATGGAATTATGAGTAAAAACTTGACATGATGGGTTGCCATGATACATAAGTATTGTTTGTCTGTACTTAAATAATATATAATCTTTTAATATTGCTCATGTGTTTTTGAGTTATTTATAATAATGAGCCAAATGTAAATTTTTAAACAGAATAATACTTCGAGCAAAAACAGCAGAGGAAAACTAAGGTTTCAGAACACTGCCATAGAAAAACGCAATAATAGACCTTACGTGCATTCGATACCAACCGACAGAAGAAAACACCAGTTTAGGAACACAGTTAAAGAAAAATACCACAACAAAGGCATTCTCTCGATTCAAACCCTACGGGAAAACATTTTGAGAAAACAGTGAAAGAATAATAGTTCAACACGGACACTTCCTGGATGCTAACCCGATATCCAGACGGAACAACGGTTTAAGAACACGCGTATGTAACACCACAAAGAAACAAACACTGGCTGCAAAGGGTTTAAGATCAAAATGGACACTCCGTGGATTCTAACCCAACCTCAAGACGGAGCAACGCTTTAATCCGGGGATGGAATACCACAAAGAAACGGACCCTGGGTGCAATCAATCCCAAACAATAGACATAACCTGCAGTTTAAAAACACGGATAACGAATAATAATTCGAAACCTACCAGCAGACGAAATCAACGCTTAAGAACACTGTGATAGAAACACACACACACACACAAAATTTACACTACCTGTATTCGAACGCAACAAACAGAGGAAAACATCAGTTAAAGAACACAGTTAAAGTATAATACTAGACTACGGACTTTCCCCCCATTCAAACCAAAACTCCAGACGTAACTTTGGTATACGAAAACAGTTAAAGAAGAATACTACAACATGGAGACTTCCTGGATTCTAAATAATTATCATGAATTACCGGTGATTCTTACTGGAGATTTTAATGTTAATTTCCGCTACCAAGAATCTCAGCCGTCAGTTGATTTTTAAAAAGAAAAATTGGATCTAACTATGAATACTTCTCGACTTCAATCAACAACGCGTTTCGGTACAACGATAGATGCTGTATTTTCAAGAAAGTTAGTAAATTTAGAGAGTAAAATTTATGTTTCATAGTTAACACAAACCTATAATTTCATAAAAAAATATTATGATGACATTCAAGTTCCTATTTCCAATGAATAATATGAATATAACATTTATAGAACCTTTGTAAAGTACATGAATAATAAATATAATTAAATTATAATATGATATTTATTTTAAGTTAAAGTTTAATAATTTCAGTGATATTTATCGTAAACGTCAAAGAAATTTTACTTCGATCGCGCGAAAAGATTACACACACACACTTTTTTTTTTTTTTTTTTTTTTTTTGACAGCAGAGGACGCTTTCTCTGCTAGGGTGTAAAGCATACGCAAATAGGTGTCTTTTTATGATCTGCCAGCGTTACTGCAAATAACGGGCTTCGTTGAACTGTTGTCCCACATGCGAAGGAAATAAACTGCAAAAAAGCTGGCACAGCGGCAAAAGTTTGAGCATTTTGAAAGTGCTGTAAGCTAAAGTTCTATTTGATTCATAGTTATATATTTTCGTTTCCCGAAACTAAAATCTCCTGAAATGAGTTCTGTTGGATTGCTGAATTTAACAATTTAAGTGGCAACAATGGATTCTGTAACTACTGATACTATACTTTGAAAAAAGATATCACATTAATTATTTACTTTAAATCAGCAAAAATGATATGCATTAAGAGTAATTTCATTAATATGAAAAATAATTATTTTGCTTCCGAAAAATTCCTCTTTTACATACGCATATTGTAAAATATTGCGTTAGGTCCCTAGCATAGAAAGACATATTTTAATCTGGTGACATATTTTTTAGACCGTTTTTCAGTGGCGGCCCGTGGTCAAAACTGTTAGTGCAGCCGGAAGCATATGAGCCTCCCCCCCCCCCCCCCCTCTTCCTCCGGACAGGAACTGAAAATCTTTGTTACTGAATTCGACAGCTGGCGGATTAAGCCCTCACCGAGGAAAAAAAAAAAGAAATTACATAAAAAATGTAAGAGATCCTATTTTACTTCCATAAAAAGGACATAAATTTCAACCAGCCGCTCTTATCCTCACAATTGCATTAATCCGTGTCTGATTCGAAGTTTCCTTAGAATTTTCTTTTGTAACGAAAACTTGAGAGTAAAAGAAAAAAAAAGAAAACTTACTTATTTTTTATAAGTCAAATCAATTCTCCTTTCTTTTAAACTTGCGAATCAGTCAGTGATGCCCTCATAAAAAGGCATTGTTTTAATTCAGATATCCATAATTTTAAAAGCTCTTTAAAATTTCCCATGTTTAAAGAATTTTTTCGATCGCCATGTCCTCTAAATGCTAGTTCTGCTTACTTAAAAACAATACTGCTTTGATGGGTCATTGTCCATTCATAAGCGTCTATTCAGGTTTACCTTCTTGATAAATTCAGCAATATAAAGTCAAGAGTTTGCCGAACATATATTCTCCTTATCCCCCTCCCTCACTTCTCGAGCCAATCAGTGGGTCGAATACACCGCGCTCTTTCAAGTGCTGCCGACGTTTGAAAATCTTTGATGAGCTGAGTCTTAGCTGCGTATCCGCATTATAGCCTATTCCGGAGGGACTGCTTACGTAATCGTTGTGATGGCAACGGTGCTGCCAATTTTCTTATCAGCGCTCTGGGCTGAACCTAAGATTTTCCCAATTGAATTGCGGGAAGATTAAAGTGCTTTTTTTCTGAATGAGCGATCCGGCCACAATACGGTTTTTTTTACGGTTTTTTAATTTACCGCAGGAATTCCATAATTCTAATCTGAATTTAGGAAAATTAGTAGAATAAATTATTTTAAAGTGTGTGCTGATAATTTCAAGTGCAGCCCGGCTGTACTTGCAGTATCCCACGAGCCGCCACTGCCGTTTTTTAACTATCGTGTTTCCTATTCTTGTATATTGACCATGCTCATAAACATGAGAAATTATTCGATTCATAGAATAAAGTATTCGTTACGAATACAAACTTCAGCTGATAAATAGATCAGCTGCAATGTGATGACACAAAATCTATTTCAGTGTCACTTGCGATTTAAAAAGAAAATTTTTTCGTGTTCTCCAGATGAATCTGTTCATTTTAAAAATACCTCATTTCTGCAAAATAAAATTGTGCTTATTAAAGTTATAGCTTGTCCTATGACCGGGTCAGTTATTTTATTTTGTTTTATGATTCGTAAAACCTGAATCAGCACAAATGCAATTGTGTCTCTGATTATCGTACTGAAATTTTATCAAATTAATTAATTAAAATTTAAATTAATTTTATTCGAAATAAATTACAAATTTCATAATGGAATGCGTGACTATCGATCTGAAAACGGTTTCGTTTTTCCTACAAAAAATTGTTTGTTGCCGTTTAAAAGTTTAACACACATGCACAGACTAAGATAATTTAAGTCTTTCAAACTTCTACTTTATTTATTTATTTTTGTGTACAAGAATCTAAGCTTTTTGTATCCTTCTAGTTTATTTATTTATTTTTGTGTACAAAAATATAAGTTTCCTCTAAACTATATATCATATATAGTTCAAAGTATTCATCAATCTATCTATCTTCTTGCTTTCAATATTGCGTCAATGACATTACATAATACATCTCATTCTTCTAAAACATGGCATTACCCTATCCAAATGGATAAGATACTGAACATGGTAGACGGCTGAAGTGTGAAAGACCCGGGTTCAGGCCTATTTCGCGGTTCTCGATCTAACGGTCTGGAGTTTGGGGCGGTTTTCTACAGGTATGTGCGTTAGAACCCCTTAAAAAGCCCACCACCTAAGGTGCCTAACCTTAGGCATGTGCCTCTCATGTGGGCTTGCCATAATACAAAAAAGAGACAAACAATTAAACAAAATCTTCTAAAAAATATTACGTGATTTGAATGAAATACCTGTAAAAAAAACTCTTGTAATTTTAGAGAGAATCTAGTATTTCTATAGGAAATATCCAAAAGAACAATAAAATTTCTGTCTTTTATGTTTCGTAGGAGGTTGAAATGAAATATAACGAAAGTTGGGAACATAAAACAAAGTTGTAGAACGTCACGAAGAAGCACTTCCTAAAGAATCAATATTTCTTCACTAGATCCATTGAACACTGCAAACTTCTAATAAAGATTAAAGAAATTAGGATAGTTTCGTTTGTATAATTTTTCGTCGCTTTTTTACTGTAGTGAGTTTCTAATATAACTGTGTTCTATGAATTAGAAACGAAAGTTTATGTAACTTCAGTTGTGGCTATTATTATTTATTTATTTATTATGTTTTTGAGTGGTTGTATGCGAAAAAATAAGGTGTTTTTACACAATATTCTAAATTTGAACGGCTACATTAACAAATCTATTGCAGCTAAAATATTTTAGATGAAATGAAAAATACTGTTTTAAATTTTATCTATATAAACAAAAATGTATGCGTGTATACTCAATGTTTACTACTAAAAGACCTGGATTGAAAGGAGCAACTTTAGTGCAGTGAAATGCAAACATGGAAAAAACATAGCCTATATTAAATACCTGAAATATCCCGTTACCCAAATCTTAAATTTGTTTTCCCTATTTTCAGTGGCAGAAAGTTTTCTTTGAGAGTAAAAGAAGGGAAACAATTGAGTGACAAATGATCATACGTAAAACTGACGTCGTTTTGATGTCAGGAGTTAAAAAATGAATTAGAATGACTTTGATAATAAAATTACGTCACGGGCAAGGAATTTCCAGAAATTCTCAGATTCCAGTTAGCTGGAAATGGCCCTTACGTACTAAAATTGTGGACACTTTTGGAAGTGTTTAGGTTTTCTAACTTATAGGAAGTGCTACGTTTCACAAAATGCAAACTCATATATAATTTTAAAGAAAATTTAATACTGATTTGAATACACAAAACTAAATTTAAATGTGCGCAATAGAATACAAGTTAAAATTACTTTAATCTGATAAACAAATACAGTGATGTAGGGGATTGTAATTTCTAACTTTCCAGGTCAATCTCTGTTATTTTTCCGAGCTTAAAACTCTTGTCAGCTCAATTAAACATCGATATGAAGCTGTAATAAAAATTTAAAGCTACCCCACAAACTACTGATAACTCACTGCAATCTTCAATAACTAATGCATCTGGATAATTATTACCGTTTAACATTTTTTGTATTACTAATATTTTAATTTTGTGTTTTCTATTGTTGTTGTTGATGTCGTGTCCATGGATAGACCATGGAAAGAGGGGTGCCAGTGCCCCCGAAGGGGGTTGGACTTCTACTTGTTGGTCCCTAATTTTGAACCGATTCCAGATGAAGGGCGAACCACCACCTGAAATCGGCACCCCCAGAGCTATCGTTTAACAACTTGGAGGACATTGGAGCCACGACGGATTTCACGTGCACCAGCTTCCATTAGCATACACGGTACCACAGCGGACGAGCCGAGAGGGAGGTGACCCTCCCAAGAAATGGCCAAGCCGGATGGTGCTTCACTTGTCGTGTTCTTATGGGAACGAAGTTTAGCGCCCAGACCACTTAGGGACTGTGTTTTGTATTAAAATCAGTATTAAATTCTCTTTAAAATGATGTAAAAGAATTTGCATTTTGTGAAACATAACATTTTTTATACGTATACGAACTTAGAAAAGGAAAATTCGTTTCCAAATGTGTCCACACTTTTGGCCACCACTGTAGATTGTTTATCTTAATCCGCTCTTATATTAAACGAGGAATGTTTGTGTGTGTGTGGGTGTGTATGTCCGAACGATCTCGAAAACTGCTCTAAGGATTCTTTTTAAATTTCGTACCTGGGGGTTTTTTGGGCCCCTGAAACGATTGAGCTAGGTCAATTGATTTAAAAAACTCTAAAACGCTCAAAATTTAAAATTTAAAATTTTTGGACGGTAGCGCCATCTATTGAGCATTTGAAAAACACACATGATGCTATCTTCCTAAAAGGGAAGCTCAAATAAGTTTGGGCGGATTAAAAAATACACGCCATCGATATATAATAGTAAAAATGAATTTCGCAAAGAAACAAAATAAATGGAACACAGTACACAGACAAATAAATATTTTAGTAACTAGATATATTACACCATTCAGCTACATAAATTTGTTTAGAATTAAAAAGTTATTTTTATTTCAAAATATCGTCCTGGCAACCAGCGAAAGAAAAAGAGAAAAGACTCTTCGTTGCCATCCCCGCAAGCACCTTGATGGAATATACGTAAATAATTTAATTATTCTTAATTCATAGTTATTAATACAAAACTATTCGTAAATCTTATGTGAAAAATTGCCTGAATTTATTACAATTATCCTTTTGTAACTAACGTAAAGCTAAATGTATTTTCGCGTATATACTAAAACAATAAAGATTTTTCATGTATTTTACTGATCCGTATGATGCGAATTTCAAAAGTGCATAAAAGTTTCAGCTTAGCCGAATAATTTAAACGAAAATGACACCCTTTTTAGTCATTCACAGTAAGAAAAAAGATCCAGTGACGTAACATGAAAATTCCATTTTTTTTTTTTTAATAACGGCACTAGTTTGAATTCTATTTTAACTGCCTTATTCCGCCAAGTTGACGATAAATATTTAAATGTAGTTACCCTGACGATTTTTTTTTTTTTTTTTAATGGGTCAACCGTTTATAATGAAATGATATTCGAAACTCCGATGAAAAAAATGATACGATCGATTCCTAAATTGGGCTCGCAGCCGATATTTAAATTAATTTTGCAGATGATCAGCCATCAGTTTAGTTTTCATTCACTGCATTTGATGATATCAACTCATTTATTTTATCATCGTATGGACAACTTTTAAAAGTTGCGGGCAGAACTTTACGATAGTGGCCTCCTGGGCCTGACTTCAGGATGTTAGCGAAATCGCGGGCCGTATAATTCGGATTTATATGGAAGTTTGAATGTTTTATAAAGGTTTTATACAGGATTTTGACATGGGACAGTAAGGACTCTGAGGCTGGTCCAAAAGCCATGGCGGGCCCCATCCGGCCTTAGGCTGGGAGTTGTCCGTATGTGGAAGCAGTAAATTGGGAGGCTGAAATCTGGTTACTAAGATTTTTTCTAATAAATTTTCAATTCTTATTTAGACGTGGATTAGACTGTGTTGTTTTGTGTTGTGTACTATCATTAAACTAAAGGATAAAGCCCTTTGTGGAGACAATTACAGCGGGCGATAGAATGTCTACACTCAGAATATTTAATATTTACCCACTTAAAATCAAATAACTTCATATTCAATTTTTATTATACATCGAAATTCGAATTGTATAATCTGCAGAAACATTTCGTATTCGAAACATTTCGTTTGGTATCAACATCCTCTCCTATATCCATGCTTAATGCATAGAAAACCGTTTAATTTTTGAAAAAAGTTAAACTGAGTAGTAATTTAGAAAAGCTATCTTAAGCGAATTGGAGTCGTAATTTTTTCCTCCAAAGCCTGATAACCGGGACTTCAATGTAACGTCAATGTCACTTGCAATAGATAATTCTGACGCTCAAATGATTAGCTTTTTTTATTCTCTTAAATGAAATACAGCTAAAAAAAAACCGCTTAAAAATCAGGGAACGGGTGGATTATCAGATTTTTTCTTTCTTTTTTTTTTTCTTTTTTTCTTTTTTTTCTTTTTTTTTTTTTACATAATTATGATAATTTTCAATCTGATCGCACCAACGAACCGTGTAAATTTTAAGTTATTAGACAAGACATTTTTAATCTGTTTGGATGGTAAAAGTTTTATTTTGAGTGGTTGAACTGGAATTGTGACAGAGTCAGGGATCAGCGTAACTATGTAGGAGCGATGCATTTTTGATTTATTCGAGGTTAGAAGTCCATTTTCTTCAGTCCATCCATTTGTTCTATTATGGTCAACGTTTAAGTAGTTGTTAGGGTTATTATAAAAGAATATTTTTGATCTATACTGTTTTTGATTTCATGATTTCGAAGTGTCCTTTTGTACTAATAATTTAAATTGCGTTTCACATTTATTTTCTTAAGCGTGAGTTTATAAAATAAAATTATGTTTAAAGCATATTTATGTAAGATTATACGTTTATGGCATCTATATTTATGTATCTATAAGATTGAATTTACGTTTGTAGAATTTGTTTATGCATGGTGTATTTTCTTTGAATTAGAAAAAAATAAGTATTTTATGTTTGAATTGAAGCACTATAGAGAAATTTACAATTTCAATCGTAAAGAATTATCATCATAGATGTATTATAGAGACGTAAATGCATGAAAGTGTAGCTCAAAAACGAGCTGTGGAAACATATGATCACCGACAGCAGCACTTAGCCCAAATGTGTGTACGTGCAGTTTAAACACAAGCAGATGAAACAGATGTATTATTATTTGGAATTATTTGGATTAGTATTTGGAAGGAGAACGACATGGAACATCTAGACGTCAACAAATACTTCGGGTAAACAGTCTAAGTATCTACAAAGCTGCCACAAATGTGGGTACTTATTATCATAGTTTAAAACTTTTTAACATGGATTGCATTCACCCTGGAGCTTTGCATTTTTCTGAAGAGTAAAAACAAAAATTAACCGAAGCCATTTTGGGGACTGTAAGATTGATGTAGAACATTCCGAATTTTCTAATGAATTGGTGTGGTTGTTTCTTCGATGTCACCCACATTTCAAAGAATTCGAAATTTGAAAGCATACTTTAAAATGGCTTTGTTCACAGTATATGACGAGTGAAACTATTAACGATTTTGGTGTGTACTGCTACGTTGCGAACAGTGTATAACAGACTTGATGAATTTTTTTTATAAACTCATTCATCTGACAGTTCAACCAACTCAAATTCTTGTTGCTGAATTTGAACGTCCTCAATATGGACAGATATATTTCTGAAGTAATGAAGACGCTGTTAGTGAATGCATCGCCCAAGATCTTCGCTGATACCCTCGCTGATCTGCTACAGAAGGAAAGAAGGCACCTTACGTTAAACTACTTTTTGCTCAACTCTGATGGCACCGACCATCGAATATTTAGCATCCCTCTTCAAAACAAAGTATATGCCATTGTAACATTGAATGCCGACCAAAGCTTACCTGATAATGTATGGGTGATCCAACAGCGATGAAAATCTTTGGCAACCCTAAGATTATTGATACGTGCCAAGGCATTTACGTATTCATTATTTTACACTTAAGGAGCCTTTAGATTCTGAGCATGGCTCGGTAACCTGGTACTGTAAATGAAAATATTGGATAACGGTTTTCCGGTAACCTTACATGAACAGTAATTATAGGTTGTGAGCATGTGTAAATCGCCAAATAATGAAAAGTCGCCATTGGTGGCAAGCTATCCTATCTGTTCAGCAGCTTTTATTAACTTTACATGTACGCAAGTCGCCAAATAATGAAAAATCGCCATGGGTGGCAAATTCGCAAGGTGTCCAATAGGTTTTACATTATTAAAAATAAAGCTGAAACATATGTTCTGATTTTATTATGCTTTAGCTCCTAATTAATATAACTTTTGAATGGCAACATTAAACATCAGTGTGTTTCTGAGGAGTGCAAATAATTTTTCCAGTAATTATAAGCGGAGTCCGCACTCCAGGCGGAGTATAGCTCAGGACCCGTACAAAACGGATTCCCATAACAAAATATCTTCCGTGTTATGGGGGGGAGGGGATCTATTGTAGTGTGAAGTTTAAATTTTTATGTACCAATGAAGATGCAAGAACCAAGCAATGTGTAGCTCAGCAACATTCTATCTGATCCAATCTTCGGGTTTTGTCTGTGTAAATTATGTCTTTTTTACGAATAAGCCTTATTAGGGGCCGAATGCCTCATACAAAAAGCGAGCGCAGCGAGTCTAGGGACCTTGGCCCCTAGTCGTTTTAAAAACAATGTAGGGAAGACTCGACAAAATTCAGAATGCATCCTTAATATCGCCTGTTGTAAACAAGGAACATCGTAACTATATAGGAGGGATAACTATACAACAGATGACGACAGCAGCGCTTAGCCCAAATGTGTGAACGTGCAGTTCAAACACAAGCAGATGAAACAGATGATTAGTATATGGAAGGAGAACGACATGGAACAGCTAGACGTCGACAAATACTTCGGGTAAACAGTCTAAGTATCTACAAAGCTGCCACAAACGTGCGTACTTATTATCATAGTTTAAAACTTTTTAACATGGATTGCATTCACCCTGGAGCTTTGCATTTTTCTGAAGAGTAAAAACAAAAATTAACCGAAACCATTTTGGGGACTGTAATATTGATGTAGGACATTCCGAATTTCCTAATGAATTGGTGTGGTTGTTTCTTCCATGTCACCCACATTTCAAAGAATTCGAAATTTGAAAGCATACTTTACAATGGCTTTGTTCACAGTATATGACGAGTAAAACTATTAACGATTTTGGTGTGTACTGCTACGTTGCGAACAGTGTAGGACTTGATGAATTTTTTTTTATAAACTCATTCGTCTGACAGTTCAACCAACTCAAATTCATCGATGCTGAATTTGAACGTCCTCAATATGGACAGATATATTTCTGAAGTAATAAAGACGCTGTTAGTGAATGCATCGCCCAAGATCTTCGCTGATACCCTCGCTGATCTGCTACAGAAGGAAAGGAGGCACCTTACGTTAAACTACTTTTTGCTCAACTCTGATGGCACCGACCATCGAATATTTAGCATCCCTCTTCAAAACAAAGTATATGCCATTGTAACATTGAATGCCGACCAAAGCTTACCTGATAATGTATGGGTGATCCGACAGCGATGAAAATCTTTGGCAACCATGAAGATTATTGATACGTGCCAAGGCATTTACGTATTCATAAATTTTACACTTAAAGAGCCTTTAGATTCTGAGCTTGGCTCGGTAACCTGGTACTTTTATTTAAAAGTCATAATTCACTTGTGAATTTCAAGTAATGATGAATTCACCGTATTATATTACCGTAGTTCTGTAGCGATCGCCAAAAAAATCGTCTGCGGTAAGTCTGCTGCAAAATTTTGAAAAGGATTCTTGCAAATATAGTTTTATTTATTTATTTAGTTGTTCATTTTTCTTTTTTTCTGGAATCTGGAAACCAAAAATTGGTTTTTAATCTGAGAATTCGATTGTTGGTTGGAACTAGTATAGAGTATGATTTAAGAACTTCTAATTTATGTGATTTGACATTGCTGCAAAAAACGCTCAAAGGAAAACTAAGACTATTTGACAAATACAATCAAAGACTGAAAAAATGAACAGCGTACACAAGAAACGCCCGAGAAAAGGCACAAAAGACTAGCGTTTCTGCATGATTAGATCTGCTATAGCCAGAACTTCAGAGATAGTACACAAGAGGAATCCCAATTTCAGGATAACACAACTGGAGCTACTAAATCTAAGGCTTCAGAGACAACGTATGGTTTTTATAAATCCTAATTTTTACATAAATCTCCAATAAAAGCGCATTTATGATGGAGGGTGCTGCTTTGAACACTCCTCTGCCATGGTAAGTTGATTCTTAACAATTAGCTCCGTTAAGTCAAAATTTTCAGGAAGACTACCCTGCTGTGATGCCAGATTGGGGGTTCCCCCCAGATTTAGGGGGATTTTTATCGTTTTTCCCTTCAGAGTATTTTTAGGGGGGAGAGGGTAGTTTAGGGTATATTTTAGGCGGGGAAATGAAATTGAGGGTTTTTAGAAGAATTTATTTTTTAATCGCTATGGGTGCCGACGGAACGTCAATGGCAATATAATAACTGAATTTATAAAAATATTAATGAAGTATAAAATATTATCTTCTTACATAAAATGACTAGTGCCTACAACTTATGATTTTTTAATTTTCTTTCCATAAAATCCCTACCCGGCAGTGACTGTGACGTGCAGATTTATCGACATATTGATCTCCCTACTTTTCTTCCCATTTTACCAATAACCCAACCGCCAATGACAGTTTTTCAACAGTCGGTTACATGTCAAAAGCAACAATCTTGCAAGTCATTTGATTAGAATTTCCTGTTGTAAACTTGTGATCAGGGCATAGTATGCATGGATATTATGTATGTAACTTTACTATATTTTATTTAACCCTTTGCGGAGCAACCCTTTCCCAATGCTTGCTGGTAGTTAAGTCGACCGATGGCAACGGCTGCCCTTTTTCCAGCATGGGGCAATCTATCAAGAGCTTTTCTCGCATTCTTCCATTTTTCAGCAGATGCCAGTGCTGTTAAAAATAATCGTGACCATTTTTTGACGGGAAAGGACGTGCTAAAAAGTAAAGGATTCTCGCTATATCCCCGCAACTATTTTAATAGAAATCAAATCAATTCTTCGTGACTGGCAACAATCAAAACGTCAGAGTTTGGCGTTCTCAGAGCGGGAACACTGCGCGTTAAAGGGTTAAAATGCCTTCCTACGCCTAGGTAAAATTGCAATTAAGGATTTTATAGTATGACCATAACAATATTTGGTGTTTTATGTTTTAATTAAAGTATTCAATTCATTGTACCAAATATTTATATAAATGCAGGGGGAATTTCCATCAAGTTTAGTGGGAAATGTCTCAAGAAGTCTGGCAGCACTGCTGTTACACAAATAATTTTATTTAATTATTTATAAACTCAGTGGCGCAGCCAGGGGCACCGGATCAGCTTCCCCTCACACAAGGTCATTATTTACGAGTAATATTTTGCATCAATGTGTACTTTGTTTAAGTCAAATGAGCTTTTTAAACAGCGGTTCCCAAAATATTATATTGTATTTTCCTTTATACTATATTTCCTTCATAGCAATTTTTAGCTTTTTTTAAAGAATTAGAACATTACTAACAAAATTTCTGTATCCGCTACAGTTTGAACTGTAAATATCCTTTACAAAACCTTGCGAGTATTAGCAAAACATCAACATTTTTCTGTACGAAAATCGGGTATTTCAGCTGATACTTTGAGCTTCAGTTTAGCTTTACCACAAAGCAGCGCTAGAACTTATTAAAAGAATAATATTCAGTGCCAATTATTTTTCATTCAAATACTGGATTTTCTGGTGTTATTAATATTTTGTCGAAATTTATGGCCACGTTTTAGTACATATTTATAAAATAGAAAAGCTAAATAGCTAAATAGAATCTGTATTTATATTACCTATGAATTTTCCGATCAGTGAATACAAGAATCAAAGTTTAAATTGCTCAGTTGGCGAAAGCAGTACCTAATTTTCTAACATATTGAACCAAAGGCATATTTACACCTCAGAACTTTACAGTTATGGAGAAGAGCATTTTGGAATTCGATGTTTTTATTAGTTTTGTTTTTGATCATTTATGATACTGTTAACATTTTGTGTTTCAATAGTGCCTTTAGCAACGAACATGTTATCCTGCCTCCATGGCTTATCAACGGGGGGCATGGAGGCACTATAACATGTTTGCTAAACTTTTATTGTTGTTAAAGCATTTTTTTTTACCTTCTCTCTAAAATGATTTCGAAAAATATAGTTACAAAAGCATGAGTTTACTTTCTATGACATGGCTTGATGTAAAAACAAATATCAGGGTTTTCGGGAAAAAGATGGGTAATCAATCATTTTAAGAAGTTGTTTTTATCCATCAATTTACTTGAACAAAAAATGTACGTTGTTGATTTTAATAATTTCTAATACTTGTTAGCATATGTTATCTTTTTTTTTTTTTGACAGCCGAACAAAAATGTTCGTGTCGACAAAAATATGCTACAAAATATTAGGATTTTATTAATTATTTTAACAAATGCGGAATTCTAAGTGTCATATTTTGAGTGAAAACGCGCATTACACAAGTCTAAAAACTTGAAAATGTTTCCAGTAATATTTTCTCTTCAAACTGGGCGATTAAATTTCTATCCGTATTTAAATAGCTGAGTGAAAACAATACTCGTTGCATATTAAACAGCAAATGTTTAATCATATAATATTGCTATAAAGTTCGACATTTTTGTGCAGGTTGAACCAAACTATTATAAACTATTTTGAATAGCAGCCAGCTTTTAAAAATTGTTTAAGTATATTTTTAATACTTGATTAATTTTCTATTACTTCATGGATAAATACCTATCACATTTCTTGTGATTAACTATTGAATAAAGTGAAGTTTGAATTTTAAAGCATCAAAAAGTCTTTACAAAAGTTAATAATCAGTAGAATGGTATAATAAGTTCCCTTTAAGACATTACTTTCAAATGAAGTATCTAACAATTCTTAAGAAAAATGGAAACTTTATTTCTGTTTTATTTCTAATTGTAACTTAGAATTTTAAGTACTTGATGCGTTAATACTTCTTTTGACCTCGTATAAAAGTAAGTTTTAGTTTTATAAACGGTAAATAAAAATAAAAATGCGAAATTCACAGATTTATATAATTGCGATTTATTTTTAAAAAAATCCTCCTGAAATTTCTCTTTAGAGATTTTTCAATCAAAAATTTACCTATTTTTTCCATATTCTATATCACCAAAATTTAGAAAAAAGTAATTCTTGGAATTTACAAGCAAAAGATGGTGGACTATATTTTAACAACTTGCATAGAATCGAGGTATATTAAGGGTTCCATTTTAAATTATTTATATTTGTCCTTTTTTCAACTAAACGTTCAGGAAACTATTCTTTTATTTTGCTCTTCTTACAGAACAAACTTAGTTTGAGTGATTCTATGATAAGGAATACCCTGTCATTAAAAGTGAAGGAAATCGAAAATCGATTTTAATCAGCATATGGAACTTTTTACTTTGCTCTAAACATTTGCGCTAACTTGGTAACTAGATGCACTATGAAAGCGAAAGGAAATATATATATACGCGTGCTTGCAGTAGTTATGGTTAATTCGATTCATATGCGGGAGTGATGTAATGCAAATATGGATAGTAATATTCTCGTTTTGATGCAATACTCTTTGTGAAAAAAAGTACATATACAAACTTAAGTGTATTACATTGATTTCTATTAATATTTATATACACTGACGAGCCAAAACATCCTGACCACCCTCACATTTTTCAATGAACTCGTTTGGATTATATGAAGAGCGCGTAATTAAGTGGGAATTGCATTTAACTCCTGCTGTAGAAAGTAAGGAATCATTCTCGCACTTAACGCTTATGGGTGATGAGAAATTCTGTTGATCTAATCGGATTTGATAGAGGGCGGATAATAATGACCCGAATACTCGCAACGAATATCTTCAAAACTGCACGACGGGTCGGTTGCTCACGATATGCCGTTGTTTGTATTCTTAAAAAGTGAATAAATGACGGTGAAACCAGAAGTAGACGCCAAGATGTGGGCGTCCACGCATCATCAAACAAAGAGGACTTCCTGCCTAGTACTGAGGACTTCCTGCCTAGTACATCATCAAACAAAGAGAGACTGTCCTGCCTAGTACTGAGAAATTGTCGGCAGACAGTGCCTCAGGTGACAGCCCAATACAATGCAGGTCTAATTACAGGTGTTTCGGAACACATAGTTCAGCGGACACTGTTGGATATGGGACTGCGGAGCAGACTACCCACTCGTGTAACTCTGCTTACCAAGTGTCATTGTCAACTACGCCTACAGAGGGCACAGGAACATCGAAACTGGACGATATGTCCAAGAGGATGGATATGTGGATATGTGGAACCGTGGATATGTGGAAGAGACTTGCCTGGCCGGATGAATCCCACTTTCTCCTTCATCACGTCGATAGTCGTGTCAGGAAACGCCATCATCCAGGAGAACAACTGTTCCCCACTTCCCGGCAGCTCATAGCTCAAACACCAGCCTGTTTTAATATCTCGAATTTGCGTGACCGGTGTTTAAATATTTGGTACAACCTGTCTCCAGTTATCTACCAAGAACTCGTGGCATCCATGCCCAAGCGAGTTGCAGTTGTTTTGAAGGCAAAAGGAGGCACAACTTTTTATTGAGTAGGTGGTCATAATGTTTTGATTCTTCAGTGTATATGCAAAAAAGGATTCGTTTCAACAAGCAAAAAACAAAACTAGGCGTCTTCTTAAAACATCCGTCATGGGTCTACGTAATTAAAAGTGGATGACGTTAAGAAGCCCCCTAATAATAATAGAATTCCCTTTTCTTTTGAACATTACTGGCAAGACCTAGAATTAAAAAAAAATAGTGTAAATGATCAAAATATATAAAAAAGGCCTATGAAATTAAACTCTAATGAACTGAAGGGAGCTCAGAATTATCTAAAATCACGAAAGTCCCTAGGCGAGGACTGAATTTATTTGAACTCCTTTTGAACCTAGGTTCTCAAGCCCATTAAATTATTTCGATATTCTAAAATATTATCTGTACGTCTGCAGCTCTTCTTTCTTAATGGTGAAAGTCATTGGTTATTTGGATCCATAAAATGGATAAATATTCGAGTCATATCAAATTAGAGAGAAATTTTCTTACCAGCATTTTGTGTAAGATCGTGCAAAGAATTATTTGTAGAAGACATTGGTAACTCGAAATAAATATGATCCTTGTGGAAGAACAAGCCGCCCAGCAAACACAGCCCTATCGGATAAGTTTTGGGCCGACATCGGCATGCCGACGCAGAATGTGCCGGGGCGATATCGCTCAGCCGGTGCCGAAAACGACAAATTTGCGTCCGCCTGGGCGTGTGTCGGGCCGGAAGGATGGGGTGGTTTTGGATCGATGTCGGCTATAACGACAACGATATCGGCCCAGCTTTACGCCGGCCTTAAAGTGATAACTTTCCGCAAATGGTATGGTACCGGCAACGATAAAAAAACGAAAAAAAATCGCTGTCCCATT